>JAJTUV010001224.1:0-520396 GCA_021653895.1 Mastomys natalensis
GCTACAACTTTAAATTACTGAACTCACTGGGTATTTAATGAGAGATTTAGCACAGCAGGGTTTCTGCTAAATTAAGTCATGCCTTCAAGTCGCAGTGGGAAAACAGGTGTATATTGGTTTAGAATTATGGAAATGTTGACTAATTCTAAGGCTTGTAATCAAACAGCAAGGTACCCTGTAATAATTTTTCTTCAAGCATATGCATTAATCTTTTATGTCTGGTCCGGTTTCTTCCTGCCTACCAAAGGCTTACAACAGAAAGGCAGCCACTTTCATGTCTTCTCTGCAGCTGTTTAGGGTGGTGTTTTTTAAGACAATGCTACACATAAATGTAAGATGTGAGACTTTATCCCCATCCACCACTAGTGAAAGGCAAATGTAGCAAGTGTATGTACTGTGGAGACCTTTGAATCTTACTAATCATATCTGACATGTTAAATTTTTGTTTAACCTGCTTCAAGCAACCGATCCTATGAAACTGGGATGGAAAAAGAAAAATATTCCACCAATTGTATTTTCCAACTCCAGTTTATTTATTTTAAAATAAAAAAAATCTTTATTTTATGTGTATGGGCATCTTGCCTGTACGTATGTTTGTGTACCATGTGCCTGGTTCTCACAAAGGAGGCCCGAAAACAGCCTCAGACCTCCTGGGAAAGACACCTTGTGGGTGCTGAGAATTGAACCCGAGTCCTTTGGGAAAAGCAGCCAGTGTTCTTAACTGCTGAGCCATTTCTCTTACCCCTAGCCCAGCTCCCAAATTATTGCCCTTAATTATAGGTTTCCAAAGTCTCCATTCCTGAATTTTATATTCAGAATTTTAGGAGAAAAGAACATGCAGTATTTGAAAAACATACAGAAGAACTGTTTCTAACAACCAGGGTTAAGATGTCTTCTACCCCAAGAACAGTTGTCAGTACTTCTCACTCATATTCCCCCAGGTCTCTACTAAATTATACTTATCAAATATTACTGGCATGGAAATGGAAAAAATACCATCAGCTTTATATTTTCTGTTCTGTGTCAATACAAAGCCATAAACTGGGCAATAAAATAATGACCTGTGGTCAGCTGACTTTATCACCAAATTCTCGGTTTCTGAAAAACACCTTTGCACAGGAAGATGACAAAGTGAGAACTGGGCTTCTACTCAAGGGATGTGATCCAATGAACCAAATTACATGGTATCTAACTGCACTACACCATATAGTAAAGAGCAGTATATTATGTGGCATCTAACTGCACTACACTGTGTATAGTAAAGAACATTACATTACTAAAAAGAATTCTTAATGCAACAGGAAGGGATTTTGTATGCTAATTATTGTAAACCATTCATTTGTATAAGCGGGAAAACAAAAGTAGTCTGGATTAGAGTCTGGACACAAAAAAAGTTAATTTTCTTCTATTTTTGTCCAAGGCAATAAATGTTTGGCTACACCTTTCTAGAATGATATTGGAAAACTTTCACTTACCTCAAGAATGGAGCTTAATTACTATTACTTTTTAAGTCAACAGAGAAAGATTTAGCAAAAGCCATCCTACTAAAAATGACTTTAGAAGTCTTGGGAAAAAGCTCCATAGAAGAGTCATTGTGTCACTACACACTTGCTTTTTATCCTTTAATTTCCTCAGATAGATGAAAAAGAGAAAAACCAAAGTGGGATGGCTGAATCCCAGCGTTCATTAATTTATTCCTCCTGGTGATTAAGCAGTTAGTACTGTGGCTGAGTGTGATGACACTTGCCTGTAATCCCAGCACTTACTCACAAGTTAAAGGTCAGCAAGCACACTAGACTTGTCTCAGAAGTTATCTACCTCAAAAGAGCTTATATTTTGAAGATCTTTTGCTGAGTATCTTTCTACTACAGATATTGTAAGTTTTCTATGGTCCTAAGTTGAACTACACAAATTCTATGTTTTGAAGAAGCCAGAGGCTAAAGTACTTATGTGTGCCCATATGTGTTATTGAAGCACATGGTTTGTGTGTATGTACAGTACAGCAAGTAACCACACACTGAAATGATACCCTGAAACACCAGGAGCATTTTATCCTTCTTTTCCTCTTACCAAAAGACATTTGAATAACACCACGGTCCCTGGGGTATTTACCACAGGTCCTTTATTATAACTGACACACATCATTATGCTATTAAATTAACTCACCACTGACATTTAGGTAAATAGAGAAAATATACCAAGGAAACAGCAAAGAAAAATTGTAGTACCATGCAATACTTAAAAAATCCCACAAAAATCTGATAAAGCCTGATGAAATTGTTGCATGGAACAAGGTTCATTTCCAATGAGCTGTACTAAGCATCAGTACTATTGGGAGGGGAATGAGAACAGCACTGCACGCTTCCTGTGCTCTGCTCTGCACCAACATGAAGGCACATGTTTGGCATTAAAACACTGACTTTGTTAACCGCCACTGACTGTTTAGAAGTCATTAGGAGCTTTAACAGTATGTCTATACAGAGTGCATTTTGTCCTTTAAATGAAAATCTAAAGACGAAAATTGAAAAGGGGATCCTGGGGAGTAAAAGCTTTCCCTTTTCCATTTGCTTTACTTGTACATGGGGTTCCCCCCACCTTTAAATTCTCAACCCACCCAACACTCTCTGGCAGCTGCTGTACCCAGCAGGGTCACTCTGATTTTCTAACCAGGGGACACGCTATTTGAGCATTCTTCCCATCAGTGTTAATGGCAGTCCTTCTTTGTGGGCTGGCCAGCTAGTCTGGCTACTGCAGGGAACAGAGAGGCCAGAGTGTACTCCTCAAAAGACTAAAGCCATTTTTGGCACTAAGAACCCATAACTAGAACCTTTTGCTGAAAGGACCATTTTCAAGCAATAAAGTGATTTTGGTACAAAAAGTAAACTGACTCACCCCAGGTAAAGTTTTAATATTGTGCAGTGCATTCTGGGCCTCAAGTGCAGCTTTTCTTGTATAAAATGTTACGAAACAACAACCTACAGAGAGAAATGAAAAGGTTTTAGAAATTTCTTTGAAGGCTTTGCTTAGATATAATGGAGACTGTAGCGAACAACTAATGTACTTAAAAGGATGCACAAGTTAAAGATGATCAAGCACATGAGGGCAGCAATAACAACACCACGCATTTACACAGTGCCTTTCATCCCAAATCACATTGCTTAGCTTTACCTGCATTGGAGATCAATCCATTCCTTCTGTGCTAACCACCTGGGATACAAGTATTTAGACATGAAGGTAGGCAGGAGGAGACAGAGGGCAAGGTGCTACTAGGACTTGGACCAAAGCAACTTCAATAAAGAGAAGCACTTGATTAATCAGTGTAACATTAGTATAAACTTATATTATGTATAATTTTCTTAGAGTAGCTCTAGAATGTTACACTTATAAAAACACCTTGTAAGCTTAAAAGTTTAGGAACTACATAGACAGGAAGGTTCTTAAAGGCTGGGATAGTGCCTCATTCTCTCATCTCTACCATAGAGTGCATACAGCCAAGTTCTGTACACTCAGTCCTTGTTTGTTAAAAAACCATTAGCTAATTTTAACCATTTAAAAATTAACTTGAGCCAGTCATATCAGTGCATGCCTTTAATCCTAGCACTCAGGTGGCAGAGGCAGGCAGATCTGTTAGTTCTAGGCTAGACTGGTCTACAAAGCCAGTTTCAGGATAGCCTCGGCTATATAGAGAAACTTTGTCTTGAAAACCAAAACCAAAACCACCTAGCAATATGAATGAGTATATACCCAAACAGATGTAAGTGAAATCTGGCTCATGCAGTAAATAATGGCTGTGGAAAATCTTTGTATTCTTAATTTGTAAAAGCTGACAGAAACCCAGGACAAATTCCTTCCAATACAGGACAGCAAATGCCTTTTTGAAACAAGTCTTTCTACCATTATAGAATGATCATTACTTCAGTGACCTGAAGGCTCGCCTTTCCCTTTCATCAACTTATAAAGATAATAGTTAACATTAACATAAAATTTCTTAGCATTATCAACGTAGGAAGAAGTAATAGACAACCACTTTACAAATTGCCAGCTAAGGTTACACAATATGAGTCTCTGTCTCAAAACAAAACAAAACAAAACAAAACAAAACAAAACATCCCAAATAAATGAACAAACCACCTCCAAACCCTTTACAAATGCATTTAATTAATTAGTTAATTATTATATGCTCAGGCCACAGCACAAAGGACAACTTGCAGGAGTTAACTGTCTTTCTATCACATAAATCCAATAAACTCAGATTGTCAGGTTTGCTGTATGCATCTTACCAAATGAGTCATCATGTTGTTCCAGCTTTACAAATTTAATGACAAAAGATTCTATTTTTGATCCGGGCTGTCTAGTAAGTTACAATCCAGAAGTGAACTTTTAGCCTTGATTCCATAGTCATGTCTCCCTGCAGCTCTCTCTGAGACAGAGAATTAAGTTGTCCATGCTGTGGTGTAATGGCATTCTCTCACTGTGTAATTTCAGTCCCAACTGGTACCTGGCTTTTCCACGGTCCCTATCATATGGGAAGTGAAACTGCCTACCACTCCTAAAAGGTTATAAAGGTCAGAGTTTTTCTTTGTCCTGAGATTAGTCTGAAACTTCTCAAGGGCTCTGATCTGGAGATTAAATCTGGCCTCTGAGGGGACTCTTCTAGCCTCTCCCCACTCCCCTCTCATGGTCTCTTTCTGTTTCTTTCTCTCACTATCTCTCATTCTCTCTTTCAAAGCAGTTCCTCTCCGGACTTTAGTGGAAAGCCTCTCCTCCCTTCTCCTTCCCTCTAAAGTCCTATTATGTTTAGATATATCCATATATTGTACTGTTGCTGCCTAATGATGGCCTTGGTGACCTTACATTATAATAAACCTCATTTAAGGCCTTTGTGAACTAACTGCAAGCCATCCAAGACTACACAGAGACACTGTCTCAAAAAGCAACAATGAGAAACAAACACCACCCCACCCCCAACAAAAACAAAGTTCAGGGTTAAAAATAAAAATTTAGGCCCAAGAATATACAGATTAGTCTAGAAATGGAGAAAAGACAGGGGATTAAAATTTAAGAACCAAGCAGAGACAGCATCAAACACAGAGGACATAAGGACATAAGAGGACTTAGGATCAGGTCTCCTTCTACACTGAGACCTCTGAAGAGTCTTGACCCAACAATACAGTCAGCTCAAGATTAAAGAAGCTGTCAAAATCACTGCCACTCCCTCCTCACTGGGAAGCACTGAAACCCACACATCTCACTGGCAACCTTGAGGAGGGGGTGTGTGACTGTTCTAGTCATTTTCAGTGTCAATGTGGCTGATGCTTCCATCATGAACACATTTCTTTTGGTGAACAAAAGGTAGGTGAGGTGTGTTCTTCCTTTTGAAAATGTTTCTCAGAAAAGGAAAGTCTGAAGTTGGCAGTTGAGCAGTCATGGAAAACGAGGTGAAGAAGAGAAAGGAATGAGGAAAGGTAGGTGGATGATGTGCAGAAGAGAAAATGGAAACCCACCCAAATCTCCTGATCTTTCTAAGGTTGCCTAGGATCCATCCACTCTACCTGAGTCATCACTATGGTGAAATCTGGGACAGATCACTACTTATCCTTTCAAAATAGACATGGCTCACCAACCCTGTTATTGTACATCCATTTAGACAGAGATTCTTTAAGATTATACTAAGTTAAGCACTGGCTTTACTCTAACAACAGAGAAGGATGTCCTGAAGACCTGAGTAAAAGGCTTCTTTTGCTATTTGCTCACTTGCTGAACCCAGCAGCTCAGCTCCATCTTAGCAAGCAGATTTGGAACTTTTTATGTAAATTAAAAAGTCATCCTACTTACACCAAGTGGATATAGTTTCTTACTATAGTTCATTAATGGTCTAGACTATATCTCTGTCCCTAATCACAGCCTTCGTAGGGAAAATGTCACAATGAACAAATCTTAGTAATGTGGGAGAAGTGTCGTGGGACAGCAAATAAAACTAGAATTATTAGCCTGTATTTTCTTTTCACTTCACAGTCTGGTTTCTGGATTACTGGGGAGAAAATACATTTCTTTCTTGGTGTCATTGTTCCTTTGTAGTTATCTCCATTCCATGAAGGAAAACTTGGCAAAAAGTCTTTTAAAAATATCCAACTTTTTTTCATTTATTTTGCTAAAAGTGACTTTTCCTTTTGTACAAATGAAAATGATTGTCTTAAAATTTGCAGAGCAAATATAGACATCCACATTTAGAGAGTCACCATAGATGCAGAATTAGTGGGATGAGGCATTAGTCTCTCCCAGTGGACTTTGATTTGCATATTTCCAGAATTAGAAGTATTGAAAGATTGTTTTTAAGTATTCTTTTAGTTTACCATAGACTTTTTACCTATCTCTTAACTATTAACTTAAAATCTTAGATTAATTTATCAATTGAGAATATCTCTAAAAGGGAAGAAAATATCATTTTCTCTGATTTTTTTAAAAATATAATTATGGCAAAAGGCAAGGGAGCAACTATGGATTTCAGATAACTCATGAAGCCTTAAACAAGCATAAAATTGCCTTTCTTGCTGTCCCTAACTGTAAGTACAGCTGTTAAGGGAACCACCTGCTCTTAGATTTCCCCACGCCAGCTGCAACTCAGGTCTGAAATGTACTGAATTCATTTCCAGGTCAGATGTAGCACCATATGGCTCAGCCATCAGATTCAGGGACAAGTGTCTCTCCTTATGCATGTTCTGCTTCAATACCAGCTTTTCGAGGTGGGTGGTTAACCACCTACAATACCCAGATGATATCCATGGTCAGTGGTTAGCACCATATATCAGAGGGGTTAGCTGTCTTGAGGCAGTGTTCATTACTGGAGTCCTCGTTCAGTTCATGGGTACCATGAAAAGCCTTGCTCCCCTCCAGAGAAGAGCACTAGGTATCCCAGGGACTTCGAGGATAACCAAAATGAATACGGTTTGACTCATGTGCTTCAACATGTTCCAACCCTTCTATTTCTGTTTTATGCTGTCTTCTTTTTTATGTTTCATATTTTTCTATTTTGCTCACATGACACTGTTTAATGAGCACATACACTTTATAATTTGTCTCATATATATCTACTCATTTAGGAGTTTCTGCCAGTGACAGTATACCAGTCTAGACTTTTGGCAAATCTTCAAATGTAGAAAAGGCAAACACAATGCCTTGATTACTTTATAGCATTCCTTTTGCAACAACAACAATTAATTGAGTTAATAAAATCAGAACAGAAAAACATCTAATCATCTTCATGTGTCCATTATCAACAGCTCCCTATTATCCTTCACCAGGGCTTTTGACATTCACAAAAACTGGTACAATGGTAAAATTTTAGAGGCAATCCCAGAACCAAATATTTTAGTCTCTATGTCGAACTTAATATTTTTACTACTAATCACTGTCTTCTGGTGATGCTGTGCATGTTTAAGGTGTGTGTATGTGTGTTAATATTTTATATATATATTTTTTACAGACTACTAACAACTCACTAAGGATTAATTATGCTCTTACCTTCTCACAGTACTGTCAGGGGCGCTTGGAGCCTTTCACTGCCCATATTCTTAGGAATGGGCAAATCTAGCAATACAGTTGTATATGATTGGTTGGTAAAGCAATCTGTAGTAAGTATTGTAACTATGAGATGTGACTATCCCATCATGTGTCAGAAAGCTGAGAGTGGTGATTCCCAGACAAGCCCAGACCCACAGTCTAAATAGTCAGTGTCTATTATATTTCCAGTAACAGTTCCTGCTGTCATAAAGAGTTCCCTTGGGCATTTTTTTCCATCTTAATTGCTGAATAATTTGTGACATTGTTACTTTTTTTTGTCTGTTTTCAAAGATAAAGACCCTAATAGACAGGCCAATGGAACATGCAGTGAGTGCACACACACTCACACACATGCACACACACACTTTCTGTCTTAAAAAAAACTATTATAAAGAAAACACTCAATTTTACTGAAAGACTTTAATTTAAATTATCAAGCACATTTATTCTGAAAGAAACCATCTGGGTTATTGCAATCTTTTCAAACCACAGATGTTTCTTTAGAAAATTTGTACTTGGAAATTTTTGGTAATAATATCCACAAGGTTGGGAAGTACTTCTTGGATAGAGATAACCAGTTTATATCCTGGCTTGCCCTGATTCAGGCAGCAGTTATATTCTTCAGTGTGAAAGGTAGCATCAACAGAGCTCTAGAGGATGATACTAGTAGATCAAATTTTAAAATTAATTCTGCCCTTAAAGTAAGTGACAACAAACGTGTTAAAAAAATTTCCCCTGGGACTTTTAAGCCTATAGCATTGGAGAGGGTTACCACTATGAGCTGATGCTCTGGAGGTGCTGGTTTATTTTAGAAGACCCATTTCTTTAAGCCCTTGACTCTAAAATATGGAGAATAAGGTAGATATTTTTTAGAATTTAGTGTGTGTCTGTATTTAAAGGATCCAAGTACAAAGACAAGAGGTTAATGACTTGGATTGTTTTAATTTCTGAAATAATAATTTATTAGGGGCAGGAGGAAATCTCAGGTAAGATGCTAATATCCACTTCACTGTCTGGATCCAGTCCCATGTGCTGTTGGTACCAAGAAGACAGGCCTCATAATCAATCTTGCAGTCACCAGCTTGATTCAAAGACAAACCCTTTTTTTTATTAAAAAGCACTTTAGTGCTTTCAATGGGAAAGTTCGCCTATTAGGAATATCCATTTTTTAAATGACTGCTTTAATATGGAAAATTGTGCTGCCTGTTAGATACTATAGATAACCATGTAGCTTGAGGAGCAAGGAGAGAAGGTGAAAATAACTGTTTTGTATCTAAGTAGTATTGAAAACAAATATTTCAGATCTGAAGCTTACTGTGTTGTGTACTAGTTAGGAATCTACCATCAATAAACTCAAGAAGCTTATCCATGTCTCTAAGGTTATTCAACATAATAACCATAGGAAATCTAATTTGTTTTCTAAATCAAAGCAAATGCATATTTTAAAACAGCTACAGAATGACCATTTAATGATTTGAGCCTACATTTGTGTCCTCATCCCTGCCCCAAATTAATAGTTCTGGTAATAAATTCAATTAATTCTAGGTATACTGGAATTCCAGATGTCAATAGTTACCACATAAACTAAAATTTTCTTTACAAGCTATCTTTGAATTCTGAGGGGCTTCAAGATCAAGTGACCAGACAAGGCCCTGGAAGGCCAAATCAATAAACCTGATATATTTTTCTTATTATAAATGAAGTGGGATTTTTTTTTGGTTGTTGTTGTCATTTGTATCTGCATTTATGAACAAATCAGGTAACTACTTTACTGAAGTAGGTTTCAATTAAATCTTGCATGCAAGCTAATTTAAGACAAAAGAGGACATACTCTACATATTCAGTTTCTCTTGTGAACTATTTTCTCCCCAAATTTTAGCTACTATACAGAGAATATGTTTTTTAAAGAGTCAGAAGGTTGTTGATCTAAGTGGTTCATTTTAAGCTCAATGAATCTCCCATACACTTAAGTTTACCTATCAATTTTTGGCTTTGCCCTTATTAAGACCATGTATTTGCACTTTTTATAAAAGGAGTTACAGGTTTAAAAAAACAACCCTGAAAAATTCTGATTAATTTTTAAAAGCAATGTTAGGATTGATCTTAAATAAAACAAAACACCAAACAAGGCAATACCAAACAAATACAAAACAAACAAAACCAAAACCAAGTGTGCTGTTCAATGGTCTAGAATGTGACTATACATTTGGTGTTTTGAGGGGAAAAACAAGGACAAAGCACTATTCTTACAAATTCTAGAGATGCTTCAGGAGGCTACTAGGACCTCTGGAAAGTCAAAAGAGCAGCCCTTCCCTCAGCCATATCTACCTACCAAGAAGACTCGCCCTTGCCAATGAAGACATATCAGATGCACTGTTATTAACTTGTGACTGTGGGGGTTAAGTGCACTGCGTGTTCATTCAGTCTACTGTGTTCTTAACATGAGGTTTGCTTATGAAAAATGTGAAATATGTTTTAAAAGTGATACTATTAATTTCACAAGCTAATATTTAAAACTTGGCCCCGTATCTTCTAACCATATTCCCGAGCTCTTGCTTATGATAATTCCTGTGGCTTTTCTATGCATGGAGATAGGGACCTGGAGGGCAGCAGTGACATGAGAACAGAGGCAGCATAGCAGGCATGTGCAAATAATGCCAACTTCATCTAGCTAACCTGAGAAAGCACAGGAAGTTAGAGGGCTTGCTTGTATGCTCCCAAAGTAAGGAAAGAAAACAGGAGGAAATAAGGGCAGTGCTAATTCTGTGGCTTTTATGTCCTTTTCTGTAAGTTCACATAATTTTACAAGATGACTCTTCCAGCCTAGTCTACTAGTCTTCCATTTTACAGACAGCTTCCGATCCCCTACTTAAAATTCTAGGTATGTTAGCACATACCTATTAATTCCAGACCAGGGAGGTCAGACAGGGCTACAAAGCAAAATTTTGTCCCGAAGCAAACAAAACAAACAAAGGACTCCAGGAAACTTCCTGAGACGGAAGTTCCTGTCTTAGAAGGACGCAGGGGAGCGTCCTTCTAAGGCACTGCCTGTCTACACAGCACAGAAGACCTCCTTCAACCACCTGATTGGTTTTCCATTAGCTTCAAAGACCTAAGAGGTGTTTGAGGCTTCTTTTGTATCACCTATATCCTTTTATAATACAATATCTGAGTTGTTTTTACATGTCTCTCAGTCACTCAAAACACCCCTTTGCTTTTTAAAAGTGGGATTTTTATAGCTAAAACCGCAGCCACCCTAAGGAAAAAGAAAAGTCCCATTCAGTATGAATCAATTTTTAATGAAGCCTTAGTCAATTAGCTTAGGTTTATAGAGCTTGATATAACTGGTATCCTGGTATACAAAGTACTACCTAGAAAGATATGCTATTTGTTTTTAGGACTTGTATCATGTGGGTACCATTATTTGAATTACCAAATGCCGGCTTGTTCTTCTGCCTGCCTGGGGCCAGGCCCCAGTACTTTCCAGTAACCTTGAATTGCTCCAGATAAGACCACACCTACATAGAGAATTAGAACTAGCTTCTCTGTTAATCTGGAAAAAGAACTCGGACAGGCATCCAGCTAAGGTCAATCCCACAGCTCCTTCAAATTCCCCCAGAGAAGTACGACTGTGCTTTAGTCATTGCCAGGGAGATCCAGGCTGAAGCCAGCTTCGTCCTGACCTTCCCTGGGGGAACCCTCCTCTTTAAGTCTCATAGCCCTCTCAAGAAAGCCTTGGTTTTTTTGAATCTTGTGCCAGGAAAAAGCTCAGATTTTTTTTTTTTGTTGTTTTGTTTTTCTGTGTGTTTGTTGTTACTTTTTTTTTTTTTTAACCGAATTAAATGTGTATTTTCTAGAATTCTGGCAAAGAACCTTGAGGCCCTAGTTGTGTTAACGCTTTCTAACTATCACTTTCTAAATTCCAAGTATGATTCTCAACTGACAAAAACTACAAGGACCCACTCTGTCCTCTTTTGAGTTCTCTGGAATAATCCTTTAAAATATCTGACATTTGTAAAAATATCTGAAAAATGTTGAAGTCATTCCCCCTCCCCCCACTCATGGAACAATTGCTACAACGAGCAGTTTCTTTAACACAGTTTCTTGAACAGTTCTTAGTACTAGAAAGGCGAGCTCACTGTTGAGCTCACTGAGTGCTTGTTCAGCCCTCACAGGGGACAGTGTCAATGAAGAAAGCAGGTTCTTTAGTAACAGGAAATGCTGTTTGACCTTCGAAATAAAAGGTAATAAGCAAACAGAAAATTTGATTACATTTTCTATTCTTCAAATACTAAGTCTAGAGAAGTCAGGATGGCCCTACTGTTCCCATAAGGAAAGGAAAACAAACAAACAAACAAAATAAACCTAATTAAGGTAAAAAATAACAAGCTAGTAAGGAAAGCCACACTGAATGGCTTCCTTGAGGTGACAGTGGTGACTGTCCCAAGGTCCTGACCTGTCACTTTCCCATGTCATCCTGGTTTGGCAGACTAGATGTCAGTAGGGATGGTAATAATAATGGAATAATTGCTTCTGTAAAGAAGAAATGAGTCAAGGTATCTTAACACCCATCAAGAAAGACACTACAGCTTTAAATGCTGTATATGGTAGTTTTGTCTTAAATCCAATTAAAGAGGATTTAGCTTCTACAGTACTGAGAGAGCTCATTAAAACAAAGCTTCTATCATAAAATTATATCATAATATAAATTCTCTTGAGGACAGAATGCATTTTGATTGAAGTCCAGTGGCAGAGAGAATAGGTTAAACTGCTATCCATTTTTTCACAAACCCCAATTTTAACATACTGGATTATTAGATGCTTGTAGGTCAGGACACTTTCTTCAATCTGTGGTTTTGTTTGGTTAGTATATCAACTTAACATTCATAAGAACACAGGCCCTCTAATGTTAGTCTGGCTAAACTGCAACCTAGCCTCCCTCATGCCTCAGTCTGTTCTTCCATTATCATTTTTAATGGATGACCTCTCAAATACTGGCAGTCTGAGCTCTGTAAGAGGGCATTTGCAATACAAACAGAACAAGGCTGTTTTTGGTTTTAAGGACCTATTACTCTTAGTTCCACACTCTGGTCTTTAATAATAAAATGAGAAGAGAAATCCTTTGGCTATGGAAACCATAATGTTAACTGAAGTAAAGACTGTACTTACTGCAGACTTTCTATTGACATCTATGAACTCGTAAGAACTAATATTTACAAACACTATTAGAATTTTTTCCACCTCATTCTAAAAAATTAAGTAAGCCATTTGAAATGGTGGAAATCAGGTAAGAAATACACTTTGGAGCCATGTGGAAAATTTCCTTGTGTTACATGGCTGATGTGAGTTTTCTAAGTAATACTGGTTATTTCTGTTTTTCCCTTATAAAAATAGTATTTTTATTAATTCATTGTGAATTTCAGTTTTTGTTTCTTATAGAAATATTACTAAGACACAGCTGCTATTTCCACTCAATGTTGAAAGCTCATTTGGGCTTCCTGGGAGCTGGATATTAGTAGTTTGGTGAACTTCTTGACAAGCTTAGACTCTCTCAGGATTCTGTTGTGCCAACTGGGAAAGTATAAACTTCTCATTACACACTCAGACACCAGTTATGGACCTATTTGTTTAGGCATTGAGGCTGTTCCTTCCCCTCATTCACTCCTACCACAAACCCATGAAGGTAAAACATCTCTATCTTTATGCATGGCAAAAACCGAAGTAGCAAAATTGTTAATGTATCTGCCCTAGGTTCCAAAGTTGAGTAGGATTTTAAGTCACACATTTAAGACTAAGAGTCCGTCTCTTTATCTACTCTTGTTAGTTACCATGTTCAAACGGTTATAGTGGTCAAATATTTCTCTATTTCATTCATGATCTTTCCAACAAATCTCATGTATTATATGACATCCTGTGCCCTAACTACCCTTATTCCCTGATTAAAGGAGGCCACCAGATACTCTGTTGTCAAACTTGGGAAGTTATTCAAGATGGCAAAATGGTGTCCCTGGGACACTACAAGGAAAGCAAATTAAAAACAAGCTACTCCTCATTAGCTTGGGAATTAGATACAGATTTTACTCAGATTTGGTCATAATGTCCACCTCCACTGGACAACACATCTGGTATAACAGCAAAGACACCTATTTCTGGAAAGGCACCCCCACATAGGACAATTACTTTAATTAACATGTCTCACAGTGTTTCCAGGTAGGAAGGTGGCACTGGGAACCAAACCCTGGTCCTCTGCAAGAACAGCAAGTGCTTCTAACTTCTGAGCCATCTTTCCAAACCCCATGGAGTAAATCTTATGGTAAATAATGTGGCAGAGAAACTATCAATCTCGTTGATACCTATGACCAAGCCTGCTGAGGATTCTTTACCTGGTTTTCTTGCCTATCTTCTTCCTCTAACAAGGGCTAAATTGCTCCAGATATTTTTTTTAATTGTGCTCTTAGTAGGAATTATAGTATTATTAACAATTTCACTTTTTATGTGTTACAGATGCTACCTCCCTCCATGGCAAGCTCCAAAGATACATTCTATGACCACATGGCTATATTAAGGTCTGGATCATAGCCATCATGGTCCCTTAGATCAATCTCTGTTTGAGATATTTTGTTGCCTGTCCCTCATCATTCCTCTGGTCAGCTAGAAGCAATTGAGAGTGGTTGGGATTCCCAAACCCCCATGGGTGGTTTTTGAGAGTGGGGAATGAGGAACTTTGAGGAGTTATATGAATTACTGGGTAGGGAGACAGATAGGAGAGTGTCTAGGTAATAAATGTGGTGAACTTCCAAGATGGCTAGCTTCTTCCTCACTGTCCTCACTTGAGACTGTAGGCTTTTGTCTTCCATCAGCAGGCCTTCTGCAAATGGACTGCCTCAGCAAGTCCAAGACCTGATCAGGTCACGTTATACAATAAGTGTGGGCCAATCAACCATTGTATATTTCTTCAGACAGACCAACTCCAAACTAGGGAAAGACAACTCTTTATTTAGAGACTTAAAAAACAAAACAAACCAAACCAACCAAACAAACAAACAACAAATCACAAAAAACTCCAGCAGTCGAGAAGAGATGGATTTTTATCTTCCTGAATCTCCCCTCTGCTTTGAAGAACTTTTTTCTACGTATCTGCTGCATTTTCATTATGCACAACAAATGCCTTTCTTCAAGGCATTTTTCTGTTGGCTCCTGTTTCTGGTGTTCCAGATTTCTCTGCTGATACCTGTCCCACCTGAGAGTTTTCTTGCCTTTTTTTAATTCTTTAATTGGTAGAGAAAAATGAACCCAATCAAGACCCCTAGACTGTATCAGGTATGTGTCTCTTATTTGTGTCTCAGTTTGATGGCTGTTTGACAAATTACCTCTTTAAGCCTCTCTTTCTTATTTGTAATGTAGGGTTAATAACAGGATTAAAAACAGAGGAAATACATGAAAAGTTCTTCTCAGATGTTAGAGATTATTATGTATCTTTAATTTATCAGGTTTCTCTAGGAAGCCTTAATCACAAGCAGACTCTCAGCAGGTTTCCTTTTCAGGCAGGTAGGAGTGAGCTACAGTGTTCCTCTCTTTTAACAAAGGACACTGGAATAAGGAAAGGCAGTATTGACAGGCTCACCACATGCTAAGCTGTCAATGGGTCTCTGGATAGGAGGTAGGGAAAAGGGACCTTTTTTAAAGTGATGACCACAAACTCTTTAATAGGGTTTGGGATTGATTGTCTTGACTGGCTTTTTGAAGTAATTATTCAGAACCATCCATGTTCAACCATTTGCATGGGCTTTGAATACTCTGAGCATCCATTTATATGGTCTCTAAACAGAAAATCAATTTTAATGGCATCATTTTAGTTGACTTTTGTATTTAGGGTACAATAAAATGCTTTCCCAGATGTACACTCTATGGTGTGCTTCCATGTGGCATACATTTCCTTAAACAGTTCATTTCGTCAACCGTGTGCTTCTGTACCAATACAATGCCGTTTTCATTACAATTGCTCTGTAGTACAGTTTGAAGTCAGGGATGGTGATACCTCCAGAAGTTCTTTGATTGTATAGGATCATTTTAGCTATCCTGAGTTTTTTGTTTTTCCATATGAAGTTGGGAATTGTTCTTTTAAGGACTGTAAAGAGAGACTCCATCCATCAGGCAATGGAAACAGGGGAGTCTTGAAGAGTTGGGAGAAGGACTGAGGGACTGAAGAGGTCAGGGACTCCACAGAAAGACCAACAGAGTCAACAACCTCGACCCTGTGGGGCTCCCAGAGACTAAACTATCAGGCAAAGAAGAGCAAGCATGGGCTTGACCTAGGCCCCCTGAACATATGCAGCAGAAGTGCTGCTTGGTCTTCATGTGAGGTTCCTAACAACTGGAGTGGGGGTGTCCCTGAATCTGTCGCCTGTTTGGATCCTGTTCCCCGAGCTGGGCTGCCTTGTCTGGCTTCAGGAGGAGAAGATGCACCTAGTCCTGAAGTCATGTGATGTGTCTGGTGGGTGGGAGTTCACCACCCAGGGGGTACTCCCTGTTTGCAGAGGAGGAGAGGGGGTATGGAGGAGGATAGGTGTGAGGGAGTACTGAGAGGAGAAGGGGTGATATTGGGATGTAAAGTGAATAAATAAATTAATTAATAATAAAAAATAAAAGTTTGCCTCCAAGAACTTCTTAAAAAACAAAACAAAACAAGCAAGCAAACAGTTGGTTTGAAATAAAGCCTGCGGCTATCCAGTGAGGACACCAAGCGCCAAGTCTTTAAATCTAGTTTTGTCACTTTACTGTAAGTCAACTACACAGAAAGAAAAAGGCAGTCATCCTAGGCTTTGCATGGAAATGCAGCATCCTGGGTGCCAAGGACAGAAAGGGAGGATGCCAGTGCAGAGCACTAGTTTTGAGTACACATTGCCAGGGATGTCAGTTACCTCCATGGAAGATGTTCCCAGAGCTGTGTAGGAGGAGCTAAGGTGGGAGGAGTTAGGAGAGGAATAGGAAAAGGAAGAGGAGGAGCTAGGAGAGAGGGGAGAGAGGAGAGGGGAGAGGGGAGAGGGGAGAGAGGAGAGGGGGGAGAAGGGAGAAGAGGGTAGAGTGGGGAGAGGGGAAAGGGGGGAGAGGGGAGAGAGGGGAGAGAAAGAGAGAGAGGAGATGGAGGCAGATGTTCACATGTCAGTAGCAGTCAAAGGTAGTTGATACATCTAGGTTGGGTATTGGGTTACACTTCTGATTGTATGGGTATCTTGTTACTGATCATTGCCAAATATATAAGCCTTTGATTAATCTTTAAGCATTAGAGCCTCATCTTTCTACTGGGCTCACGTGGATGACGGGATGGTTTGGGCAATGCCCAGCCTTGCAGAGACAGCATGGGAGATTGGCAGAGCCATCTCCCATGCTGGCGTCTCGTGGGTGGCAGGGCTGGTGTTTCTGGCTGGCTGGTTCTTGCTTCAGCACGCACGTGGCCTCTGGCCATGGACCATGGTGGCTGAGCTAGGCAGAGCCACCGCAGCTTAGATAGTTGGCTTGATCTGTGGCTGATTTTAAAATATCTCCCACTACAGATCTGGACTTCACTTGCAAGTTTTTCATCAAATAAGAAATGCGCTGAGACAGTTCCTTACTTGCCTGATAAACTTCTGCTTCTTGCTGCAATTCTGTGGTCATTTAATTCCCATGTTACCTTAATGATCACCACAGCTTTGTGAGCTTCCATGGCTCCTATTTATGCCATAACATGCTGTCAGGTATGGTATCTCCGAACACTAGGTTCTTAAAAAGTTTTCAAATGACTAAATTTTTAAAATGTATATGGCCATTGCCTACATCATGTCTGTATTCCATGTACATACTTTGGTGCCAGCAAAGACCAGCAAAAGGTCATTGTTTCTCCTTGGACTAGAGATACAAATGGTTGTTGAGCTGCCATGTGGATGCTGGAGATAGAACCCAGGTCCTTTGGAAGATCATTCAATGATCCTAACTACTAAGCCAACTCTCCAACCCCAAGACCGTAGTTTTTGAATTAGATGTTCATCTAAAGACCTTTCCCCATCTGTTCAACCTACAACATGATAATTTTCTTTTGTGGTTTATGTTCTATAAGCCTTCCCAAACTGGGCAAGTAGCAATAAGTACTGTCTATGCAGCATCCCATTTTCTGAGAATGGACTGGGTATAATTTTCCAATTTCTGATCCAAAACAGTGTTGCTTAGCTGTTAGACAAAATGCATTTTGCTTGATCATTTAATCACCTAATGTTCACACACTGCTAAATCCAGAATCTGGACTCAGAACAAAAGTAACAGAGATAGGTTCTTCTCTTCCTTTTAATACCTTGTTTTAGGAGCACCATGAAGACCATTCAGGTGATAGCATTTCTGAAAGTGGAAGGTGTAATATTAATAGTGATTCTATCTTTTGTCCTAATCATTCCTCTCAGAGTTTGAGATTCATACTTTTACTTTATAGCTTAGATTGACAGCAAAACAAAACTTCCTAGTACAAAATAGCAGTGTGATCTACCTTTGCAGTGACCTAAACTACAGTGCAAAGAATTTGTGATGACAAGCTTTGATAAATGTCTACACAGTGAAAATGTAGTTGCTGAGTGAGTCATGAGAGAATTGTGAAAGAGGAAAATAACCCCCAAATCACATGCTTGGGGCAAAGTGATAAACTTTAGTCACACTGTGATTTTGAACAAGTAATATTTCTGATTTCCCTGTGATCAACTTCTAATGTTATTAAAGAATTAAGTAGATCTTAGAAATAGCCATTTAATTTAATCTTCATTTCCAATAAAAGAAAGAAGCATAAAGAGGTGTTATCTTAAGAGCATCCACACTGGATACTGACAAAGCCTAGACAGGTAGGCAGATTTACACTTTTCAGAGATTGCTACTTCTTCATTGTTCTTAATCTTTAAGTGGACACATGCCAAGTATGGCCTTCCATTTTTCAGAAAATCAAATAAGGTACAATGATCTTGGATAGAGGAAGAATACAAGGTTCCTGTCCTTGATGCTTCCCTACCCCACTTACCTGCAGTTAACTTCTCATTCATTAGCAGGCAAAAAGCGATTTGTATTCTATGAAAGAGAATCTCTCTCTAGAATACCTCAGAAAAGAAAACTGTCCTTGATTTCAGAGTTTCCAAAACCTTTTAAGGTCATGAACTGAGTGCCAGAGCCACTGAGTCCTTAAGAGGAAGAGTATGCCCTCTATCAACTTTCCCCATACTGCACGAATATCCAAGTAGAATTTGATCTAAATGTTTTCATTTTTTGCTATCATGGCCAATGACACTTATTCTTCTATTAAACTTTTTTTTTTTAAGGTAAAAGAAATATCTCATGGGCTTCCAGTTCTTTCTCAGATGACTGCTTGTAGATGAATTCCCACGTACTTAGCCTTTTTGGATCTCAGGGTCATTGCTTCTATAGATTTTACCCCAACCACACATTATTATGGGGCATGAAAAAGCTTGTTATAAAAAAAAGCAAACAAAACATACAAAGAGCAGAAAAGCTGTAGGTAGCAAAGATTATTTGCACAGAAAAGCCAATGCTACTCTATTAATTTCTAATTGTGCAGAGACAAATTATAATAACACTTCTTTGTGATCAAAAAAGATTTATCCACCACCATGGGTCTCATAGTTCTAATTATATTCTATAACTAGACCATCAATATCTCAAGTGATTCAAAATAGTGAACATTCCAAACATCTTTTCACAAAATCCTGGAATACTTCAGATATTAGTGTCAGGAAGACTTACTTTCATCAATATACCCATCTAGTTTATTACTGAAGCTGGCTGGAAGTCTCTGAGTAAATTCCAGTTTGTCAAAGAGTCTTTGCTCATGTGGACTGGTGAGCAGCACAGCACAGGGGCCAAGGATTACATTTACTGTGAAAGCTTACAGGACAAATGCCCCACTTGAGCCAACAGACAGGCCACCCAGATAAAAACAAGGAACAATGTTGGAGCTAACTAAGGTTACAGAACAAATGGACCTAAACAAGTATTTAAAGAGCATTTCACCCAAACACAAAAGAATATACCTTCTTCTCTGCACTGCATAGGACTTTCTTCAAAACTAACTATATACCCAGACTCAAAACAAATCTCAACAGATACTAGAAAACTGAAGTAATACCCTGCATCCTATCTGACTACCATGGATTAAAGCTGGGTATCAACACCAGAAACCACAGAAAGCTTGAAAACTCAAATGAACAACTCACTACTGAGTGAAAAACAAGTCAAGACAGAAATTAGGAAAAAAATTAGGATTTTCTACATCTGAATGAAATTGAATACACAACACACCCAAACTTATGGGGCACAATGAAGGCAGATCTAAAAAGGCAAGTTCACAACACTAAGTGCCTAAATAAATAAATAAATAAATGGAGAGCTCTCATACCAGCAACTTACAGCACACCTCAAAGCTCTAGAGCAAAAAGAAGAAATCACACCCAAAGGAGTAGATGACAAGAGACAATCAAACTTAAGGATGAAATCAATAAAACACAAACAAAAATTACAAAGGCTCAATGAAACAAAAGAGTTGGTTGTTTGAGAAAAATCAGTAAGATTGACAAACCATCATCCAAATTAACTAAAAGGCAGAAAGAGAAAACAAAATGAACAAAACCAGAAATGCAAAGGTGGAGATAACAGACACCAGAGAAGTTCAGAGAATCAGAAGGACATATTTTACAAACCTTCACTTCACCAAACTGTAAAATCTAAAGAAATCAATAATTTTAGTGATACATACCATTTATTAAATTTAAATCAAGATCAGATAAGCTATTTAAACAGACCTGTAACCCCTAATGATTTAGAGCAGTAATTTAAAAAGTATCCTAAACAAAACAAGCTCAGGGCCAGGTAATTTTAGCCCAAAATTCTACCAGACTTTCAAAGGAGACTTACTGCCAATACTTCTCAAATTATTCATAAAATAGAAATAAAAGGAACATTGCACAATTCATTTTAGGAGGATTAAATTACCATGATACCCACACCATGTAAAGAGCCAACAAAGAGAGAGACTGACAGACCAATTTCCCTTATGAACATAGATGCAAAAGTTCTCAATATTTACAAACTGAGCCTGAGAACACATCAAAAAGCCATCCACCATGATCAAGTCGACTTCATCCCAGATATGAAGGGATGATACAACATACATAAACTGATAAATATCTACCATATAGACAAACTGAAAGACAAAACAACAGCAGCAGCAGCAGCAATAACAACAACTACAACAAAACAAAAAACCCCATGATCATCTCACTAGACAAGAAAAGGCCTTTGAGAAAATCCAACACTCCTTCACAATAAAATTCCTAGAAAGCCTAGTGATACAAAGAACACAATAAAGGCAGTTTACATCAACTTACATGGAGAGAAATTCACAGTAATTCCACTAAATTCAGGACATGATAAGGCTGGCCACTCCTTCCATACTCATTTAATGGAGTACTTCAAGTTTCAGCTAGAGCAATAGTACAACTGAAGAAGATCAAGGGGATACAAACTGGAAAGGAAGAAGTAAAAGGATCTTTATTTGTAGATGATATGACAGTATACATAAGTGACACTAAGAATTCCACTGGGAAATTTTTACAGTTGATATACACTTTCAGCAAAATAATTGGATACAAAAGCAACTCACAAATCCAGTAGCCCTACTATACACAAATGACATGACTGAGAAAGAAATATTGAAAACAACATCCTTCACAATAGCCTTAAATAATATAAAATATCTAGGGGTGACTTTAAATAAGCAAGCTAAAGACTTGTATGATAAAAAATTTAAGACACTGAAAAAAACTGAAGAAGGTATCAGAAGATGGAAAGATCTATGTTCATGGATTGGTAGGATTAATATAGGGAAAATGGCCATTCTACTAAAAGTAATATACAGAATCAATGCAATCCCCATCAAAATTCCAACAAAGTTCTTCAAAGCTCTTGAAAGAAAAAATCTGTTTCAAAACTCTCTCTCTCTCTTTCTCTCTCTTTCCCTCTCTCTCTTTCTTTCTCTCTCTCTCATATCCAGGATAGCTAAAACAATTATGAATGATAAAAAAACCAAGGTATTATCATTCTTAATTTCAAATTGTATTAGCAAACCATAGTATATAAACACTGCATAGTATTGGCATAAAAACTGACATGCTGATCAATGGAATTGACTTGAAGTCCCAGATATAAATCCATACGCTTATCAAAATCTGGTTTTTATTTACAAACCAGAAACACACAATGGAAAAAAGATAACATCTTCAATAAATGTGCTGGTCAATCTGGATGGCTGCATGTAGAGGAGTCCAAATGGATACATGTTCATCACCCTGCACACAACTCAACTCCAAATTGATCAAAGACTTCAACATGAAACCAGATATACTGACTATGATAGAAAAGTAGAAATACTCTTGAACTCACTGGCACAGGAGAAGGCGTTCTGAACAGAAGACTTAGTATAGGCACCAAGGTCAACAAATTAATAAATGGGACCTCATGAAACTGAGACGCTTCTGCATGGCAAAGAACAAAGTCATTTGGACAAAATGGCAGCCTACAAGGGGAAAATTTGTTCACCAACTCCACATCCAATACAGAGTTAATATACAAAATATATATTGAACTAAAAAATGTATATCAAGAAAACAACCCAATTAAAATGGGGTACAGATATAAACACATAGATATCTCAAAAGTAGAAACTCAGTCATCAGGAAAATACAAATTGAAACAACTTTGAGATTTCCTGTCAGTATGTCTAAGATCAATAAAACAAGTGACAGCTCAGGCTGGTGAGCATGTGGAGTAAGAGGATCACTTATCCACTTCTGTTGGCAGTGAAACTTTGTACAGCTACTGAAATCAGTGTGGCAGCTCCTGAGGAAGCTAGGAATTAATTTATTCCAAGATTAAAGCTATACCACTTTTAGGCATTTATCCAAAAGACTCTTCATCCTACTATAGAGACAACTGTTTAACCATGTTCATTGCTGCTCTATTCATAATAGCCAGAAATTGGAAACAACCTAGATGTCCCTCAGCAGAAGAATGGATAAAGTATGGTACATTTATACAATGGAGTATTACTTAGCTGCTAAAAGTGAAATCATAAGATTTGCAGATAAATGGAACTAGAAAAAATAATCACCCTGAGTGAGGTAATCAAGACACAGAAACACAAATAAACAAACATGGATTTGCTTATATATGGATATTAGCTGCTAAGTCAATGATAAGCAAGCTATAGTCCATAGAGCCACAGAAGTTAGGTATAGAGTAAGGGACTACGGTTTCAGATAGATCTCATTAGGGATGGATGGGGGCTTGAACAAGGGGGTCAAGTGGGGAGGGGGAAGTACAAGGGAAGAGTACCAGGGAGGTGATCTGGGAAGAATCAGCTAAGAGTAGGGCCATTTGGAAGGTAGTGTGAGAAACTAATACAGAAAAAAATTCTTAAAATATATACATATGAAGACAATCTAAATGAAATAACCAAATAATGAGGGAGTCTGGCCATCTCTTGTCATCAAAGAAGCTTCCAGTACTGGGACTGGGTTACACCTAATTGAGTCCTTGGGGTTTTGTGGTAATCCCCAAACAACCTAGTCTGTTGCCAAGATTATACGTTGCTCTCCTTAAACTGACAGCAAGGCCCTCTTGCTGAAGACAACATCTACATAACCAACGGAACATGGAGAAGTTCCTATAGAGCCCCACCCCTACATTGTACAGTCTTTGGTACAGGAAGGTACTCTGCATACTATCAAAGGAGAAATGTACAATGGTGTCCTGCCTGCAAGATGTGCTAGGGCAATGGTGGAACAAAGCTTGTGGTTGTAACCAAACAATGTCTGATTTGACTTTAGGCCATTATACAAGATGGAACCCATATCCAACACTGCTAAGGTGACCAAGACCCAGAGACTAGATAGCCCAGGAATGTAGAGTGAAACCAAATACTACTTTTCTAATCCCCCTCCACAGGGCAAAAAAAAAAAAAAACAAAAACAAAAAAAAAACAAACCCAAAATCAAAACCAAACCAACAAACCAACAAACCAAACAAACCAAAAATGCAGCAATAAAATGATCCATAATGACATTTGGCTATACTCATAAAACAGTACCTTGTTCAGGCATAATCATAGTAAGTAGGAAAAAATACAGAGAAACTGCAGAATTAGAGACCTTAGAACATTCAGCCCTAAATGGGATGTGCCTATCAAAGTTCTCTCTTCAGTCCTTAGGAAACCCCAGAGAAGAGGAGACAGAAAGAGAATAAAACCCAGAGGGGATGGAGAACACCAAGAAATAAGGTCCTCTCAGTCAACATTATCAAAGCTCATATGAACTCAGAGACTGAGGCAGCATGCACAGAGGGCCTGCATGTGTCAGCACCAGGTCCTCTGCATAAGTATTATGGCTTTCAGTTATTGACTTTTGTGAGATTTCTGACTGTGCAAACTAGTGGGTTTTTAAGCTTTCTCTTGTGTTCTTTTCCTGCTGCTTTTCTTGTCTAATTTCAATATGTTAGTTTTGTTTTATCTTACTGTCTTTTATTTTAATTTGTTGCTTTTCCTTAGAAGCCTATTTGTTTTCCATGGAAGGGAGAGTATCTGCATGGGCGTGGCAGTGGGAGAAACTAGGAAGAGAAGAGGGAGGGGAAACCATAATAAGGATATAGTATGTGAGATGATCAGGTTGTATTATATGAAAAAATGTATTTTAAATAAAAGGAAAAAAACAAAACAAACAAACAAGAACAAAGAACCCCTGTGGCAGAGAATACTGGCAGTTCACCAAAACCCACGCTTCTTCCCCCATTGTAAGGGATGGAGTAGAGTACATGCTAAAAACAACATTTCCTGGTTCCTTGCATGAGGCCAAATACATCTAAGAGGGTGCAAGTAGAAGTGACATTTCCTGCCCCAGGTCCTGGCTTTTAATAGAACAGACATGACAGACCACCTCACATTCTTTCCCTTTTGTATTGCATGAGTGAGATGGCACAGCTAAAAGAAAAAGATGTCTACATCCTTGGAGCCTCACGGGGCAAGCTATCTATCAGCTAGATGCACCCATGCAGGATTCTTTGTTATTGTTTTAAGACAGGGTCTTTTTGTACGTCCCTGCCTGTTCTAGAACTCTTATGTCTGTCTAGCAAGCTGGCTTTGACTTCCTAGAGATCCACTGCAGCTGACTCCAGAGGGTTGAGATAAAAGGCATACACCATCATGGCCAATTTATGCAGGATTCTCGATGCTAACAGAAAGTAATCTACTTTCTTATAGTTTAACTTATCCTCATTAATGTAATACCCAGTAGCTGGTAAAATAATGACTTAGGAGAGGTCCTGACACGCTGCATCCATCTCACACCTTTGGCATATCTTCTAATGACTATTCTGAATGATTATTATTGAAAATATATGGTAAGGATAAAATTTGGTTTTAGAATATTAAAAGTGTGCATAAAAACTATGTGGGCAAATAAATTAATGTTTAACTTATATTTACATCATCTTGGTGAGAATATTGTTGTTTTTCTTTTAAAACATAAACCATGCGGTAAAATTTACAAGAATGAGAGAAAAAACATACTTCCTGCTAATTATGTCCAACATTTTATCGTTATTAATAATTCTTAAATTTCATGTGCTCATAAGAAAAAATTGGTGTATGCAAGATTTAGCTCAAAAAGTGTAAAATTCATTTCTATCCTTTCTTCCCTATTCTTTCTTCTGTCAGTACTTTTTAATTTTAAAAAATTATTTTTATCATTAGTTTTTATTTATAAGGGTGTTTTACCTAGATGTTTATCTTTCTACCATGTGCATGCCCGGTGATCCTAGAGGTAAGAAGAGGGGGTTGGATCCCCTAGAACTGGGGTTGTAGATGGCTATAAATGCCATGTGGGTCCAGGTCCTCTGGAAGAGCATCAAGTATTCTTATCTATTATGGCATTTCTCTAGCTCCTTGCAGTCCTTTTAAACAAGCTACCCAGTGGTCACACTAAACTCCACTCCCTTCCTTCACCGCTTCCCTAGACTACTAGTGTCTTAGGTGATCCTGAAGACCTGAGGGACAGGTACATGGCAAATGTGTTAGGTGATGGAAAGAAGTTGAACTATAAATATCTCAGGAAGCCTGGGATGATTTGACAAAGAAAAGAAGCAGGATCCCATGCGATTTTTCTGGTAAATTATAAGCTAACAGATGGAGTTCTAAAAGTCCCTTGTAAAGTATTCATATGGTAAGAATAATAAGACTATAAAGGGGCATGCTATCAAGATTAAGAGAAGTGGCACCAAATAAATAAAAAAATTATCATTTTCCTTTATCCTCATTGGTTAGGATTTCATGTAATCATAAAGTATATAAAGAATATCAAGTATGGAGCTGGTAAGGCAGTGATGGCTCAGTTGATACTGGTGCTTGCCACCAAGCCTAATGAGCCATATTCATATCTGGTTCACAAGGTAGGGGGGAGAAAACCAACTCCTGTAATTGTCTTGTGACTTCTACTTTCATTCTGTGGAACACCTGTACTTCCTACAAATAAAAATATGTAACTTAAAATACAAAGTATCATTGCTATCAGTCCAATCTGATATTCCATAACAAAGAAAAAATATTTGCAATGAAAATCAAAATTAAATAAAAGTATAAGAAAGATATCTACATAAAAATTTGATACTTCAAATAAAAGGAATAGAAATCACTGGGAAAATTTGTTTCTTGAAAACTACCTATTTGTATAATTCTTCCAGTGACCCCAAAGTGTCCACTCTCCCTACCCATTTTCCCTACTGTTGAGGTGGTATTTAGAAAGTCTGGGTGAGTTTTGACATCATTTACTCTCAACCAAAACTGTGAATCCAGACTCTTAAAAACCCAAAAGATTACTTTAAAAGGTATTATCTGGAACATATTCTCATGACCTAGTTTTGTGACATCAATGCCAGGGTATATCTGGGTGTTGGCTGCTCTGGAAAGTCCCCAGATCGGAAATTCAGGCCATCCAATTAGGGCACTTCTAAGTTATCTACAGCCTAAAGACTCAAGATTGACTTTTACCTCATTAGTTTTCTTCATACTCTTTATTTGAGGCTAAGACTTCTTTCAGTTATACTGGAGAAACAATATTTGGAGAAACAATTAAAAGACTTCATTGGCATTAGAATATCAAAAATGTCTAAACTCCATTTTAGGCCAAGTTTTTCTGCTAAAAGGTCTTAAATTCCTGATGGCTTTCCCCTTCAAACTTAGTCTGGGGCTGGGGGGTCTGCTTGCAACTTAATAGACATAAACTTCTTGTACTTAATCGTCTTTTCCAGAAGATGTTTGTGGAAGGCAGGGAATGCGGGGTAATATTTAAATTCCATTCTAGGTTAGCTACATGGAACAGAAAATTCAGACAGTGTATGTATGCTGCATGTGTCTTCTTGTTATTTGATTTCTTCTTTGGTACTTTTTGTTAACACTCAAATTGTGACCACGTGTGGCTGCAGGGCTAAGTCAGTTTGGAAGTTATCAGCTATATTCTAGAAAGAAACAGAAACAGCTTTTTCTATCTTCTAAACCAATGCCAATGGCTTCCAACTAGTTTCCAACGAATGTTTTTGGTGTCATAAGTCATATTTTTGAGTTTGAATGAAATAATTTCTATTTTGATAATTTTTCACTTATACTACAACAGCCATGCATCTCAATCCCACTCTCCTCTTAGCTTCTACAAACCTCTGTTCCATACGGAATTCCTAGTTACTTTACAGGCAAACTCATTGCAACTGCAATAACAGAACTATACAACAGTGCAATTCACTGTAATCCTTAACCAACTGAGGAAAAAAAAAAAAAAAACCCCAACATGAGGCACTTAACTGTTCAAAATAGTCCATGTAATCTAACTTGCTAATCTTTTGTAAATTTTTTTGCATCTCAGGTCTTCCTTGAAATATCAGTAATAGTCTATTGATTACCTGGGAGGAGTCAGATAGATGAATGGGAGTGAATATGCTCAGATGCACTATACAAAATTCTCAAAGACTAGTAAATGTATTTTTAAAACAGTATAAAGATTACTGCTAACAAAATATTAGATCTTAAGCAAACCATGTTACTTATAAGTCTCCTTTATGGTCATAGCTGCCTATGAAAGTAGAATATTTAAAAATGAACACAGCCTACATTTTGTTTAGAAGTCTACATTCTGAATCAAGCATCTTGTCTGCTTTCAGAACAAAAGAAAGGTGTACGTATCAGCATTCTTACTTCCAAGGTGTCTACCTACATATAACCGAGTGAACAAGTCTAGCCTAACCACACCTATCTAAAAGGAGTAAAGTTACAAACTCCGTTGGCAGTAGATGAATTATTCTGTCTCCTAGGGCTTGCCCTAAGCCTCTGGGCTTCCAGGAGGTCTGATGTTCATAACCTGTGCTTCTCCTGGAAGAAGACAACAAAATAGAACTATCAGTTTGGAAAGGGGATTACTAGATGCACTTTTATCAGTTGCTTCCTTTTGTTCTCATGTTAACTACAGCAGAACAATCAATTTTGAGATTGTACACTGCCACAAAGAACAAAATAAACAGAAACACTAGAAGATAATGAACTGATTACACAGCCATCTTTTAAGCATTTCACCAGTCTTAGAACAGGAGACGAAACAACTATTTCATGTGTACCAGCAGGTTCCATATTAACCCTGCAGTGTTTAAAAACTGTAGAGCCATATATCAGCTGATTCTAATTTAAAGTAATAAATCACTGGAGAATGCTAAGTGACACATTTATATGTGGTCTGGTTACCAGGTGATAGTTACTCTAAGTTTTAATCCAAATTCCTCATTGAAAAAGAATTATTTTGCAACTGCCTTAAAGCTGTCATAAGGAGTAATTTTTTTAAAGGAGTAATAAAAAGTCAGAGAAATATTCCTATAAAATTGTCGAAACAAAAAAACACAGAAGAAATAGGGAAATGGATTAAAAACTACCCAATAAATTGCAACTGTAAGCTAAGTGCAAAGGAAATGGAACAGATTTTATCTATGTGCACCTAAATAGCAGAATAAAGACTTAAGTGTGCTCTCCCTTTCTCCTGCCACAGAGTGTTCAAGTCAAACAGAAGCAAGATTCTATTGCATTGATCAAGCAAGGCATCCCAAAGGACAGTCTGTATTACTTCCACAGTGTATTGTTTAGAATAGAAGTACTTCTCTGAGAGCTGACCAGTGAATGTGGTGGCTGCTGCTTTCATTAGAGGTATCAGAAAACCTGGCAATTGTACTGTATTCTGAGAGCAGAGAAAATGACTGTTTGCTTTCCCCTGTGACATTTGATAAGGAACCATTTGCTACCATAGAATCTGTTTATTTTATGGGAACTGAAACTTGAGATAAATGAAAGCTACTTAAGTAGGCTTTTTATTCACGAGGGTATTGTGTATTAGGATAAGGGTCTTGGATTCCATAGTCTCCCAGGTGTGGAGATAGAGGTAGGTCTCAGAGGTATTGAGACTTAGTTCCACTTCTCACAGATGAGTCAAATCACAAATGCCTTTAGACTAGAGATTCCTTTCCTGTGAGATATGGGGGTACTAAGTCCTAGTCTGTCTTCTCTCTGCGCCAGAATGATGTAAAAATGCCCCATTCACAGATGGAGTTTCTTCACATGTAACGTTTTATTAAATGAGCATCCAAACTCTCTAGGCAGAAAACCTATGGAGATAGCAGAAGCTAAGCAGTTTTCAACAGGTTTCTTCACTGCTTCATTTTTGTCCTCCTGAAAAGGGGTTGACAACTCTGATGTGTTTCCCAAGTCATGTGTAGTGACTGGCCTAAATTCTCTCAATTACATGCTCACAGACAGATGATAACATACAGGTGCCAACTAATGAAAGTATCCCAATTATGAATCTAAACTATATGCAAATATAAATGATAATCCTCAAGGGGCTAATTTTTTCTCTGTGAGCTGTTCTTTCATCAGTGATATGAACAAAGGCAGTTTATAAAGACTATTTGGCAATGTTCAAGACAGAGTACTAGTACTGTGTGACACCATTCATGAATGAAGACATTCAAAAAGCCATTATACTTTTAACTTAGGGTAATAATAGGCTATTCTCCACCCTCACTTTGGCACTGCTGTAATGTAAGGCAGTGGGGATCAAGGTACCAGAAGATGAACAGTGAGCAGGATATCAATGCCAGTCACATAAACATTACTAGGCTGGCAATCACTGCCTAGCTGCCACCCCTTCCCTCTTTCTTCAGTAAGCATGTAGCTTAGGTGTCCAGGCCTGCACACAGAGCTTGGCTTATGGTACTAAGATGATGATAAATTAATTTCTGTTATTCCAGTCAGATCTCATCTAAATTTTAACACAACTTATTTCTTCTCTGTGTTTCTATTAGTGACAACCCTTTCTAAGACATTGTTTTTGGCATAGACAGGTGCGGCAGGTTCCCTATGATAATTAATGAACAGAGTACAAAAGGATAAAAAGAAATGGAACCTAGGCATGGCTTAAGGAGATAATGTAGCAAAGCCATGAAAGTAGGAGTCAGCAAATACCAAATTGTATTCACTTGTCTTCTGGAATGACCCAATGTACACAAAATTTCCTCCCTGATGACTCCTGTGTTTCTGCTATCTATTGCACAGAAAAATGAGCCAAAAAATCAATTAGTAACCCAGGAAGCACTTTAGGGGATATTCTAGGAAAAACCAGTAAAAGCACCATCTGTGGAATTAGATTAACAGAAGGAAATATTGTGACATCTAGGAGCAAGATACAATGTGAGTTTAAGCTCATAGTTGAACACTGACAATAAATACCATAGATCTGTAGTTTCCAAAAAGGTACTTCAAAAGCTTACCTATGCAAGAAATGGCATTATTCCCATTATAATGAACTGGCACTAATACCATAAGATGCTTAAAAGAGGCTCATTAAAAATTTTAATTCTGAGTATGGGCTGGTCATGTACAAGTTTACTTCCATGCCTTTGTGACTATAGTTTTTCAAACAAAGAGCTAACAGTGTATCTTGATAATCCAAATAAATTTATAAAAACACAGAGGTTAGCTACTTACCATTAAATAGACAGCACTTAAAAATAGAGTTGTGCTTCTCTATTGTTGTCTAAGACTACTGTTTCCTTCTTCCATATTCAGAAACTCAATTTCCATATTGAGAAACTCCTAAATTTCTGTTACAATTTACTACCTATAGTTACAATAAAATACCAGATATATTAACATGCACTGATCTTTACTAATAATACCAATGGTGAGCCTATTAGGAGTCTATTTAAAGAGCAGGTTATCATCTCCGTCTGCCGTCCGCGTTACTGCTCTTAACTCTCAGTGTTAGTACTTGGGTCCGACATGTTTTAAGACGCCTGCAGAGAAAGGACTGATCTCTTCTACAGGATGAGATCAATGTATAGTCATAAACCTGGATTTTGGTTATTGAGCAAAAGCTACATTTTTCAAATCTATTTTTCACTTAAAAGTTAAGACCCAATAAAAATTTTATTTCTAACAACCTAGTAAAGCAAAGGCAAACAAAAACCCAAATGAAAACTATAAAACAGAAAAAGTACCAAAGTGAATATTTTAAGATCATGAGTCCATAAAATTAAGTCCTGACACATGAAATTCCTAGCTATGACCACTATGTAACCTGTGAGAATCTTAGTTCTTGCTTATAAACTCATTTATGAAATGGTTAGTATTTCTCTAAACATTCTGAAGACTCATTCTTTGTATAGCTATAAATGAAAGACTCATAAAGCACATGTTTTAGAATTTGTTGGGAATAAACCCCATTAACAAAATATTTTGGAAAATTAATGTCTGAAAAGTTTCCATTTTTCTAGTTATTTTCCTACAGTGAAACCTACTGTGGATCCCCAAGAGGTCTCATCTATTATACTACAAAAAAGAACCAGGGGGCAGGTTTGACTTACTTTGTTTCCTCCCTCTTCATACAAAACAACCGGGAATCCTTGGCTGAAGGCTGCATTAGTCTAGACAGAATTGGAGGAGCAGTAGCATATAGAACTTACCATTAACTCATCTACCCCTGTTGTAGAGAGCCTTTTTAGTTAACAGTTTGTGGTGAAATTTTCCTCTGTGCTCATTTAATATAATTACTGCACTTATCTTGACACTATGAAACTTTCAAGTTGTTCTCTTCACATAGTGTGGTTTCCTACACATACTGAGCTGTTAATATTGAAGCTATTTCATCCATCAACCCCATCCCACCCACCCCACCTCCACCCAGCTTTCTATCTGGCATCTTCCTCCCATAAGGAGCCCTTAAAGGTTTTCCAAACAAGAAGAAATTACAGACTGCTAGTAATTGGGGGTGGGAGACTAGTTCTCAAAAGTCTCCTTCTTTCTTCCAGGGACAAGAATATCTCTTGCAGAGAAATTCCTGGAAGCCAAGGAAAGACTGATGATTTGTGGCTGTCTGCTTTCAAGCCTGTGAAACTGAGCTAGTGAATGCTCATTAAAAAAGTCATCAATGATTATATTTTTATGAGAAGAAGAATAGAAAATGTAATGACAGTCACACCAAACTAAGTACAGTCAAGCATCCGTTGTTTACTTACTCGTGTTTACTTCGTTGAGAATTTTGCATTGTATTTTGATCATATTCATTCCCAATGGACTCCTCCAAGATCTATTCCCCCTCCCCCAACCAATTTTGTATTCTACTCTTCCCTTGCTCTCTCTCTCCCTATCACTCCCACCCCACCCCGACTCCCTGTTCCCCATCAGTACAGTGTGTGCTGTCTATAGTCTGTATCTTCTTAGATGTATAGGTTTCACTTGTGGGTGGTCAACTAATCAGGGACCATGGATTGCTGACTCTTTTTCCAGCAGGGATGAACTGGCAATAACACCTGAGCTGAGTGTAATGTCCCACCTACCTTCCCTTTCTACACTAGACTGTTGTCTGGCCTGAGCTGGCACAGTCTTGTATAAGCTTTCTCAACTGCTATGAATCCACACATATAACTGCCCTATTATGCCCAGAAAGCAAAGCAGTCTTTTTTCTACCTGTTCCTGTTCAAAGCTAGTTGTAAATTAGAATCACCTGAAAACCTTTAGATGCACCTGGATCTCTACATAGGAAATAAATCAGAACTCATGAAGGTGAATGCCAGGATTTTTGTTTTAAACTTCTCTAGGTGATTCTAAAATACAGGAAGTATTGAGAACTTCTGCCTCACACATTTTATTTGAATTTCATATTAAATATGTGATAAGCAATCTTTGAGAGGGTGGACCACATAACTGAAGACATGTGAGGTGATATTGCCTAGGTCCCATCTCAAGGTCCCTGACTCCTTTTCAAAATAACAGGCCCAATTGTTATGTTATGATAGCTGCTCATAGGTCAGTAGTTACAAAGGAGGTGAAAGAGTAAAGTACTGACTTCCATGGGGAGCAGTTCTTGTACAATCTAGGACAAGGCAATATTAGCAACTGACACCCCAGTCTCCCTCAAATGGCCAGTTGCATTGTGGCACATTTTTGCCAGAAGGGTACTAGCACATGAGAAATGGCTTCTTGGGACTCCAACCCATCTGTGCTTTGAAATGCTTCTAGAGTGAAGGGAGGGGAGTCACTGCTGCTTTCCAGTGACTGCATCACTTTCTCCAACTCCCAGTCTCACAGGGACAAAGCCAGACAGGAGTTCTGGAGGCAGGCTTCCTAGCACCACTTGGAGTATGTGAGATTATTCTGGAGGAGGCATATCTCAACCGTGACTAAATACTACTTAGTGAGTAGGAGTCTGACAAGACTCCAGCCTGAGGGGCTGCACAGCTGCACAGGTGGGACAGCTGGCTCCTTAAAACTGATGAAAAGCTGGAGAAGAGCAGGTGACAATCCCTCACTGCTAATTGGCTCTTCTGGGCAAACTGCAGCAACCTAGGAAAATTCTCTGTGTTGTCAGATTCCTAAAAAGAAAACCTGACAGAGGGATGCAGAGGAGAATATAAATCCAAAAAAGCTGGTATTTATATGCAGACATTATTATACATCCCCTCCCGCATCTACAATCAGACTTCAGATAACCACTGGGTTCAGAAACATAAACGCAAATGGAACAACAAAATAACCATTTTTTCATTTATAAAAGAAGTTCAATCTAATGACAGATTCAATGAAATAAATCTAAGACATAAATCTAACCTTTGTTACAGAAGAAGCTATAGAGTATGTACCAGGGGAGGCCACACTTAAATAAGGCCAGGCAGAAGATCAACCTCAGGTTCTCAGGGGTTAAATGACTTCAGATTTCAGGACAGCATCCTGATCTTTTTTTCCTGCACATCACCATACTGACAGATCACCTCCCACTGAACATCCCAGTCCCTGCCACTACACTAGGGGATACAACACAGAGACGCCACTAGGCTAGACTTCAATATATTAGGCCACATTTGTTGATAAACTGAGCCACAGGGTAAATGGATTGTCTAACCTTGGGTGATTACAGTTTCAACCCAATTTACTTATAATCCTTCCAAAAACATGGCTAGGATTTCAATGTATTCTTTTTTCTTTTGTTGAAACATGTACAGTAAGGCCACTTTAAGGGTAGTCTAGGGACTACCAACACTGAGTTTTGTGCGACCATAACCACCATCCACTTTCAGCCCTACATGTTCTCTCACTGAACCTTTACACTCAGACACAAAAACTCCCTCTCTGCCTACTCCAATTTACTTTCTGAATTGTACTACTGAGTCTGCAGAGCCTGTGGCACGTCAGGACAATAGTGGAACCTTGAGAGGCAGGGCTCAATGAGAGAGAACATTACACTGTGCATGTCCTTAATGAGGCTGTCTCTTCGTCCTCTTCCATTTGGCATGAAGCACATTTGTTTCTTCCACTACTTGTTGTTGCCAATATACATATAACACTTCCTCATGCCCCACATCAACAGTGCCCACCAATCACAGACTGAAACTGCCAAAACTGAGTAAGAATAAATCTTTTTTCCTAAAAAGTTGGTTATCATGGGTGTATGTCTCAGTAACAAAAAGTGACTAATTCATCTAGGTTTGGCCTATAAATGGAATCATTCCAAATTATTTTTTCAAAATGAGATTACATAGTGTTGATATGAAGTCAGAATTTAGTTTCATGCTTTCTTCTTCTTTGGATACTTTCAGTATTTCAAAACTAAGAGAAAAAGGGGATCCTAACTGCTTCCTGGGTATTGCTTACTTTGTGGATTAAGGAAGGAAAAAAAAAAAAAAAAGAAAGCATTATTCTTTTGCCAATACCTCCCACTGAGAGTTACTGCTGAGATTAAACAGCCATTTATTGAATGGAAGGATTCTGGGTTGAAGGAATACAGAAATATCAAACAAAACTCTCCACTTTCAAGGTTTACTTCTTCAAAGGGAAAGGGGCAATTCTATGTGAAAACTGAGGCACTGAAGAGAGATATCCATGGAAGAAAGGAGTGGGATCTAAACATCCTACAGAGTCAATTCTATCTTCCCACTGACTTTAGTGTAAGCCATTCATTATCATTGGCTAAAACTTAATCAATATCCACTCAACTGTATCAATTCAGAGTGAGTGCACTAAGTGGATCTGTAGGGATTCACTACTACATACACATTGTTTATGTTTACCCATGTGTAGATGAGATGTAAATCTCATCCATGTGAGAAAGGAAATGAGACATGTGCATAAACAAGATAGGCTAAATAAAATTAGCTATCCATACAACTTGCCAGGAGTTTGGATAATGAAGGAGTTATTTCCACATGGCGATGTGCTGTAGGAAATAGTTAATCCTAAGGAAGGAGATGGCAGCAGAGCTGAAGAGCAGGAATTCTAGCTAACAGATCTGTACAAACAGAAATTAGAATTACAAGAATTAAAGAAAACGAACGGTTTATAATGGCCTGGGAAACTAAAGAAACTAAAGAAACTGGGCTGTGCTTACTAGGCAATGGGTGCCACCCTAGAGTTCATGTACCATAATCAGCTCTTTGGTTCCTCTGGATAAATGGCAGAGCTTGTAAGGAAAGAGCCAAGGATAAGAAGCAGCAGTATGAACAGCCTCTGATTCTAACACAGGTGGACAACCCTCCAGACTGAATGGAGCTTACTGCTCTGAACTTACCAGGTCACAATCAGCAAGCTGTATTGGAAGCTGGGTGGGACCTCCAGATATCCAAACTTGAGGATTTGGAGCTGAATGTAGTAAGAATTTGAGTTCAAAGAATAGTCAGGAGAGCATCAAGCTGCATAATTGTAACCCCAAAGATCCCCAGCTGGTCCCCTTTAGTAGTCAGAAGGTTCTGATCAATGTACTGCATGAAAAAAAAACTCCTAAAGGCAAGGAAAACGTCACCCGAACTAATCAAAGGCTTACAAACACCTGTGTACACCGGCAATGTGGAGTTTTGGAGGCAAAGGCAAGGGGGTGAGTTTGAGGCCTTTTCTCAAGAAATAAGTATTTATCAAAGCATGAAAAGAGTTAAAAGCTCCAACAGTAGCTTCTTACTAGTATATCTCTTCTCATAGCATAGTGAGCAGAGAATGTAGGAAGGCTTAACTTTAGAGTGGAAAAGAATGAAGATGTGAGATATCAGCCAGGTGTAGGGGCACATGCACCTTTAATCCCAGCAATTGGGGGCAGAGGCAGGAGGATCTCTGAGTTCAAGGCCACTCTGGTCTACAAAGTGACTTCAAGACAGCCAGAGCTACACAGAGAAGCCCTGTCTTGAAAAACCAAAAATGTGAGAAACAGCAAAGACTTTCAAAAGTAGCTATTAGCCATATATTCAGGATGCTTCAAAAATAAGACAATAGAGTTTTAAAAAGGATTCAAAATGGAATTTAAAATTTTAAAACTATGTTGACATGAAAAGGACTGTGAATGAGATTAAAGAAAGATTAAGTATTGCCCAGAAAAAGATTAATTATCTGCATCTGAAAATCAAACAGAAAAAACAAGACCCTAAAAGACAAACATCAAAAGAAAGCAAATTAGCAAGTTACAGGATATATGAGAATGGAATCTCCAAGGAGAGAAAGAGACAGTTCAAAGTACTACAAGAGTGCTGAAGTCTTGCCAAATTTGATGGATACTGTGAACTCAAAGACTCTAAATACATGAAAATAAGAGATGGAAACCCAGACACAGTGTAACTCAAGCTCAGTCATCATGGTAAGATAGCAAACTGGCATAGCAATGGTGGGAATCAGTGTGAAGAATTCTCAAAATGCTAAAAACAAAAGAAAACAAAACCAAACAAAACCACTTACCATATGACACATAAAAATGTGGTACATATATGCTATAGAATACTCTTCAGATGAAAAAAAAAAGCATAAACTTTTCAGGCAAATGGATTGAACTAGAAAAGTTAATACTGGGTGGAGTGACACAGAGCCAGAAGGACACACACTGTATGCTCCCTCTCATGGGAGACTTCTAGTTCCAAGCCTCCAGAGTTAAGTGTATAACCCTAAGTTGCTGCAGAAGCCAGGAAAGTCAAAAGGGATCAATGCAGGGTGGAGAGTGGGAGCAACAGACAGAGGAACAGCAAAGTACACGGGATCTGAGTGGGGACATAGGAAAAAAGGAAGGTGTTTTATGGAGGAGAGGAAGGATGTTTGAAAAACTCCTAAGGAATCGTATTATTAACTATTTTCCAAAACACCTATATAATACACATATATCTTTGCATAAATATACATATACAGCTTAAATGAGATTTCCCCATCTGTGCTGACAAGGCTGCCTCTAAGGGCTAAAGATAACCAAACAAAAATCCACAACCAGGGTTAGAAGCCCTTTTTGGACGTTTTGGTTAGGGCTGTCCTATTGCCCATTGGTTGCTCCCCAGAGTGAAAGGTAAGTTTTTATTGCTTTAGACAGACAGCATGCACTGGAAACACAGGTCCTAGAGGACCCTGAACCAGAAATGGCCTAAATGCTTCCCAGGAAAGTATCCAAAGGAGGGAAGCAATCCACAGTCTTCCCCAGCTATGTCACCATGAACTACAACAATGATCCGTATGGCATGACACTCTAAGGGTGAAATCGTGGCACACATATGTTTTCTGAAGACAAAGTATATACATAGCTCTCAGAAACAAAGAACAAATGCAATCAATAAGCAAAAGGTCTGAACTCACGTTATCCCAAAGATAATATACAAGTTCCCAAAACAGAAAAAATTCCTAGCATTATTAATCATGATACAAATGAAAATTACAGCCACAATAGCACATGCCATTCCACTTACACTAGAATTAAGAATATACTAGTTGTTGACAAGAGTGTGGAAACTGAAACACTCAGCTTGTACAAGTGTAAAAGGCAACAATTACCTTAGTTTCTTGAAAAGCTGACTATATAAACGTACTATATAGACACTCTACTTGGAGACATGCAGTCAGGAGAAACACACATACCTTAGGTACCTGTGTTTGAATACTTACAAGAGCTTTGGTCACAAGCTACCAAGAAGAGATCAGATAAGAATGAATACATATGGTGGTGTGCACTATAAATCTCAGCACTTGGGGCCTCGGAAGGCAGCTCTCTAGGAGTCTGTGGTTAGTCAAGCTCCAGAGTGAGACTTTGTCTCAAACAAACAACAACAAATTCAGGTGGCAACAATAAAGAACATACATTTAGTATACCCATTCAGTCGAGTACTATTCAATAAGGAAAACGAAAGTATTGACTCAATCAATATATAGCAACAGAAAACAAATTAATGTATGCATGTAGTAGTGGTAAGACAGGCATATATATATGTATGTTACAACTTACCACATTTTAGATTTTAAGTATGCAAAACATACTGCTTATCAACTATATCTTCAAAAATTGCTTTTAAAAAGGCCATTATAAAGACAATGGAATGGTCACAGGAACCTGAATGAGCAGTAGTAAGTCAGAATGGCAGAATTCAAGACTGAATGCAAGGCAACAGGAGTCACAGATAACACCAGGACAGTGAGAGTCACTGACAGGAAGTAAAATGACTACTGCTGTAAACAAGGACGATGGAAAGATGTGTATGTAAAGTGCATGTAAAGCCATTTGCTAACAGAACAAGTAATTCCAAAGAACAGCTAACAATTGCAATGAGACATGACAGGTTGAGATTCTGCACTGGGATTCTGCACAATTATCTCAACTTCAGACTTCTCATTCTTTGCATCTTTCCTCTCTTGTCCCTGATAATAATAAAAATCAATATAATTTGTTTCTGTGTGTCACAATCCAAGTTCCCAAAGGAAAACAATGAACAAATAAACAAACAAAGCAACTCTGAAGTCTGGAAGAGTTCCATTTAGCAGGACCTTCAAGGAACTTGTAGGATCACACTGGTGCTAAGGTAAAACTCATCATTATCTTACAGTTCCAAACATACACTCAACAAAGTGGGGTTTTCACAGTGTTATATGTGTTGGCACTAAGTGAGCAGAAACTAGAAAGGGGTAGAACCTACAAGGTCATTTCTGTTTGTGGTCACCTCCCTTTCACATCAGTCCCTGCCAGAATAGAATTTTCTGTGAAGTGCAGTGCGGTTCTTCACACCAGAGTCAAAGGAAACATCTGTAGGCCTGGCAGGGTTTCAGGTGAGCACAGTGCTGAGAGGCCCAGAGCCTAAGGTAGAGGAGATTGGGACTACAAACTGAGTTGTTTTTCTTCTTCCTTCTCTCACTTTAAATGTCAAAGCGCTTCACACTACAGTGACATCTTAAAGTGACTCCCTTACTTTTGTTGTTTTAGTTGAAACAATATTATTTCCTGCTCCACAGAGTGCCCACCAGTTGACTCAAACCAGGAATACAATGGGTCCTGTATTTCAAACATGAAAAGACAAAGATAAGTTGCCGGGATAAAATATGTCTTTCTCTACAGTGATTCCCTGTGTGAAGGCACTGCATTGAGTTCTAAATGTACTGATGGACTAAAGCACCCCAGCTGGGTGTGCTAATGCACATCTGCAGTTTCTTTGGAGGAAAGCAGGAAGCATCTGAGTTCAAGGCCCTTCAGGGATACAGGACCTTGCCTTAAGAAACAAAAAGAAGGAACAAATATAAAAGACAAACAGATAAAATGGCCTCTTAAAGCAAGAAATTGAAAGTTCAATAAAAGTGTAGCAAACTACAGAACACATGAGGCATGGTGAGAGGTACAATGTGCCCTAGACATTTCAGTAAGAACATGTAATGAGAGAGTGGATAGTAGACCCTTGGCACTCGTCAGGTATGGACCCTATACATGAGCAGTCTGAGCATCCATGCTGTAACTACTGTCATGACACCTAGGACTACTTTTACTGAAAGGCCAAATTGCTTTGAACAAAGGCTATTCTCATCTACCCTGTACTTCAGCTTTCTCATCTCAAGAAATAGCTTCTTGTACATCGATGTACTCTTGTACATCAATGAGTGCTCTAAATTAGGATCTCCCTTAACCTGTGTAACAACCCTGCGTGGCTTTGTTGTTTAGATTAGAAAGCCAAGGCAAAGAGAAATCAAGTAGCTTATTCTAGGTCATGGAGAGGAGATTGATCAGACATTGGAGGTCAATGAGTATTTTACTTCAGACACCTTGTTCTCAATCATGACCAGTAAATTTTTTAGTTATATCATCATTCAAATCCATACCTTCTATGTGAAGTTAGTGTTTTATGTGGTAGGCAAAGGGGAAACAGAAACTAAACATGACACAGAGATAAAATGAAACTAGTAAAGAGCATATACCCAAATATCAAATGTGTATGATGCACTGTTGGTCTGCTCCTTTTGGTCCCAAGTAACTGAGAGTTATAAACAGGTCAGTAATAGAATCACACATAAGAAATACTTCAGTTCTGTACATTTGGGAGTGCTGACAGACATCACAACAGGACTGGGGATAGAGCAAACATCTTTTAAAAAAAAGTGTGTGTGTGTGTGTGTGTGTGTGTGAGGGGTGGGGCATACCACAGTATGCATGATGAAGTCACAGGACAACTTTGTGCAGTCCATTCTTTCCTTCCACCTTTATGTGGGTTCTGGAGATCAAACTCAAATCACCAGGCTTATACAGCAAGCATCCTTAACCACTGAGTCATTTTGCCAGCCCGAGTGAAAACTTCTTTTGTAGCTGTGCTGAGAGTTGAGATTAGGTTTAGCCTTCCCTGAAGCCTATTAAGTTCTACAATTAAAAATCTGGTTTTAGTGTGTATCTGTCAAGATAAGGCACACACTGAACATGAACATTGAACAGTACTGATGTTCTTTTGTCTGATTTTGTACATTACTATTGTTAATATCATTTCTTGGGCCACAGCTTTAAAAAAATGACGTTAGAATTCCTTTTCCTATAATATATGCATGCATGTGTATGTATACAAAAACACAAATTCATCTATAAAATTGTACACTCTACTCCAATTTCTAAAAGAGTATTAAAACGCTGTGGACCTGGACCACACTGTTTGTCCTTGCACTTCCAGACTACATGACACTGTCTACCATATAAGGTTAGCAAAGTAAGGGCACAGAATATACAAAAGCACATGCCTGCTTGTTGAGAATAACTAAAAGTGGATAAGACAGTGCTAAACCACAAAGTAGAGCTTACTTCATTCATCCAATCTTCAAAGAAATCTGAATTTCTCTCTCATTCTAGACACTGTGGGGGCTACAAAAGACATTCTTCTAACAAGAAATATGTAAGGGAGTTGTATGAAGATTTATGAAAATAAGTTTTAGAAACTCAAAAAGATTTTCAAAGTGTTCATTGAGCTTTGATTTTTAATAGTATAATATTATATGGCTCTTTTTATTTGAAAAAATGCCAGGAACAAAAATATGGAGGCTAAGTTGCCTTTTGAACTTCATGTACAGTATAAGGTTTAGATCAAGGTCATATGGAACACACATGGTTTAGTATAAAGAAGCAGGAATACTAAAAATTACTCTGAAAGTGTGTTAGATTTTAAGACTAGATGAGCAATTTTTCCTGGGATTATAAACTTTGTTCAAACACAGCACTTAATCTTTGTTTCGGCTTCCTGTTATATAAAGAGGGTCCATTCTCCTGAGGGTGTGGGGAGTGGCTGCAGGGCAAAGGAGGATGCAGTGTGGTTTAACGGTTTCCTGACTTTCAAGTCCTCTAGAAGTACAACCTTCTCATTGCAGATGTGCGATGGGGTAGCGTCAGCACAGCACTGCGTTGCTAGAGCAGCTCCACCAGAGTTTCATTCACTCTCATGCAGCTCCTCAGTTGATGTGTGGTGAAGGAAGCCACAGAGCCACTCTCCTCCTTATCTTCCAAGCATCCCAGTCCTGAGGATGTGTGGCAGGCCCACCAACTAGTGATTAGCTTGGTTAGACAACCACCATGACTGCCATGACACTCTTCTTTTGCTTCTTAAACTGTCACAAACTTACTTGCCTTGGAACTTAACCTCTGGTACAAAAGCCTGACGTGTCTGGCTAAAAAGCAGTACTTCTAAACACAGATTACAAGCACAATTAGATAAAGAGAAAAACCTAAAAGAGGCAATTTTAAATGCAGTATATTTATTCATTAGCTTTTCGTAAGTCTTTTTCTTCCTTCACCCAGATTAGAGCAAAGCCTTGGCTTCTAGAAGCATTTTCTCTCAAGAGTCATAGGCCTGTGGAAAGACTATGCTTTCCACTTGTAGAGTCAAACAACTTACACTAGACTCACCACAGCTCAGGCCTGTCACCATCTGGCAGCTGTATGAGGCCTGTGTAAAATGAGCTGCTAGTCACAGTCCAGCTCCCAGTTGACAGATGTCCACTTCACAAAGAGAGCATCGCACTCAGCAGCCTGGCTGGGGAGGAGTGGTGCCTGGGCATGGAAACTGCATGTACTTTTCTCTGTCTCGCTGGGGTGCTTATTAAAAGACCAAGTCACACTACAGCAGGATAGAGGGCATGTGGCAGGGAATGTGGCAGGAGCTCTGAGTCAAATTTTAGCTTCTCATTTACCCTACTTAGGAACCCTGTGTTGTTGTTTGTTTGTTACTTGTTTTAATTAGACTATGCGTATTGAGCCACACTCATGGCTGTCTTCTAAGACCACTGTTAAAACATATTAGCTTCACTCAGGGATCCATGGAGATTATAACTGCCCACAAACCTCTGATCCCGTTTCTTTACAGTATCAGGGAAAATGTTTTGGAAACAGCAGGAGGTAAAAGACCTCCTTATCCTGTCCTGGGCTAATCAGTATCATCACCCAAAGTGAACAAGTTACTTAAGGAGTCCTAAAGAGAAAGGACAGGATGGCTCTGCATTACAAAATGTAATTCCTTACTGAGTATCTTACGAGAGACTTTAAAATATATACAAATAAACAAAACCCCCAAAAGTCTATTTTTCTGTTTTGTCCCATTGAAGTATGTGGCTCAGTGTCAACAGGAAATGGGATGCTCTGGTTGTCTCTGTTAGTAGCAGGGAGAAGGACAACACGTCTGGAGTGCAGCAGTGGTGTGCACAATGAGCTAGTTCTTTCACCGGTCACTCTCAATGCAGGCAAGCATGTTGGTTGTATTTTCTTTTAAATAAACTCATATTCTGTTTTTAAACATTCTCACAAACATAAAGAAAACAAACACTGAACTAAGCTGATTTAAAGAAGAACTTTCAAAAGTTCTGTGGAAAGTGAAAAGGATTAACCATATTTACTTTCTTATGCTGCAATACACATTATATACGTACATATGTACATATGTGTATGTGTGTGTGTGAGAGAGAGAGTGAGACTGAGAGAGAAGAGAGAGAGAGAGAGAGAGAGAGAGAGAGAGAGACGAGAAGAGACAGAGACAGAGACAGAAACAGAAATATGGTAATAGGACTAATTTTGAATTACTATCATTTATCATAATATTTTCCTACTAAACACAATTTAAATCTTTCTGGAAAGGATATATGTATTAGATAATATATATTTTAGAGACATGTATCTATCGAAACTGTTAACACATTTACTTCCTTCTTAATCTTGTGTTTTTTGTAAGAATTATCTTCCTCCAAATGAGCTATCTGATACAGGTCTATGAAAACAGTGCTGATTCTGAGTAGGGAGAAGGGGTTAAGAAACAAACTAGCTCTCAGTGAGATAACTTCTCATTCTTGACAAACATAGTTCTTAGAGATTACTGCCACGTAAGTCAGTGACCCTCCTCTACTGCACAGAACACAGCTGTAAACAACCACCATTTTCAAAAGTAGACAGTAGCTGGCAGCTACTGCTAAAGAGAGGGGTGCAACAGCTAACCAAGTAACTGGCAGACGAAACAAAGCGGGACTCGGAAGGAACATGTTGCTGAGAGTTGAGTTGTAATGTCAATTTTGAACAAACCGTAAAGTCTGCATATAAATGATAAAAATTTAAACCTGAAAATCCTCAGAAAATATAAAACAATACTAAACTGTCTAATATGCAGAGGAACGTAGCCTAAGATCTATGCTACTAACAGGAGGCCCAAGGGAAACGGGGCTAAAATAAATGGGCATGTCATTATTTTAAAGGACATGTCAAGAACACTTGGATCAAGAATTTGAAATACTGACTTAAGCTTGGAACTTAAATGAGCTCCTCTTATAGGCTCTGATTCTGATCACAGACTGACTGTTTGACCACTCTTCTCAAGCGATCACTGACTTTATCTGAGTATTTTCATCCCTTGACTCATTCTACCACAATCTTATAAGTATTAAGAATACTTACTTCATTTGTGTGTATTTTATAGCAACATAATTTAAAAAGCACTCAAGATTTCCCTACACAGAAATTCTGAATGAACATTTCATAGCTTATCCAGCTTACAAGGCAAGGTATTATTCGTTTTGCTTTCCTCTCACTATTTTCTTCTACTCTTTCTACTGTTTACTATTCCTTATCTAGTTCCCAATAGGTGCTAAGTTCTTCCTTGAGCAATGAGCTTGCAACATTTTATACTTTATTCCTCAGAAGTCTTCCAGGGAGGATTTCACATCCATTTAGGAAAATGGGCAAAGAAAAAAACCAATTTCAGGTTATAATGAAGTTTAAAACAATAGATAAGCGTTTAACACACAAATATATATGTTTCCTATGAGGATTAAGGGTATTAGCTTAATGTGAAGTAGTATCTATTAGGTAGGGGCTGACAGTTCTTTCTCAAGACCCTATGCTAAATACCATTACAGTAAAACAGGATATTGTGCTGCTGAACCAATCAGGTTGCAGTGGATAACTCCAAGTCCATGGTCATGATTCTTGTTAAACTCAGTAGGTCACAAAACAAACTGAAAAGACTTGAACATGAAGACGGGATCTGTCAGGAAGGGGACAGGCAGGGGAGATAACAGTGGTCAGACTGCATTGTACAGAGTGAAAGTGGCTCCCCAAAATTTAAGTAAAATGAAATTTGAAAAGGTGAGTTTTAAGGGCCTATGTAGCTATTTTTCTCCCCTCCTGTAAAGAAAATGTAAGATGGAGACTTGTAGCACTTAGGAAGGTCACAAACATAAAGGAAGGTTCCATTTCATGGTTACATAGCCAACAACACTCTCCAAGGGAACAGAATAGGATACCACTCAGTGGCACTTCTGCAAGCTAGGCAGGAAGCTCCAATGATGTACTCCCCCTTCTGCTGTCACCCATGCCGGGAGGACTTTTCTTTGATGCAGCTGTTTCAGAGTCACCCATGCTCCTATAAGAAACTTTAGGATAGATTGGGTGGAAAAAATTTGGCCAGTCTGTTACCAGTGACCTATCTGGGTAAACAGATGTTTGTCCATGTTTCCTCAGGGAAATAACGCAGCAGAAGGCTAGCATGATGCATTGGGGCTGACTCATTATGCCAGTGTAAGAGCTGCAGCAGGCCGTACCTCCTTGTATTAAATTGAAAAACCTTCAGAAGGCCATTCTACAAAGACTTTAACTTAACTGGTCTTGTTCTAAATTCCCACAGTGAGATGAAAGAAGAAGGAATACTAAAAATGAAGAAGAGAAGGAAGGAGGCTGTGTGGGTATGATACTGAAAAGGGAAACATCACGCTTCCTGTCACATGACCTCAGTTCCCCTAATCTTTCACTTCATCTCTATCACAGGAAAAGCACTGAACTCTGGAGCACATAAGCAGATACTTTCTGACTAGCAGTCCACCAAAAAAATACTGACTGCCACATGACTCTGGGCCACCTATTTCCCTTTCAATGATATCTTAACCTTCAAATCGTGGCTACAAAGGATTCTGTATCAGTCCTTTTAAGACAGATGGGCAAAGTCCACTCTTGAGAACTGTTAAGTTAGCTGCTACACCCCCAGCTTCTTAACTTTTATATGGTGCTCTATGTTTACCATTTCTATATAAAAGTTTGGCTCAAACTCTGTACTTCACCTGATGTTCCAACATTTTAAGTGTAAGCATCAGAATCCCACAGTTTACTATTAATTCAAAGATCTTATCTAGGCAGAGTCTCACTCCATATATTAGCATCTTCAAAACTTCAGAGTCTTTTCTTTATTCTGCTTTTTTTTTTTGAGAGCATAACCCCTCCTTTTAACTCCTTGCTGTGGGCTTTCCCTCTTTTCACTCTTACGGCTTAATGTTCAGTCCTTTTAAGTTAACCTGCTGGATCTTTCCATGTGGGTCCACCTTCCCAGACCTTTGTGATTCATGCTGCTCCCCTTTGGAATGCCTCCATCTACTTGATGTAACTTCAATAATACTTGCTAATACTGGACATGGTGCCCTAGATAGCAGCAAAAAGGCTTTGCATGGTAAAAAGTTATTAAGTAAAAAGTTATTAAGCTCCATCCAACTTGCTTCTGGTTCTGGTATCACTTGTAACGTTGAGCATTTTGGCTCATTATCATATAAGATGCATTCTTTCCTACACACTTCATTGCCTATAATACTTGTATAACTTTCTATATGTCTGTAAATATGATCTCCATTGAAGGATAGTAGCATCTGTACTTTAACATGAAGTTAAAATGGTGAAAAACCGGCTGCACTTTCTGGATCCTGTAGAAGACACATCTTGGTCGCTTGGCAGGTTAGGCTACAGAGTCTGCTACCTAAGGCATAACTCACCTGAAAATATTTTATAATGCTGGCACTTCAGGAGAGCTGAAGAATATCATCATAGAACATTCAATTTCAACCTTGTACTTCTGTTCTTTGATTCCAGCTTATGATCTTTTAATAGGAATAGAGAAGTTACATTCCTTTATTCTTCAACATAATCACTGCCTGAAGTATATATTGTGAGTTTCTCTAATTTGAGTTAATTCCAGAGTATGAATAGTGGATTAGTAGAAACTTCTTTCTCAATCACTTACATAAAGAGTGAAAAATATTGATTTTAGATATCAATTTCTGTGGTGTCTGAATTGCTATCCCCATGTACCGTGATTGGTTTTTTACCATTGAGATTTGTCCCCATTCACTGATTAGCTCTTTCCTCTGTGTAGGAAAACCTGCTACTCTCTGTGTTCCACTTCTATGTAGCTGACCACCCAACTCAGCTACAAAGAATCCTGGAGAACCCAGCACAGCACAGTGCATCGTCTCACATGTGCCTCCTGTGCTTCTTTCTCCATAGCATGCATGGACTCATCAAAGTTGATCTGAGGCCCAGTTCTTTAATATGTCCAACTGCTCTGGTTTACTACCACAGTGTTTCTAATGTTAACCCTAAAGTATCATTGACATGCCTAAAGTTATTTTTTTACTGAGTTTTACAATATGGGTCAGAATTCTTTAATTTCTTTAACCAACTCTCCTAAAAGCCAAGATACTAGCATCTATCATTTTTGCTACCAAAACATGTAATTTTAAGACAACATTATTTTAGGTTAACCTCTACTTTCCAATTTGGCTAGTTATCTAAATTACTTAGTTTTCAAAGGTTTCGATAATCATAATGACTGTTCTATATTTATTCACAGTGATACCTTTGGGATGTCTACCTGGACTGGAGGAAGAACACATCTTGTAAAAAGTTTGAGTCAACCAATATTGGAAAATAAAGCTAAGAATAGGTGGTCCCAGAATCACTAAAATTAGGATGAAGAACCAACAATCCAAGACTTTAAGTCTAAATAAGTGTTCTTAGCATTTTGGGTAATATATGTAAGAATAAAAAGTGGTATTAACTGTACTAGCATAATTGTATATCTCACAGTGGGTAGAATTATAACAGTGGGTAGAAGGATAACAGGCACTTTCAAAAGGTATGTGACATTGTTTTTAATATGCACATTTCAAAGTCTTTTTAAATCAATTTAAACTTTCATCAGAAGTAAGTCTGAAGATAGAAGAAAGTAAGCCTTTTAATCAGAATGTGAATTTCTTGAATCACTGGATCCAAAGTGGGGAAGGAAGGCACACCGTAACAACTGTATGGCAATGCTTAAGGTATTTCCAAATAAGTAACAGGATTGCCATGTGGAGGACATCTTTCTGGCGAGGAAGCTAGACTGCTTATTTCCAAAGAACTGGTTTTATAATGTCCCTCTGGCTGATCATTTAAGAGGCACAACTGTGAAATGAATGCTACAGCTCCTCGACCATAGACAATCTCAATGGGTGCCATGGAAAGGCAAACATGGCTTCTAAGCAGGCAGAGTATCAACATAAAGTGGCAAAGGCAAACTGTGAGGATGCCTAGACTTGAGTGTTCATACAGCCAGCAATACGTGTTGGGGCATTCAAAGAAACATAAGCCCTCAGTTTTCTCTCATGTGAAATTTCTACCAAAACAGACTTTCCTCTTCTGCCCAGGGTCTGTATTCTTTTAAGTGTTAAAAAGCTGTAATTCCAGAAACCTAAATCTAACAGGGACAAGACGACTGGGGCCTTGCTGAAGAGTTAATGTTTCAGACAGAGGAGAAGCAAAACAAAATAGTCAGAGGCAGTCTTGAGTAATTTCTTGTCCTCTTTGATACTGGCTTTGATACTGGTAGTCTGTGTGTTCTGTATCTCCTCATTCCCCTTCTTCTTTTCTCTCCAGAGAGATGAAGATCAAATGTACCCATGGTAAATATTATTTGCTAGGGTAGAAACTGTCCTTTGATCGAAGTTACGGAAATCAAACCTATCCCAGCCACCTTCTCCACAGTATGGGCCATTAGAAAGGATTTCTTCTTACAATAACTTAAAGGAAATTATTTTGCATTTCTCACCCTTTACCTCAAATCACCCAATGGGTGGTATTTAAAACTCCACTTTATAAAAATCTATATTGTTAACTCATTCATTTATTTTTGTGTGGTGTACATGTATGCATACTTGTTCCTGTTCACGTATGTGAGTGCACATACACGAGGCACATACACAAGGCAGGATTAGGATCCCTGCCTATAGGTATATAAAAATTCTGATTGTGTTTTATGTTTACCCTTCTGGTCCTCAGTCAGTTAATAATGAAGAAGTATCCTGATAAGTAATACAGAAACTTCTGTTATGATAAAAGAATTATTCCTGAGGACTACTAAAAATAGGACAGTCCCACATAATCCAGTGTGCAGTCTTGCCATTTAAGAAATGTAGGACAGTTAGATGTGGTGGCACAGACCTGCAATTCTAGCAGCATGTGTATTACTTAAGGCCCCGACAGAGGTTTCAGGAAGAAAGGAATGACATGAGATGTAGAACAGTATTTGACCACCTCCCTGCAGCCTCTGTGCCCTGAGAACCATAACATAAACTATACAAGGGTATTCTTTATAAACCTGTAACATTTTAAAGAAGAATATAGCTTATAAGAGGATCAACTGCCATTGTCCTATACTAGCAGCATTCACATTTGGTATTTATTGAACATGTAAAACATCTCTCAGTGGTAGGTATTACCTCTATCCTGTGGATAGAGAAATGGAGGTTTATTTGAGCTATCTTACAGTTGTAAGTACCAGCTGTAAGTCTCCTGTCTCCAGGACCCATGCTCATTCTACCAGAACAAGAAGAATAGATTGATTGTGAGCTGTCAATCTGTGCAATTCTGAAATTATAAGAACAGTCAGGCCTTAGTGTCTTTCCCCTGTCACTGCTCACTCTTTGGCAATGGAGCCTCATTCTCAAGAAACTTACCCACTGTACTGAATAAAGACAGTGTAGGTCAAAGCTAGAGTATATTAATGGGTAATTCCCAAACAGTGAGTGAAGTCTGTGAGATGGAAAGAAAGGCCTTGCCATCATATCCTAAGATCACTGGGGCCAGCCTCCCAGCAGCCTGACTGAAAGGACGAAGATACTATAAGTGTCCTAGGCATCATGGAAGCTGCTCTTTTGAAACTTGGAGGTAATATCTCTTCCTAAAGGAGACATGAATTTAATTTTTGTTTCATCCTGAAAACACTGAGCTCTGAGCAATGTAGGGGTGCATAGCTGTATTACAGATGATCTCCTAAGATACTTCATGAAAAAAAGGAAGTTTTGTTTTTCTGGCCTGGACTTTATGGAGAGAGTCAACAGAAATCACTTCCACTTTTTTATTTCTTTGGCTTAGGAGTCATTAAAGAAGATACAGTAAAATGTGATCACAACACATTAGATGAGAACTAAGGTTCTGTTCCTGACTAAGCCTCAAAGGTTAAGTTATTTTAATTTCATCACTTGGTGTTCATTCCTGTAAAATCAGAATATTAATTTAAATTTAGAAAAACAGACATAGCCTTCATTATAGAGCATGTTTCTTCAGAGGCCACGATCCTGGATTATAATTTAGATTTTGGGCCAACACACATATTTCATTAGTAATAGTTTAAGTGCCATGTTTGGTCTCGAACACAGTCTATGCAGCTTCCACTTCTTCCAGCACATGATGCTTCCTTCTGCTCTGAGACAAGTATAATCTTTCAGTTCCACCAGCTCTGTACTTTAGACCTTGGAGAACATAGTCCAACATATCTGCTACCCTTTCTGACCTTTACCACATCAGCTTAGCCACCCCATCCTCAGGTTCTCTGTGATCTTAATTCTCTGTCTGTCTATAGACCACTAACATATTGTCTTTCCGTGTCTCTTGAAGTTCTCCAGAACCACAGCCTCTTAGAGTCCACTGTGAAACACAATCTGAGTGCATTAGAGTCCTTCCTGCTTTTCAATAGTTCTTCTGTTCAATTTTCCAAACCAATAATTTATAGTCTGTCCTTCATAAACCCCCAATTCCATTTGGTGCTCTCAGAAATTTGCTATTTACTACAAAACCAGAGGAGCATTGCTACTAAATATTACCTACTAAATACTGTACTTCCTCCTCTATGCTGACATTTTCTAAATGTTACTTCCTCCTAACTGCACTGCTGTCTCAAATTAAGTTTCTTTAACCCTTCTACTGATGTTCTTCTGCTTTTCCTTCTCTCTTTTCAAGAGCCCTGACTCAGGTGGTGTTTGTATTTCTATGATCATCTTTGTTCTATCTTTTCATCAACTGCAGGAACAGTGACATCAGCAGTACACGTATACAGTGTTCCTTCATGATCAGAGTACTAGTAAGGACATCTGTACTCATGGCCCCATGCATACACCTTCGACTCCTCTTCTAAACTGCCACCTTGCTTTTGAAATGCTGCTTAGTCTTCGCCAGCACAACATTCAATGTATTTTCTTGGCCCTCATTCTTCTTGACCCTTCTAGGGTACCTCAAAATTGAAACTATTTTTCTGTTTTCAAATGTTCTTGTTTTCAATGTTCACACCATTGTGAATTTCCTCCCCATTTCTTACTTACACACACACACACACACACACACACACACACACACACATCAGGGCTGCTCCATCACCACTGCTCTAATTTATTTATCAGCTCTCCTTCTTTACACTGCTGACCATGCCCAGTCACTCACTCCTTTCCCTTGCATTCTCAGCAGTGCCCCTCTCTGAGCACAACACACTGAACTCACTTCTTTGTTGCTTTTTGCTGAAGCATCATTTCCAGATCTCCCTTTATCTAAAAAAGAAATTTTAGTTTACTTTTTAAATCCTTGAACAAAGACTCTCTAAAACCTGGCCCTATCCTATAAATTATTAGCTTTGTGATTTTCTGTTTTTTCCATTTCATTTCACATATTTGACATCTATGAAACTTCAGCATTCAGACTATACTCTATGACTCCCCACCCCTCTCTCTGCCTCTCTGAATTTTGCTAAGTTAAGTTCATCCACTTACAACATTTAATACTAATTCTATTTAGTAAATTCCATTAGTGGTTTTAAAATTTGGTAAAGATGTTTCATTTTCCTATATCCTGTAAAATAAAATGCATTCATTTCTTCTGTGAATTCTAATTTTATTGTGTATATCTTCTTTTCTAGTTACTATTATCTCATTCATTTATTGTAGTGACCTATATGTATACTTTATTGTTTTTCTTAGATTTTAAGTTTTTAAAAGACAGTTATGGTGAAGATTAACAATTAGAATAACAATCTTATATGAAGTTCCTACCATATTCCAGCATGGACATCACTAACTCAGCATTCTATGAGGACTGTCCCCATTATTTTGATATGACTAACTGAACTGCTCAGTGAAATACTTATAGAGAATCAGAGCCAGGAACTGGATTTATGCATGTCTGGTTTTAAAGCTACATTTTTACCCACTCTGGAGTATTTCTCATCATCTGCAGAAGTGGCAGATAACCACTGAATAAAATATGCTCCTCTTGGGCTGGGGAGGTGGTTCTGTGAGTAAACCACTTGTTATCACACATGAGGATCTGAGTTCAGCTCTGCAGATCCATGGAAAGCCAAGTACAGTAGCACACACTCATAACTGTAGCATTCCTATATAGAGATGAGAGGAAAAGACAGCCTTCCAAAGGCAGCTTACAGGCTTACTAATTGTAACAGTGTGTCTGGCACACACTGGAACAAAGAAGAAAGAGATCAAACAAGGTACAAGGCAAGACCTGACACCTAAGATCATCCTCTGATCTCCACATTGTGTGCTCTCACATGCCTGTACACAAACATACAAATACAAAAATAAAACAGGATTTTTAAAAATGCTCATCTTAAGTCCTAACAGAGTAGGACAGTTTACTTAGATTCCATAGTTTCTGAAACTGCTTGAATAATGCATCTGTAAGAAGAAAGAGGAAGAAGAGGAGGCAGAAGAGGAGGAGGAGGAGGAAGAGGAAGAAGAGGAAAAAGAAGAGGAGGAAAAAGAAGGAGAAGGAGGAGGAGAAAGAGAAGGAGAAGAAGAAGGGAAACAAAAGGAGGAGGAGGGGAAAAAGAGACAGCTTACACTTCAACTCTTAAAGAATGAAAACAGTGTAAAGCTTTTCTATCTCAAAATTAAAGAGAACATAAGCTGCAAAGAAAAAGAAAACTCTAACTCACCTAGATTACATAATAGCGTAACTTTTGCCTCTTTCCTTGGAACCATCAAGGCCAATGAGGCAATGAATCAGGCCATCTAAAAGCCTCACTTAGGTAATTTAAACCACATTTAAACAAAGCCTCCAGTAATTCTAGTTTCTGAGGGTCTGGCATCAAACTGTGTAAACATGGTAACTGTGTTCCTCTGACAGATTCAAAATCAATGTAAATTTGGGATTTACATATAAACAGGTAAAATTGTATGTGGCATACACAGATAGTGATGCAAAGAAAATGGTAGCTGTTGCTTTCTACATGTTGGCAGCTAAGAACTGTTTGCCTCTGAGAGCAATGTCATTATAGGGCTCAAAACCCATCACAACAAATATCTGTACAACAGAGATGTCTGTATAACAGAAACCCTTTCAAGCCTTGGCTGGCAACCCGTATATTTCAAGCAATATTTGATCTGAGACTTCTAGTTCACAGTAATAGAAATTGACCTAAATTTCCAAAGGTAAGATTTGAATGATTTCATCTCTAACTCCTATCCCATGATACCATGAGTTAGAGTGATGTACCATCTAAACCCATGAGTACAAAAACTAAACACAAAGGCAGAAATGAAACCATCAGTGCTCTTCCCAGTCTTTTCACTTGGGGAACACGTAGCTATGAAAATGAAGCCATGAAATGAAGCAGATGATGCTTTTATTTCTTCCCTTTTAATCTCATCTCACTAAGAGAAAAAATAGTTAAGTGTCTGAGACTGATGAATAGTATCCAGAAAGATACTACTAGCTAGGAAAACTGGGCTACATTTCTTAACTTTTATGAGCCTCGGTCTCCTCATCTGTAAAATGTGACTAATACTATCTACCTTAAACTTTTCGTAAAAGCTAAATGGAAACATACATAAAGCTCTCAGTAGAGGGTCGGACATGTTGCACATGCAGCCCGGAGTTCCTGTATTTGGTTTCTCTCCCTCTTCAAGAGCTTGAGCTTTTTCATTACGTAGAAGAGCCAGTGAACAGAAGTTGAGAAAATATATAGTTTCAAATGTCGTCTCATATTGCTCAAAGGAACACATGACTAAGTCATATATGGAATATACTTGACTGGGAGAAAGGTCTTGAGACCAATGTAAGAAACACATACTCAAAAGATATAAAGCAAGCAATCCGGAATCATACTAACAATTAACTTCTGAGTATTTTGCCAATCACCATTTTGAAAAAGGCCAATAAACCCACTATGAGTGTCCCATGTTCCTAGGTGAGGACACAGTGTGTCTGCTGCTGTCACTAGGCTCTTGTGGGTACTACTTTAGGTAATGGAAAGGGACTTGTATGAAAACTAATTAGTCCAGAACCATGCATTATGCTGTCTCTCATATGTAGGATACTATTAAAATATTACAATGAACTCTTAATTTCTTTTGTGTGAAAAACATCCAAATATTCACAAAGGTCTCTAACATAATTCTGATTTCTGTGGTTTTACATTTTACTGATTTTAGATATTAGAGTCTACTTATCTAATTATAGTAATGTTGTGTAGACACAACATTCTAGCCTTTTCAAAACAGCTGTAGGGTTAAATGGTATGTTTAGGGTGGAGACTACTTCATTAACAAAATCTGAAGGTGGGTTGGTTACCTTTACAAAGCTGTGAGCTTTTAAACTCCTTTAAAAAGCTCCCCAAAGCCCAGTAGATCTCAGCACCATAGAGAACAGGAGATGGCCCAGCACTTCACAGAATTACAGAATATTAGTCTTAAATTTCTCTTATTCCTTTACTTTTAAAAGGCTCGGAAAAGGTGTAAGGTAAGATTCATGTGCCAAACTAAAGAGCATATACAAGCCAGAAGATGAGCTCTTTCTTACAAGAGGCATATAAAAATAAAGCAAGCTGGAAAGAATCAGTAAAGCCCAGAGAAAAAGGAACTGTGCTATCCATAGGAGAGAGGCCCTGAGAAGAGAGACTGAAAAAGAACAAGATCGCTAAAACCAAAAGGTTAAAATAGCAACAGAAACCAAGTGGTAACAGTAGAGGAGGCATTTTAGTTGTAATCTATACAGAGCTGATAATATAGGACTTAAAAACACAGAAGCATCAACCAAATTCTTGGCCTCTATTTCAGTAATTACAATCTCCACCCAATCACCAGTATCTTAAAATGGAGGCAGTAATAAGCACCAAATTTTTTACTTTAATCTTACCTCTGGTAAGGGTGTAAGCCTTGAAAATTTCTGAAGGTGTGTTAACTATTTTGTGCCACTAGGGCACTACCCCTTGTTCCAGCAAGCACAGTTCTCTTACTGACCTCTGCTGCCCCCCAAGAATGGGAATCTGTCCTCAAGGTGAACCCTTTTTCTACCCCACCAGTGGCATCCCACTGTTTGCAGATCATTTCAAGGTCTCTACAGGCTATGGAAAAGTGTAATGGACTTGTAATTAAATGAAAAATCATGAAAAGGTAGCATAGAAAGTTAGCTCCTGAAATACAAGGCTAAGACATACTGTTCCTTAAAGAAGCAGCAACTCCGCCCAGAGACCACATTGCTTAGAATGTGACCTCACAGAAGCAACCAGGAGACCATAAAAAGCTGGGCAGCATTCCTGCCCTCCTTCTTGATTCCCACCTGTCCCAGCAGGCGGGAATTCTGGGAGGAGCCCTGAGGCACAGCCAGAACACCAGGGATGGCAGCACCAGCTGCTCTCAGCCTGTCCCTCCCTTCCTTTTTGTCACCTCCCTCCTGCCCTGTGTACTGAAGGTTCTGGGATCTCTAGCCAGCCCAGCGGTGCCCACCCCAGTCACTAAACCCACCCTGACACCTGAGTGATCCCTACCCCATGCACTACATGCTTTCTGTACCTTTACTCTGGGGAGGGTTCTGACTCCGGTCCCGGAGGACGTTGATCTGGTAGACGGCTCCATAAGGCTCAAAAAGTTCTTTCAGCTCCTTTTCCGACCAGGACCTAGGGATCTGTCCGACAAACATCTTAATGGCATCTGGGTCTGGCTGGTCTGAATGATCCAAAGCTCCGTTCATCTTGTTGGCTGTGCCGTTACTGTCAAAAACGGAACCAGGAGCCAGAGTTAGGGCTTCAGGGTGAAGGACAGGAAGAAAAAATAGTGGGGGTTGGGATGAAGAGGCGGAAAGAGGAAGAGGAGCACAGGGGAAAGTGCCTAATGAGTCGTAGAAATTTGATGAACTAAAACAAAGCGAGGCACCATTAGGTTGCTTCTCAGCAGCAGCCCGATGCTTTCACTGCATGCTGCTTCTGTTCAGCATTGACTCCGGAGCACAGGGCAGTGCCTGGCCGCCTGTCACCCAGGGTATGGGCATCTCAGAGCCCAGGCTTGGGAGGCAGCTGCAAGTTAAGTGCAGGTCTCAATTGGCAAGGCTGCCATCAACACATCACGAACCGGTAGCATTATCAGCTCTGCACTGGTTATCCCTGAGAAAGAAAGGCAGAGCTGGATTTCTGCTTGATTTCTCACCCTCTCCCCCATTCCCCGCCCTTTTTCAGAGGTTTTGGAAGAGAGGTGGTAATAATAAAGTCACATGGAAAGAAAATGAAACACTTGGCAGTCCATCAGATGACTAATGCAAGATGCTGGTGATGAATTTGCAGAGTGCAAGAGGCATCCATGTGTGCATCAAATTAGTACGTTGTTGCTGCTCAGAATGGAAAGCGCTCCAGCTATGCAGCTCGGTGCAGCTGATTGGCTGCTTGCACTAGAGAAAAGGGCCAGAGCTTGCAGGGGGGGGAGGGGGGCTCCCTGTTAAAAAGCACATTGTTTATAGGACCCAAGCACAAAGGGCTTAATTCAGAGAGGCAAAAGTGATCTCAGAATTGCTTGCTTTGTGTTGGGAAAAAACGCAGCACAGAAAGTTGAGTTCTCACTAAAGGACACTGAATATTTCAAATCTTTCACACTCCATAAATTGCTCTCTGTATATCTGACTTCCAGATGTTGCACTTAAGTTCTAAACAATCACACGTTTGGGAAAGAGAAGAAAAGGTCTGCTTTTTCTTCTCCTAGCTTCAGTAAATATTTGGGGCGGATACAAAGAACTAAACCATAAGCTTTTATACGTCTTTCTTCCTATCATTTCCCAGACCCAAATTTGGGAGAGAATACTTGTTGCAAGCCTGATATGATGAAGCAGTCATTTCTTTTTACCTTGGGCTACCCGTCTGACAATAATAAAGCAAGCTAAATACCTTTTCTTCATAAACCCCACCCAATACACTATACCCCAGGTCCTCTCTTTAGAATGCTAAATGGTTTTGAAGATGCCCTTCTTAGTTCAGTTCATCAGTCTGTGGAAATACAAAGCAGTCGAACAAGTGCAAAGCCAGCAACCTAGTAGCTGCAGCCTTGCAGGCGACAACTTCACTACTTAAGCAGGTCAGAAAGAAAATACAGTAAGCAGGTGTGATTTCACGGTAGCCTCACAGAAATACCAAAAATGTACTAGAAGAAGATCTTAAGCAGAGTTCCTTATTTTGTTGCAAGAAACACACAAACAAAAAGAACGCCTTAAAGCTGCTGCAGGTCTAAACTCAGTAGACCTGAGTGGCCTTGCTTCCCCTGAAGCATGCCTGCAATCTTCAGCAAAGGAAAAACTGGGGGCTATGGAAGGTAGTTCCTGAACTTGAGAACAACCTAATCTACAGAGTGAAAAGTTTGTCACATTCACATAATCACTGCCCCCCTAAAGCTAAGAGCTTGTAGAATAAAAAAAAAAGAAAAAAAAAAAAAACCTTCAGAGAGGCAATGATGTCAGACCCCCTTCACTAGGGGCTGCCTTGATCTCTACACCCCTACCACCTCCCCTGTGACCACTTTGGTTTTTTTTATCATTGAAGTAAATAATTACACTGTCTAACGTGAAACATTTCAGAGCATTCTCTAATCAAACTTATTGTTATAAAAATGTTCTACTGAATCAAATATTAAATACCAAATCTTTTTTTTTTAACAATTCAGGTGTAATACAATGCTTGTTTATATTAGCCTAGACCATTTGTCTTGCTCTCATGCACCTATCTTAGAGAATTCAATAACAATTTAGCCTCTGGAGCTGTGATGGCACAGGGTGGAGGTAGCGCAGCTCTTTGCAGCAGAGGATACCATGTTTATAGCACTTTGAAAGATAAGAGTGTGGCAAGATTTTCTGACAGGAAGGACTCGTGGTTACTGCTGCTGACAACCAGCTAGATGAGAAGAGGAAGGTATTGCCACAGGTCTAAGCTAACAGAAAGCGGAAGTTGGACAATGACTAATACAGTGCAAGAGCTAGGCTGCAGTATAGCAGTCTAATATCTAACCTTAGAGTTCTGGAGCGAGCACTACTTAATGCTCAGATCGCAAATGAGTATTCCTTTTATGTTTTCCCAAATAACAGAAAGTAATGGAGTCAAAGGAGGAGGAAAGCTGCACAGAGGGATGAATGCTCACTCCTTTGGTCTTTATACAGCAGAAAGTGCATACTTCACAGGTCTCCCTAGACATGCTGTCTCTCCTAGACACCTTTGACCTCTTACCATTCAAAGGGCATGCAGAGCAGTGGCAAACACATGGGCTCTGTATCCTGACATCATCGTTTCTAACTGTGCTACTTTGAGCTTCAGATCCTTCATCTATAAAATGGCAACGGCAGACACCACCTCATAGAGGTACATGGCCCAGAGTGTTCTATAAATGTCTTGCTATTCTCACTATGTATGCATTTCCTTTACACAACTACCACAAGTGACCTCCATAAATCTATTTTTTAATTAAAAATTCTTTTGGTGTAAATCTAAACATGACTCATATCCTTAGTAATAATAGTATCTTATATATACCAATACTATGTGCTTTACTTTTTTTTTTTTTTTTAATTGGGTTTTGGTTCTTTTGGTTGGTTTGTTTGTTTGTTTTTAAGACTTATTTTGTAGACCTAGCTGTCTGGCCTGAACTGGCTATATAGAACAGTCTGATCTTGAACTCACAAAGATCTGCTTGCCTCTGCTTAGCAAGAGCTAGGATTACATGGGTGAACAACCACATGTGGCAATGCTTTACACTTTTAATCTTCAAGACAACCCTATGAGAAAGTAGTGTTTTTTAAATGCTAACATGTGAGAAATACATTCCCTTCCGAAGGATACCAGATTATGAACTATAGTTAGAATTCAAATCTATGCCTCTGGGCCCCAAAGTGCCAAGTCTTTCTCACCCACCATGTAACATCCTGTACAGTACGGCCTGAGTGGAGGACAGACAGCTGAAAACAAATCAAAGACAAAGTCCAAAGCAAGTCCTACTGGGTTTCTGAATCAAACTCCCAAATAAAAACAGGAATGCTGGAAAAAATTACACATACCACTCCTCTATCTGTGGGAAACATGCTGCAAAGCACCCAGCTTATGAGCCTTTAAGGCTGCTTTGAAACCCACATCTTCTCAATTACAACATAAGAAGATTACCATCTGTCCAGAGCCTTTCTTCTCTACTTCTACAGAGTCACTTGGATGAGTAACTGCCATGTATCCTTTTTACATCCTTTCTTGTCTGCCATTTTGCAAATTATCATTTGGGAAGTGTACAGCAATTCTGCTTGTAAGGAAATCCAGTCATATCTAGTATAAACTAAAACCACCACCAAACACTCTTAATCAAAAAGAAAAATTTATTTGGGCTATCCATATGACAGTGACTCTCTTATTGTTACTGAATCTTGATATATAACAATTTTATTAACTTTGTTTTAATACACCTTAACTTTTCCTTTGGACTCTGAATCTTTTCACTTCACTGAAAAATATTTCTTTTGGCAATCTAGTGACTTCAGTTCTCATGTGACTGTAGGTATAGAGTCTTAGAGACTTCTGAGTTAAGCAAAGATCATGTGTTAATCAGGTTTTAAGTTAAGCTATTGGAGATTCTTGCCAGGGGCCATAGGTAGCCAAGGTACTCATCATAGAGAATTATAGAGACATATACCCCATCTCAGCAAAACCATCTACTAAGAGTTTTGTCAGAAAAGAGTCTGAATGACTTGGAAAACTAGGACTAGCTTGCTTTTCTTCATTCCCTCCCTTCCATGGAACAGAGTGTAGTGCCTTTTATAGTGTACAACTTAAGATCCAAATTCAAACAATATTAGTAGAGGGCCTACCCTCTGCCAGAAACCTTTGCCAAGTATATGACACACAATATCATACTAGATGCAGTTGGAATCATCCTCATCTTAGAAAGGAAGCAAATGTAGGCCACAGAAGTAAGGTGCCTTTCCCCAGTGCAGTAACTGTAAGGAACCACACTGTAAAATCTGGATACAGTAAGATTTAAAAGCTAATTGTCTTCCCTTCCTGTTCCACGAACTAGACTTCTTTGGAGAAACCCTGAGGTAGTGGTATTTCACAAGGACTCTGTGACCACTTGCAGACCTTGGACACAGACATATACGTCTGTGGGCACCCTGCCTGAAAACTTCAACAAGACCCTGAATACCAATTTTGTTTTGCCCTTGGCAAAGAACCTACTCTACGATTCCTCTAGGACAGGTGCCAAGAGGCATGGGAGCATAAGTCAGGGAGCATGAGGCCAGGGGACACTGCTGGCAGGAGCCTCAGAGTCAAGATGAAAAGTAATGCTATTGGGTGGGCCATGAGTGCTCATATGTTGCTTTCAGCGCTGCATTGACCTACTTCCCTACTGTATTTTCTAGTGAAAAGAAATCAGATCAACAGAGAATATGCAAAACCATCTGTGCTTCCTCTGAGAAAGCAGAGTACCATTAAATATAAGCATTAAATATAAGCGTTCATGTATTATTATCATTAACTTCAGGAAAACATTTTATAAGGCCTAAAGTTTTTCAAGTTTCCTTTTCAAGACTGGAAGTAAAGAAATAGATTTCTGATATTTGTATTTTGTCTGTATTTGTTTTCTATACTTAACTTCCTTTTATCTCAAAAACAACCCAAAAAACAGCAACAAACTTACAAACTTTCAGAATGGCAATGATAAATTCCAAGTGCCAATAAATATCCACATTAATGTACTAAGCCAAAAATGCTATGTAAAAAAACAAAAACAAAAAAACTAAAAACTGTCTCTGAATATCTTTGCATGAAGACAGCTGATCTTCCTGTTGTTAATAAATAATAATACTGTTCTTAACCTTTTATTTGTTTGTCTTTACTGTTTTTATTTCTTGGGATGATGTACATCAGTTTAACTGTGTACCCTCAAGGAAAATCAAACAACTCCTCTGTACCTCGCTCATTCCACTGTAAATCAAAGGGAACAAATAGCTATGAACTTAACTTTATTTAAATATAAAATATAATAAATATATGGCTATAATTTCTACACAAAGGTTATAAGAAACACTAATTCATATAAATACTTGAATTAATATTAAAAAAATATGCTATCTCCAGTGTGTTTGGTTATGGTTTTGGTTGCAGAGAATATCTTACTGAAAAGATAATTTAGATAGTATGACCAGCTGCTTGAAACTTTGGTATAATTCCACATCCTGTGTCTAATTGAATCCCCAAAGCACATAGGCATCTACACACAGGCCAGAGAGTTGACAAGGTGTCATGTACGCTGTGGGGAGCAACACAGGCTTAGATGGAACTGTGAGTGGCCAACTGCCAAGGGTGCTACCAAAGAGCCACCTCTCTCAGTATGTCCTAGCATTTTTCCTAACAAAATGAGTTGCATTCTCATCATTTCAGCCAGTGGGAAAAGTCACTCTTTCAATGGGTTTAGGAATCATTTTCTCATACCACTTTTACTTAAGAGACAGTATATAAAAGACTAGGTTGTTTGGTTGTCACAGCAAACTATCCAAGACAGATCTGCATAAGGCAATAGAGGAAGAGAGGACGGGCAACGTGTCTGGTGCTTCTGGAAGTCTACAGGATGGGCATGAAATTCATCAGTATTAAAAGTCTTCTACACTGTCCATCTTGGTGATGCTGGTCATTTAATAAGAACATTATCTTCTCCACAAAATGGCAGCATGGCAACCAGGAGCCAGGCAGAACCACTGGATGGAGTCTTTATAAGCCACACTACACACATGTCCTAACTCTAGCAAGGTTATGGGTAATTGAAATTTTTATTAAATTCAAAACTCTCTGGATATCAATTATATCACCAATAAGATGTAACAATAATGATGCTCCTATATTTACTCGGAAATACTGTTATCACTTACCATGTGTAGCAAAACCTTTTGAATTACAGTCATGCCAATTATAAAATAAGGGCCGAGATTCTCTGGGGTGAAATGGCACCATATCAGCAACGAAAAACTTCATGAAAGATTAACAAAATAAATAATACTCAAAATACCTGAAGGCAATAAAAATTTTTCTGGTGGTCAAATTTTAAGTAAATTAGTTTGTGTTATTATGAAGAAAAATTCAACGTTACTTTATGGACAAATGCATGTAATATTGCTTGTCCATAAGTTCTTTACAAAAAATGAGGGGAAAAGAAATGTCCTAAGAGTATATAGGACAGATGGAAGGCACCAGAGGCCCACCTGTTGCATGGTCCACCCACAGCAGGAAGCACTCCAGTATGGTGGAGAGCTGGGAGAGAGAGAGAGGTTTTGGGTTTGAGCACATGAAGAGAGGCAGAGCTGGAGACAAGCGTGGAAAGACACAGCCTGAGCTGAGAAGTCTGTGCTGTCAGTAAAGGCCATGTCTGAGGGCACGGCCATGCAGCAGCAGGGGTCTGTGTCAATATCCATTATTACCACCTCAGTCCATGGGGACATCCCTGGACTGGGCTGCCACCTAGGACATTGTTGATGTCCAAGGGCTGTGCAGAGCTGGCCCCAACCCTCACTGGCTGCAGCACTTTGGAAACCTGGGCCCATACCTCACCTGGGCAGCATAGTAGAGCTAGCCCTGGTGGCATGGGTCGGGGTGAGCCAGCCCAAGGGCATCAGAGGCAGAGAGTTGGCCCTGCTTTTTGCCAGCTGGGGCACTGAGTGAGCTAGCTGGGGTTGTTCTGGAGAGCTAGAGATGATGGTGTAGGTGCCGAAGAGCTGTCAGGCTGAACAAGTCAGCTACTTACCCAGGCCCAGATCCAGGGCTTTGAGTTGGCCCATTGGAGCATCTGCACCATTTACCTGAACAAATGAAGGGGTCAGAGCAAGAAGAGTAAAAGCAACTTGGGATCTGCTGGATCTCCTTGACTCAGGACAGTAATAGGATATCTGAGGAGAGTCCCAGTGAGGATCCATTGATAGCGAGCAGAAGCCAGAGGCCTTGAACCAGACCAATGACTCAGTGCAATGAACATTTGCAAGTAGAGGTGTGTAAAAGGGTGTATTGTGTGACATGCTGTGACATACTACAGCTTCCACAATGAGATGTGCATGGGTTTTTTTTGTTTTTCGGGCTTTTTTAAAAAATTTTTGTTGTTTTTTTTGGGGGGGGGCGTTGCAAGGGCAGAGGGTAGACATGAAGGAATGGAGAGACAGAATGGTGGGATTGGGGTGTATGATGTGAAAATCGCAAAGAATCAATAAAAAGTTTTTTAAAATGAGTATACAGGACATTATTTTCTTCCACAAGCAACTTAGAAACAACACACTTGTCATGGATGTTTTATTAAATCACTAGAGTTAAAACTGGATTGTATTTGGTCAGAGATCTGAAAGCTATACATCTGTTATCAGGGCAAAAAGTAACCATGACTCAGGGGGAACTGTTCCTCTTTAGAAAAGGTCACGGAACACCAGCATTTGGACTCACCAAGTGAAAGGAAAACCTGATTACCTTATCTCCATTTGACTGCTAGTAAAAAGCAGAAAGCTGGAAAACCCCTGCAAAGAAGTAAATTTGGAGGCATGCAGGGGTGCATGATGGCTGAACACACAATAACCCTTGCTGGGAAGGCAGCAAAGCACTGGCTGCAGACTGTCCTCAATGAAAATCTCGTTTACCGCTGTGATTTGTCAGAAATTGTTTTGTGGACTTTGCAGCTTGAGAAGAAGGCATTTTCACTAGGAAACTAGGTGTTTCTGATGAATGTTTAGAAACGGGACCAGGAAAACAATCATTTCAAACAAGAGATACAGAGGCCCTCACTTCTCCAAAGTGCAGAGACTCACACTGACATACCCTCTGGTGACAGCCAACTGCTCCCACTTTACAGGGGTGGAAACTCCTCATGCTGCCAATTGAGAGCAGCTTTCCAGTTTGCTTTCCTTGCTCATACTTGACTGCTGGATGTGCCTATCTACTATGGGCAAGGAACTAAATGGCTCTTTAGGAAGATTGAGAGAAGATGAATTTGATTATCAATGAACTGAAAATTAAGATTGTTATGAAACGAAGGTAAATACTGCAGGAAATCAATGTGGGCTCACATTTCCCGAAATGAACACTGATTTTTTTCTTTTACTCCTACTTTACTTATGTATAATCTAACTTAAAGTAACTAACTAACTAAATAAAACATAAATGTTGCACAAAAAAGAGAAACAATATAAACATATATCTGGTTTCCTACAGACTAGGTTTTTGCAATGTGACCTCAGGGAAAATAATCCCTACTTTAGCCACTAGTGGAAATAGTGCCTGGATTTATTCATGTATAAGACAGCTACCAAGAAAGCCTATCATCAACCCTACTCACTGCACACATGCTGGCTATCCAAGTCTTAACATTGCTCTATGGAGAATTCAAATACCCTACAAGTATTACTACACAGAGTTCTTTTCATTTCTCCCAGTTTTGTTTTCATTTTTATAATTTGTATGTATGTATGTATATGTGGGTGCATGCTTACATGCCTGTGTGGATATGTGTGCTTATGTACATGGGTGTACATGCATGGTGACTGTGGAGGGCAGAGGTCTATATTAGATGTTTTCCTCATTGCCTTATTTTAACAATTAAATAAATTCCATTTGTTTGTTTATTCACTCATTCATTCATTTATAGTATAAGGTATATGTGTATATATGTATATATGTCTGTACAGGTGTCACAGTATGCATGAGGATGTGGGGAGGTCAGAAGGTGACTTGAAGAGTTGCTTTTTCTCCTTTTACTAGGCAGATCCTAGGGATGAAATTCAAGTGACCAGACTTTCCAACAAGCACTGTTACCTAATGAGCCATCCAGCTTGCTTTCCACTTTATTTTCTGATACAGAGTCTCCCACTGAATCTGGAGCTCATGGTTCAGCTAGGCTAGCTGGTTAAAGAGCTCCAGGGATATGCCTGGTTCTGCCTCCCTGGTGCCAGTGTTACAAATTCATGCTGCCGTGCACCTGTTTGGTGTGGGGGGGGGGGCGCACATATGCATGTATGTGTGCATGCTGAAGCACAGGGGATCCAAAGTAAGGTCCTCATATTTGCTTGGCAAACACTTTACCAACTGAACCAAACTCCTCAGCTGCTTCTCATTCTAATTATTAAGAACGTCTTTATGTCAGACAGATGCTAAGTACAATGGAGCTATCTGAAAAATATATAATTTATGCTATTTATGAGCAGAGGCACATTTAAGAATCAAGATGTAAAGTGATATGATCTTTAATAGAACAAAATGCACAGCATGGTCTTTTAACAATTGACTAATATAGTCAAGGTCAACGTTTACATTTAAACAAATCAAAGCCAAAGAAAGGATGGTAAACTCTTGTTATTTCACTTAGTTGACCATGAGACTGCAAAGAGTAGGAGGGGAGGAGCACTAGGAGGGTGAGAGAGGAGGTGAGGCTGAGGCAATGCTGACTAAGGGGATGAGCCCCAGGAGCACTTCCTCCTAAGCCACTAGGAGAGAACTCTGGCAGAGATCCCTGACTGGGATAGTGGTCACATGTACTATTGGCCTTGTAAAGGGCAATAGGCTAGCCATTCAACCAATGCTTACAGTGTATATCCTGGAGTCTGGGATACAAAGACTCCATCTACGCTTTCCTTTCACACTCTGCCAAGCTGTGGATAAGGAACTCTTACTCACTAAGCCATCTCCTCTACACCTCCATGAACTTCTGTGCTCTACTGTATGGGTTACAGTCTCCTGGTACATCTGATAGTCCTGAGAAAAGGAAGTGTTTCATACTCAACAAGTACATAATACAGACTGAATGCTTGCTCTTGCTCTGACTTCTTCCATTCTCTGACCACTGAACATACAGAAATAATAATTAATTAAATCCCTACTTGGGTATAGTGTGAAACTGAAATTCTTGATAACAGGGATGTCTTAATCAACTATAGCCTCAGTAAATATTTATGCAGCAACTCTCAAAATCAGAACATTATTCAAGGCATTGAGGATAAACCTATTAGAAACCTAAGAATAAAATACTCTGAAAGAGGTTTTATCCTGGTGAGCAACGTAAGTAAGTAAAAAATGTTATATCAGAAACTCATGTCAGTTGAGAAAGTAAGTCAGGGAGGCAGAGTATTGAGTACAATTTTGACATGAATAAGGTAGTCAGGGAGGGCTTCATCTAGAATTCTAATGTTACTCCAGTTTCTTTTCAATACATACTTCAGTGAATGAAGTGACCTAATAGGTCAAGAATCTTAAAGGTTGTAAATATTAAATATCATATGACTTCACCACCATAAAACCATGCTATTGCATATAGTACTGTTCTGTAAAATCTTAACAGCTCCACTCTTAATCAATACCAAATAGAGCATACTGATTTGGAAATTTATACTCATCATTCCAATAAAAATTATCTTTAGTATCTTAAATGACCAATAAAAATGATTTAATATTTTAAATCAACAATGGGCTTTGTTATTAAAATTACTTATTCTTAAAAATACATACCATCATATCTAACTCCCTAAATAAATGGAATTAAAATAAGAATTAATGTGCTAGAACCCAATGGCTCTTATACTAAGAGACAGAACATCATTATATGAAAGTTTCCCCCAGATAATTTTGAGACATTTCTTCATTTTCTGACATTACATCTGGCACAATGAATACAGATGATCATGTGTTCATATATCTGTGTGAGTGCCTTTCCTAAACACAGCCAGATGGAGTCTTTCAGAACGAAATTAATTTTAAATTAATTCACTCTGGACCTACTCCAGCTCCATGACTCTTTGCTTTGAGGCAACAGCCAAATCAACGCGAAATCATGAACTTGAGAGAGCTCAGGTTCCTTACCATCAAGGGAAAAATCAGTATAACTATTGTTGTTCCCTCCACCCTAAAAGGAATTATTCCTCTATCGTCACGAGCTGGCAGATCTGGACTGAACAACACTCAACAGTGGCAAAATAAGGTAAAATTTCCTTTGGGGTTGAACTAAGATCAGGGCTTATATTACATTCAGTATTTGTAATGACTTGAGATGATTCCAGTAAAGATCAGTATCATTATTACTAACACCATAGCTAAAGATGTTATAATAGATTTGCCATACTGGCTGAGTCAGGTACCATGTGACAGGAGAGAGTTAATTCTAAGTGCCCAAAGCTCATTTTCACTGTCTCTAACTGAAGCTACTGAAGGAAATAGAAACAAATGTAACTAGGCTTTGCCTGCTGTCAATCTTGCTGCATGCCTTTATTATCATACTTGTTTCAATTGCAATTTAGGTTTCCATGGAGACACAACAGTCAGCTCTAGAAAATTATAAGATAAATGTCAGGCAGCGATAACAGTGTTAATGAAGCTTCAGTGACAAGCAGCTCTGTGCTTCAATAATAACCTATTCTCTATTAACATATGTGGAACCTGTCAAAATCCTGGAAAGAATTAAAAATTAAATATCTATCTATCTATATTTAAAAGGGGAAGAGATCACTCAAATATAGCTTACATCTCTATGGTGGGTAAGTTAGATATACAATGGCATATATTTTTTTTCAAATATATGGCAAGGGTGGAAATTCTTATTTTATGAGATAAGATGTCTACTAATTCTGGCCATGACACACGAAGAGCTTTAAAGAGATTTCTCATACAACTTAACATACCTGAACATATAAAACCCACCTATTCCTCTCTGTTCTAGATTAGTAGATGACCAACTGGATCACAAGTATTCTGAATTATCCTTGAATGCTCTACAGCCAAAGATACGCCACTGAAATTTTAGCAGGTATAAATGACAATTGTGGATCTTTAAGAATTTGGTGCATTCTAAAGGTGCATTCTGAAGATGAGGGCTAAAATTATACCAACCAAGGGATGATTCTATTAAATAAAACTAAAATTTCAATTTAGGGAAATAGGTATAAATATTACTTAGGAATGAGGCCCATTTTTAATGTTATACTCAAAAATATCCTTTCAGGATCCTTAGTTAAAAGAAGAAGTCAAGTTAAAGTGGTTAAGTTTTTTAACCACTCAAAAGACAGAAGACACACCTGTCATCTGAGTTTCTCCTGCACAAATGATGCTATCTTTGCTGTCCCACACTGTTATTTAACTGATATTATTAATATGGAATGGGCTATCTCTCTTTTACTTATTTAACAGTGTTTACTGACTCTACTGTATGCTATTCACTGGGTGGAGGTCATAGTGACAACACACTGCCACTATCTGCAATGTCTCATTGTTTAGTAGCTCCTACAATCCAACATCCAGGGTCCTAAATAAGGTGTGCTTTTTCTGTTCAAAGTTGGTTCATTTTAACATTATTTTATTAGTAAGCTTTTCTGGGGCAAGCCTACAGCTCTACTTTAGCAGCAGAGTCTTCTCTGACTCACTGTCACTCTGGGCTCCTTTTACTCAACTATACTCTTAGGAAGAAAGTTAACAGGAATCAAATCTAAAGCCTAGGATACAAATGGGCTACTGTGCTAGGGTGAGCACTTCTAGTAGCACTTATATAAAAAAGTACAAGTTCTTGCTCCTCACATAGTATTTCTCCTGCTTAGAACGTTCTTGTGTTAGCTCCACACGCCTCTTGTAGGTTGCACAGTACAGCTTCCCTTTCAGAAGTGTGCTGCGTGAGCAGCAGTGAGATTCTGCAAGAAGTAGGGAAAGGACGAATGACGTCACCAGGAGTCCCCAGTAACTTTTCCTAGTTAGACTTGTATCTATTCTTTTCAGTTAGGTTCATCATGAGACCTGAGAAGTCAGGGATAGTTTTAAAGGTTTGCGCTACAAAAAAACTGCCTCAGGAGGCTGGAAAGTGGCTCAGAGGTCAAAAGCCCCTGCTCCTTATACAGGAGAAACAGGTTCAGTTCCCAGTACCCATATGGTGGCTCATAACCATCTATAACTCCAGTTTTAAGGGATCCTACACTCTCTTTTGACCTCTCTGGGCACAAGAGATGCATGTGATATATAGATACATTTGCAAGTGAAAACACTCAGACATATAAATAAAATTAGCCTAAATTTTTTAAAGGCTACCTCAATTCATTTTAGTATAAAAACTGTAATGATCTTTTGAATGTCTTGTAGCCAAGCTGACTATCCAGAACAGTAAGTTTTATGCTGTGGGTTATAGGCCACAGCGTATATAATACTGGTGTATCTGCTGGAGGCAGACGCCCATAAACTTCAGAGCCCAACATTCTACCAACTCACTCAACCATAGAGACAGTCTTTCCTCAGAGAAAATTAAACACAAGCCACACCAAATACCATCAAAACCAATAACAAAATCCTGTAACATGTTCCCTCCATACTTACTGGATGATTTTCTAGCTATCCTACTCATGAAAAAAGATACAGAAGGAAAAATAATTGAAAAGCACACACAAAACCCAGGATACTGGCCCTGTGACCTCTGTGCAGGTTCAAACTGGCGATCTGAATGTAGGGAACACACAGGTAAAGTTGTAAAGCTTAAATATAACAACTATGATAATGGAATTTAGAATTTAGAACTTCCAGCTGTAAATTAAATTCTACTATGTTACTACAAACTGGAGACGGACGCTTCAGAGATCAGATGATGCGCGTACAGCTGCATGAGTGCTTATTGGGATGGAAAGCAATGGGAGGAATGGAAGATGATGAGCTGACTTCCTAATTATGTGCCTGTAACTTCATACACACAGAGAAGCTTGTTTTTGAGATTTCTACAGGGAAAGTTCATTAGTGACCAAAAGAATGGCAAGCTTCAAGAGTAGTTTGTCAATGGTTCACCTTACCACGGAGTTCAGAATAAGAGAGTGTAAAAAAGGAGGTGAGAGGAGAAGATGAGCTAATTTAGAAATACTAGGAACAAGATAAAGACCATGCTTAGAGAGTGCAGAGCCTCAGGGGTTTTGGTCAATTCTTCTGGAAACCACACCACCTCTGGCCACTGTGCTTCTATTTATTGACACTGGGTTTTAGAATGAACTCAGGCTTCAGGACATTCTCTCCAGGTGAGATAAAACCTAAAAACTATAGATTTGTATAGATACAAACTCATCAACTAATGCAGATGGATGATCCACTTAACACATACATTAACAATCTATATGTGTGTGGATGCAGGGCCTTGTCACACTTAGGAGATTACTCCTCTACACAGGTTCTAGCTAGAATGCAGTTGCCCTGTGAAATCTTACAATGGTGTTTACTCAGGCAATTTTTAGTTCACTAAATAGCCCCTATTGACAGGCTACTAGGTTTGTTTAGAGGTTTTTTTTTTTTTTGGACGATTGATAATATGAACAATTTGGTTGGCTGGGTTAAAATAAGTAATGCTGTTTTTCTTACTAGCAAAAACATTGAAAACTCTGGTAGAGAAGAATTATGGTGAAATAAATTAAGGAGCAACTTATGAATGAAATCATATATTATTAAAACTACTCTGAATGTGTTCTTAATTTAAATAAAGGTAGTCATTTTAACAAAACCAAATATCTCAAGAATGAGGAAGGACAGAATGTTATTCTAACCCAAGATATAAAAGTGGGTTGCTTTGTCAGCAGCCAGCAGGGTATTATACTGCCCTTGACTTATTAAAATTCATATATGGCTCTAATGCTGGATGGGTCTAGCTTCAATTACTCACAGCTCCACATTTCTACTGGTTAAAGATAGGAGAAAGCAAGACATTGGGTAAGATGCACTTATAATACTTACCCTTCGTCTAATATTTTTAGATCAGTCAGCGATAGCAATTTTTTGTGCTCTATATTGGGTAAATGAAGGCAAAGACTATTTCTGGTAAAATCTAAATAATGAACAATGTAACTCAGCCCAGAGGTTTTATTGCTAATAAACTCAATTGATTGTGGCTGGAATCCCTACCACTTGTTAGCTGATTTTACTATATGGACATAATGCATGCATTTAGGAAGCATGTGGAGTCCCTTCCTGAGTAAACCAGATAATGGGCCTTGCGGTTGAACTTTCACAAATAAAGCAGCACAGGTTTTTGGTAGCTCTGCAGGTGCTAAGCTGTAGTGTTCCTTTAATGTAAAATCTATTTTTAACTTCACAAAGGTCAATGACCTCACTGACACCTTCAGCTGATCTTCAGTCTGATACGTTATTGTCTAGAAGACAGAGAAGCCTCTTTGCTAGTGCTATCCCACTGCTCCTAGTGAAAGAAAGCAGGTCCTGTGCATGAGCCCCAGGCTTATAGACAGGCACTCACAAAAAGGCATTTCAAGTGATATAGTACTGTACAACTTCCACTCTATGAGATGAAGATACTAATCAAAACATTTTTCTTCTAATAAAAGGCAAACAATTGTATGCTTCATTTCACATTCAAGACAAGACAGATCCATTTTCTTCATATATATTGTGTGTGTTTATGAAACACTGACCCTAATTCTTTTCCTAGGCTTGGTCCACTAAAAAAGACATCCTGATTGACATCCACTGAAGTCACACTCAAAAAAGCTTGTGAGGACAGCCTTTGCACAAGTATTTTTATTTTCTAATGACTATATAGAACGGTCTGGGGATTATAGTGTCAAAAGAACGGAAAGAGAGAAGAGAGAGAGAGATGAGAAACAGCATACTCTTTAATTACTTCTAACTTTGAATCAAAAATCTTATAAGAGTATTTTAAACATTTAGAAACTATAATGCCATCTCCATGGACTGTCAGTCACTGGGTTTTGTTGGTACCAATACTGTTGATAACATTTCACAATGAGTTTAACGGTAGCCAGGGTAGTCACCTAACCGCAAGTATCTTTCATGAAAGCAAACACTTAGAAATCCAAGGACTCATTTCCTTGAATTATCTTCCCTTTCTTATTCCTATGTATATTCTTAAATATTTACTTATTTTTATTTTATGTGTATATCGTGTTTTGCCTGCAAATATGTCAGTGGACCACATGCATGTAGTGTCCATAGAGGGCAGAGGATGGCGCTGGAGCCTCTGGAACTAAAGTTATAGCCAGTTTGGGATATCATGTGAGTGCTGAAATTCAATACCAGGTCCTTTAGAAGAACAGCTAGTGTTCTTTACTGTTGAACCATCTCTGCCCTCCACCCTCTATGTAGCATACGGGGAAGGAAATATCAGAGGGACATCAGATCGATGAATAGGACAGTCATCTTTCTTAATTCAAGTACTGATCTAATCTAATGGTTCCTAACAACTGTTATTAACACATTATATTATCTCAATATTATTTTGAATAGTCACATTTACCAAATCAACACACTCCTCTTCTGAATTTGGATGGCTGATGAATGTGTTTTTTGTACCTAAGGGTATCATGGCGCTCAGCAAAGATAATACTTTATGGAAGAATATATTTAGATATGTGGTTATGAATTGTAAATTAAAGGTGAGGTATCCAATGCCATAGAGAGTCAAGGGGCCTTTGGCTTTGGAGGAAAAGAATCCTGAAAAGACTTCATAGACTATGAGAAGGAGTACATTTAAAACAAAAGTAAACAGTAACAATCTACAGAAAGGGCATGTGGCTCTTCAGGGAACCACAGAATGTGGCTTAGAGATCCAGTGAGATTCTCCCATTCGCTTTCAGTGAAATTTAATCCAGTCAGTGAAAAAACAGACAAGTGGATAAGAAGGGGAGAGAGGAAAATGAAGTTTCCAATTGAGATTATAACAATAATCTTTCCTTTACTGTGCAAGTTTTGAATGTTCAGATCTGGAACATAGCGGTGTTTATTATTTTTGTATTCTATTTTATAAAGACATATTTTTGTTTTTAAATACCCTCAGAGCCAGCTATGATAGTACATGACTGTAATCCTAGCACATCAAAATGGGAGTGGAGAGGATCAGGAAACCAAGTTCAGCCTTTTGGTCACAAAGTGAATCTGAGACCATCTGGACTGAATGAGACCTTATCTAAAACAAACAAAACAAAACCAAACAAATCCAGAATAAGAACAAGAGTACTAGTGCTATTATGTCACCACACACACATTGCCTATAGGACATAGAAAAAAAAATCAATCAAAAACCAACCAGGAAGCTTCAATAGTGGCATTGCATGAAGGCACGGGGGTGGGAGGTCGGGTGGGGGTCGGGGGGGGGAATGGTTTCTCTAGTGCTGGGCTCTACAAGCTCCAGTACTGGCCTACCAGGCAAGATGCCGCACTGGTGCAATAGTGGCACTACTGTTACAGACAGCTAAGTGCATTCTGATTGAATTTGTGGCACTGCAGTCTAGGTCAAAATTCCAGTGACTATGACTGAGGAGGTCACAGATCCTAGGGTAGAACCTACTTTGTTCTTTTTGTTAAGTGGTTATATTGTCAAACTACCTTTTAAATATTTATGTCTATACCCATAAACTTAGGCAGCTCTCAATCTTGGCCAGAGACATTTCTTTGTGTAATGAGCTGCATCTATGCAGAGATGCATATCTAGCCAAAGTGATGAGGATGAGACACTGGGGTTCTGCCCTAAATGGTACATTTTTTCTTACTTGCACTATATCCCAAGTCTCAGGGAGATTATGGAGAAGGATAGAAAGAATGTAAGAACTTGGTGATAGGAAGGAATGTTGTGAAGTCCAGATTTCTACATTTGGTGTGGCTATTGAACTAATAGCAACTGTTGTTACCCTCACGAGAGCCATGCAGCTAAGATTTTGGCATCGATGGGGACATCCTCTCTAGGCCCCATCCCTTACTTAGGAGGTGTTGATAACTGCTGGTGAAGGAGAATCACTCTTTCTTTTATGAATGTGTGGCCATTGGTAGATTCTCCTTACTGTAGTAGACGGCCCCATACCTACAATATATGGGCAACATTACAGGACTAAATATGTAATTTAAACACAATTTTAAAAGGGAAATGAAGTAGCGAGGAGGCCAGGTTGAGGATTGGATATAATTGTGTTTTATGGTATACATGCATGAATTTATCAGAAAATATTAAAAATCAAGAACAACAAAAATAGTAAAATTTTTAATTAAAAAATTAAAATATTCTGGTAAAAAGCTTGATTAGGATTTTATGTTTAGAATGTTCCTAGTAATGTGTAATTATTTAAAATAATTCACTAATTGCAATGATTGTACAGTAAGATAATTGAGAAAGTGTAATGAATTGGAGGGGTTTTGATGCTAGCCAGACCCAACTTTAAATCAAAGGTGTGCAGCAGCATTCTTGGCTATGTAAGCCTGGGCAAATTACTCAGAGTCCCATATAACTCAGCTATGGGATGAGCACATGAGGCTTCTCTGTGTTACTCTTATGATTAAACAAGAAATGTTTCTTTCATGTTTAACAGAACTGGGAAAAGTAGGGACTCAATATTTTCTGATGTTAAGAAAGGAAAAATCTAGAAAATATAAAAAAGTGTGTATGAAATACTGTTTTTCATACTGATCAAAAACCCAAAATACAAGTATACATATATTTAACAAATAGAATCTTCATAGCTTTAACTGCATCCACAATGCTAAACTGTGTTAGTCACAGTATTACAGAAGGGCAACGAGAAGCAGTTCCCATGTACCTCGCAGGCCCTGCTGGACTCTAAGCCCTATCTGCTTCCCTGTGGTTCTTCCACATTCAGGTTGAACAGAGTTCACTGTTAAACTATGTGCTCTCTCTGTAGTTACCCACAGCTCACTTCCGCTCTCTACTTCTTGCTTTCTGCGCTCCCATCCTCATTCTGTAGCTTGTTTGAGAATATAGATTTCCCAGAGCAATTCTATCCTTTAATATCGCTACTCCACCAATTGGCTCTATGCAGACAATTCTACCTGATTCTCATATTAAATGTAATCACTCACCAGGCAACTACATTTTCAAATGTAAGAGGCCTCCATACAACCTACTATTATTTGCTTGGTCAGCACAAAATATATTTCACAGGACATCATGAATCTTGATGCTCCTGCACACCCATCTGAAGCTCAGCCAGTTCTTTCAATGATACATAAAAGTATCTCTGCCACACAGATGCTCGATCTCATTTATGGAACAATTACAAAACTTGAGCAGCAGTGTTTCACATTTGTTCAATTTTGTATTTTTAGCTCAGGCTTTTTCCTTTCATGGATTATGGTAAATACAACATCTACTTCCAGAGTGTGTGACTTGCTTGGATCATAAAAGAAATCGCACAACAAGCAGATTACCTTTGGCTATAACATTTATAAAGAGGCAGACAGTTATACTAAATGGCTGAATTTAGTCATATTAAAATTCTATTAGGTTGTCTTGCCTATAACAGAAATTGGTATATTTTCAACCCCCAACCTCCTGTCAGGGCTTCACTGGGGATCCTTTTAAAAAAGTAAATAAAAATAATTTATGTTTGTTAGTTTCTACAATTGCTTTCCTTAGTTTACTGTCTGATAATCTGCCTTCTCTGCTAACATAGCAGTCGAGTACAGTAAATTCTTGTTCTGGAAGCTACATACTGTCGATCTGTAGAAGCAGAGTAAATACTTTACCTGTCCTATTCTGTTCAAAGACGATGACATTCCTTATGACAGTATATTCTGCGGCTAAATCTATTCCTACCTCAATCTCCAATTTGTTTATTTTCTCTAACTGCCAAACCACAACAATCATTAAGTATAAGGAACATTTTAAAACTTTTTCTCATAAGTCTGCTTCTTTTCTGACCTTGCTACTAATAAGTCAGATACTGACTTGTAAATGTACTGCTGCAAATGTCTTTAGAGGCAATTACTGTGAAACTTCCTTCCAACATTCTGAAATGTAACATTTTCACTAGATGATATCCACGTGAGGCACACTACTGCAAGCTTAGAGTGACTCTGAGTATGTAGCACAACATTAAGTGCAAAGACACACTAAGCTGCTTTACCTCACTCTACAGAGTGAGGCCATTACGCATGTTAATGCTATGAGCATATTTAAGATCCTTGCTCCTCTAAGTCTAAGCATCTTATTCAAAAGTTTGACAGGCTTGAAAAATAAGAAATTTATCACTCAAAATTTTTATTTTACAATTTTGGAATAGGTTTTTGAAATAAAACATCCTTGAGATTAAAATAAATTAAAAAACATCAGGAGACCACCTAGGTTAATGTTTGATACAGTATGTAAGAAGTTAATTCAAATCCTAGACAAAGACTAGCACTTGTGATAAGAATTTCCAAATGAAATACACAGCATACAGCTTTGAGGGGCATGCTAAATTGTATAGTAACCCAAATGTTACATATGCATATGGGAATGCTCAACTAATTCATCTGGGAAGAAAAGAAGAATTAAAAAAAATGTAGATATCCTAAATGCTGGTGAAGGTTGGATAATGTTAAATGACATGGATACATAATGTTAAATGACACTAATGTGGTTAAGATTCTTCTAGAATGTTCCGATCTGCTTGTTGTATGATTTCCTTTATGATCCCAGCAAGTCACACATTCTGGAAGTAAATGTTCTATTTATCATAATCCATGAAGAGTGAGCTTAACCAAATGTAAACAGAAGTGAGTGGAATAAGAAAATCGTAAGTTCAATGGCAGAGACTCTAGGATCTGAAAAGTAGTAATGTGTTTTGCTCTACTTATTGCTCTGTTTTGCTTCTGTGAAGCTAGATCTCATTATGTAGCCCAGGCCAGCCTCTAACTTGTAATGTTCCAGCCTCCCTCCTAGTGTGGGGCCTTGACCATGAACCTCCATGCCTGGCATTGTAAATGATTTTTTTTTTTTAAACAAGTCTAACATATCAAATGCTTCAAGATTTTCAAGCCTGATAAGCATGGTGATTAAAGAACAACAAAGCATCCCATTTAACAGATTCTATAAAGATGACATGAACAGTATAGGGTGTGAGACAAAGGTGGTAACTCAAGGCCCACAAAAGATGCAAGGAAAAAACAAAACAAGGCTTTGCTCTCTGGAGGAAGTGCAACCTTGGATCTATCAGAACATCTCCCTACCTGGCCTTTCATCCTATCCTGCCATTCATTGCAAGTGATACTCCAGAGTTCTTTTTTTCTAATTTTCTAATTCTGTTTCTTGCTCCTATTTAGAAAATTCCATACACTTTAAATACTGACACTAATGTTCTTTACTATTAGATAGATTCCACAGATGAGTATAAATCTTTTTTAAGTTCTCCTACAAGAACCACAATGTACTAAGTCACACATATTGACGGCTGCCTCTATACATTTCTTCCTTTACAGTAGAACCCTGGAACTGGCATCCTACTCCATTAAGAAATAACCACTCAAAACAGAACTACCAATTCTCCAAATTTACCATATACCTCTTGTCTATCCAAGTGTCTGAGGAGTAATCATGTTTTATACAGTCTCACTCACATAATTTTACCATATACATAACCCCATAATTTAATTTTTTTAACAAGAAGAATAGTATCGTGTAGTAGCAAGCTCATATACCCATGACTTCAACCAGCTGGTTTGGAATTATATTGATGAATTGTGTCACAAGCTTTCATTTAGAAAATGTCAGTCATTCTCTGAGAGATCACAGTATTTTAAAGATCAAAAGAGGCATTGCACACAAAGATTCACTGGAAGGTATTAAAATACCATATACTATATGTTTTTGTTTTTCTCCTAAAATATACTCTAAATGTCTTGAGGACAGGAATCAGGTCAAACAGTTCTTTGAATTCTCAGTTTCATTTATCAAGACACATCCTGTGCAAGAGGAACTAACTAAATAAATATGCAAAATGAATTATTCTGTACTTCAAAGTCAATGGCCAAGGGCCCGAGGAAGCACAGCCTGTTGCTTGGTATTCTTTCCACTTCAAGTGTGTCTTGTCCACACTAATGCATTTTCCACTTTCTTCTGGAGGACGTTTCAAGGATGTAAATATGCGCCTGTTGCTCCTTAAAATCTTTTAAAGTTCCTTTAGATAATCTTCAAACACTGAAGAATGGTCATGACTTTCTAGGAGCCGGCTGGTGTCTAATTCTATATAACTTCACTATTATCAATCTCTCCTACTCAAAGTCTCTGTCCTGGACATATTATTTTACCATGTGTCCCAGACTATGCCCAGCGTACACTCTTCCACTATTTCCAGTATGGGAATGCATACCCCTTACCTCCATTTTTTGGCAAAATTTTATTTGCTGCTGAAAAACTTCTTAGAAATCTCTATGTAGTAAAGCTTCATGAATATGACTTAGACAAGGATCCCATTCAAAGAACCCATGTTTTCATTCTTAGAGCCTGCATAGATATAAAAAAAATATGTACTGAAGAATGCCTATAAAATTCAATGAATGAATCTAAGCATTTTATATATCTATTACTGTATTTATATATATGTAGATAAATGTGTGTGTGTGTGTGTGTGTGTGTGTGTGTAAGAGAGGGAGACAGACACGGAGATACAGAGATAAATGGGATAAGGAAGTAAGGGAGGAAAGGAGAAAAAGAGACAAAAAAAACAGGAGGAATAGGGGGAGTCAAAGAAGGATAGGAAAGATAAATAAAGAAAGGCAGACAAATGGACTCAATGTGAACCCCTGGTTAGCCTGAACTCACTATAAAGGCAAGGCTGGCCTGGAACTCACAAACTTGCTTGCCTCCGCTCCCATTGCTGGCTGTCCTATTTTTTAACGTGGGTCAGGACATTATTTCAGAAAATTAATTTTTGTCAGATTTACTAAATTTATTTTAAAAGTCATAAAACCTTTCTTATGAAAGAGCATACATTATGTCCAATATCCTGCACAAATGCCAGGAACATGTGGACTACCACTTCCCACTACCACCTCACCAAACTTCAGTAACCACAAAGCCAAGATGCTCACAATAATTGCATGGAGGGATTTTTTTTTAAACTACCAGTAGTGAGCAAAAAATAAACACATACCAAGTTGATTTCTTTTAAACGAGGTTTAATTCTCTCTGATTAACTGAGTAAACAGTGAGTTGGTCTTCCACAATGGTACTGGGATATCCATAGTCAAACCCCCAAAGTGTCCTTTTGTGTTTTGGTTTTTTGTGTTTGTTTTTTTGTTTTTTGTTTTTACATTAAATGAAATCCTAAGAAGGCAGGTAAGAAACTGGAAGTGGTTTAGAATAGAATGTTAATGATAGAGAGCTAAAGAAGGGAATTCATAGGCAGACCTGCGGCACATGTAGATATGACCTGAGCAGATGTTAAAGAATATAAAGATAAATGATGTAGTTGACTTCAAGGCGCTAGAAATGGAAAGGAGTGGTATAAAATATGTATTTGTAAATGTATTAAATATGTATTTTAATATGGTAGAAAGAACAGGAAAGAGACGTTAAAGGTTTTATCTACTGAGCTTCTAGATAAATAAGGAAAATATTCTATTAATTGCAGTAAGATACCTCACAAGAATAGATGATAATAACTTCTTTCCACAATACAAATACAAACAATCAATCAAACAAACAAACAAACAAAAAAACCGGTATCATCTGTATGAAGGCTTGCCCTCAAAGTAGCCCAAAATGTTTATGAGAAGACCTTAATATGGCTACTTCTTACACATCATATTATTGGTATTAGTGCAAGTTTTTCCTAGTTATTTCAAAATATTTCTTAAAAAGTAGATTAAGGATTGAAAATTAATTATGAATTATAACAGTATTTCTTTTTAAAATTCTTTACAATTTAAAAGTGTGCTTTGCAAATATATTTTCTTAAAGTTTTTATCACCTAAAAATTTAACTTTACAATTCTATATTATGGTATCTAAATATCATCTATAAACTGGCTTAAAGACAACTATCAAACTCTGCTTCCGTTTTCATCTATAATCTCTCACTTTGTCAGAAATGTCATATCTTTTTCATCCCATTTCCCTTAAAAGTAGTATTCTAAGAATCACTACTTTTATAGTTATTCTTTATACGTGTTAATTGCAATTCTCAATACAACACTGTAAAAAACAGTCATTGCGTATTAGCTACCATCAGTTTAGTCACATACCATCCCAAGTCCAAGTCCATGGTTAAGTATGGACTTCCTCCCTTAAACTTGGTAACTTAGGACCCTTTTCAGACAGCACCCACGGTTCCACTTTAAATTACTATACATTCTTAGGAGGGAGAGCATTACTCTGTTCAACATATTCAGAAGATGGACTCCTAATGAACATATGCCATTCATTTTAGTATCTTGGCTTCCCTAAGGAAAACAGATTTGAAAGAAACTAATCAAAGGTAGCTCATGATACCTGTCTAAATATATTCTGTGTGTGTGTGATGTCTGTGGGCACATATGTGTGTGTGGTCCAGAGGAACTCTGAGAAACTGATTCTCTCCCTCCACCTGATAGAATTATTTTAAGTTTTAGAAGTTTTTTTGTTTGCAAAGCTTTGAATTGTTGAGTCAAAAAGAAATGTTATTCTTGAGAGTTCAGTGGGTTTCAGCAAAGCAAAGGAGACACAATGTACAAGCTGGGCACTTGCCCTGGACTGCTGACCTCCACTATCTCATGCCATGCATGAAAAAGAGGGCTGTCGGGGAGTGAGAAATTGTTCAAAAGAGATGTGCAGGTTAATATGGAGGTTGAATATAAATTATTTTAAAACAAGCACCGAGACAAGTACTGTTGGAGAAACCTTGAGCAGTATTTTTTCACATACACTTAAATAAAACAGAGAGAATAAAATATTGTCATAATATGTCAGAACTGATAGGTGCAGGTGATTTCTCAAAAAGAAAGGTGCAGCAAGTTGAAGCTGAACATTCATCTTTTCTCTTGTAGTGTCCTTCAACCTTGCAAAGCATTGGTTAATAAACATACCTTTTTACAAAAGGAACTTATATGGATTCTGGGAAGTTGCAGAAACCATCATTTTAAGGATCACCTAAGGACCTAAAAGTTCAAACGCCATTGATACTAGGTACTGTGATTGTGATATTCTGTTAAGCCAGAGGGCACAGCTGTTTTACTAATTAAAAAGCAACATACATTTAAATAACAAACATAGGACCCCCTGCTAAGGTCCCTCCTCTTCAACCAGCAGCAATTCTATATGGTGGAGGCAGAGAAGGGAAGTTCCTTTGTAGCCTCTGCTCTTCATAGGTCACTGTAAACAGCATGAACACTTCAAAACAACATTCATTCATTCTGTCACCTAGTAGTTACTTACAGGAGCAAACATTTTAAGCACTAGAAGGAAAAGTACAGCATGTCTTAGCAGAACACAGCAGCAATATCCAACCAATCCCAAACTGCAAAGCTTTTAGATCAAAGCTGTATACATCAAGTCTCACTTGGAGTCATCTAAAATTCGTAATGGCTGTATTTCTGAGGCAATACCTCATGATCTGCTTCTGCTTTGCTCTTGTGTTCAGAGCTCCCTAAAACAGATATTTCCCATTCTATTCTGAAGAGGAAGAGCTACAGCATCAAAAGACAACTCTTTAAACAGTGACTTGAGACTCAGAGGAAGTGCAAGGGCAAACTTTCTGCTCGAAGCAGTCACGTGCTTTACAATAGGTTGTGCTGGCTTTTATACCAGGTATATACCAGTGCTGTGAGGTTGGAACAAGGGACAACAGTGATACTCATTTCTCCTTTAAAGAGTACTGCTGATAACCACAGCACAGTATATGTGTATATGCTAGTCATTTTATAGTCTGTGGAATGAATTAATATTCATGTGTGTATTTGCAATCCAAGACTCAAAAAATTTACTTCTGATAGAAGTAAAGCTTTCTTGAAAATACCACACAAGTTATTGCACAAATATTGAGTTTTCCTGTTTTTGATTAACATTTGCTAAGAAAAAGAAGGATTTCTTTTGAGAAAACTTTTTATTTGTAGGGATGCATTTGTAAAGTCAAGAAGAGAGCATCAGATTCCCTGGAATGACACCCAATGTGGTGCTGAGAAACAAACTTGGGCCTGGAAGGAGCAGATTACTCTCCACCTCTGAACCACTTTTTCATCCCTGACAAGGAGCTTCTTTTAAGGATTTCAAATTTTAAGCAGATCTGTCCCTAAGGATTATGTGATGGAAGCGTATATTTTACTAGACTTTCAGGGATGAGAAACTGGTTAGTAAAGATGGAATCAGGCAGAGGCTACAGGTATGCAAGTGGAAGCAAGCAGATGGAACCAGCTGGTAAAGTCCCCTAGTCTTCTGAGATTCAATGTTCCTCTACAAAACCATGTTGAAGATACTCATAGGACAGAAGCAGAAATGATGTAAATATGTCAGGTCAAACGTCATAAGCAACGTTTCCGGTGCTGGTTAATCTTAATGGTCAACTTAGGTAGATGAGAGTTACCCAGATTAGTAAATCATACCTCTGGATATGTCAGTGAGAGCACTTCCAGAGAAAAGCATATTGGGCTAGCTCTGACTTAGTCCACTGGTGGATTCCAATTTTCAACAGACTATTTAGAAAGTGGTGGAGCAGTAGAATGGGAATCTTAGTTGACAGAAGTGGGGTGCTAGCAGTGTATCTCTGAAGTGTGCACTTTGGCCACACCCTATCCTATTATTCTTGCAGACCTTGTGGCAATAATGAGTTTAACCTGCTTTGTGTAACATGGTTAGCTTCACTTAAGGCTCAGACTGACCATGAACTTAAATCTTTAAACCATAGGTCAAAATAATCTTTCCTTTTTAAAAGTTGTTCTCAGATATATTTATCACAGCAATGAAAAGTTAACACATTTGTGTTTTTAGTTACTTGAGGATACACTTGGACATGTACGTAAATAAGGATTCTATTCTTCTTCACAATTATTAATATAAACATCACCATTAATTACAGTATAACTGCACAGATATCTAAAGTAAGAAATGTAGAGTATTGTACATTTCTATTGTTCTTTGTCTCAAAGTATAACATACTGGATCTTACATCTATCTTTCAGGGTTGCTAGAATCAACTTTAGGATGGGATGGGCTTAATGATTCTAGCTTTCAAGATTGCAATAGCATAAAAATTTTAAGAAATTTAAGTTCCTGATATTTATCAATTTAAGGGCCCCAACTCCTACTATTTTATCTGGTCCTATTCTTTTTGACAGTTCCTTTTCCAATAAGTAATCTTTTAGATTGAATTAGTTGCCCCCACACATTTCCTGTTGTCTTATTAATTGTGACAGAAATATTGCTGAGATTCTAGAGTACACAGGAAGTCCTTCAAGCTTTTTGCAGTTTTCTCCTTTGAGTATAAGGACTGTAATGATGGTACATTCATTTTCACAGTGAATATACATTTTTACCTTCTTTCCAATACCTTCTGATCAAACAATTCAAATCCTGCCTCTTAGATCATTTGCAGTATTATTTATTCTGTTTTGAGGTTGAGAAATTCTGTTTGTGTTTAAACAAAGTAAACAACACTGCAAATGATCAATATTTTGAACGTGTGATAACAAAGGCCTAAGATTTCTATTTTCTGTTTCCTATGACACTCTTTGGACCTGCAATTAGAAAACTCCGTGTCATTTTCTATCCAAGACAGACATTTATCACTGCTCTTCCCTGAAATCTTTGTACCAGTAGAGTGATGTTGCTGCTGTCAGACTACATTATGGATATTAGTCTTGAGTGAGCTGTAACTTTCTATAACTGAAATTGAAAATAACACCAAGACTATTTCATTGGCCCTATCATTGTTTAGCACACTAACCTTGAGTATTCATGGTCACGTCGATTTTTAGGGCTCTACTTTCTTCTGTGAAGTATGAGAGTATATGTTGTCACTCCTTAGCTATACTGTTAAGGCCTGCATTAGCCTTGATCATCATAGAAGAATGTCCATAATTTTTCTCTGAATATTCTGCTCTCTAGTAGGGCTTTCCCTCTTTAAAAAAATACTCTAATTGAAAAACATACACAAATGGATTAAGGAGTTAAGAATATTCAGAAGTTCCTTTCAAATATTGTATCTTTAGCAAGAAATAGCAAGAGTGACTTCCTGTACTTCTCTTTTTTTGTCTTGACTGTACAATTGGGCAACATTAATCACCATAGAAATTCTTAAACACAAAGGTAAGTGGAATGGATAATACAACTACTACAAGGCGATTTGGACTAGACAGATATATTTTATGGTTTAAATGCAAATGGGTCTATAGGCTCATATATGTTTGATACTTAGTCTTGAGTTGGTGAAACTGTTTGGAAAGAATTGGGAGTGTCACTGCTGGAGAAGATATGTCACTAGGGCTTTGATGTTCTAAAAGCTGAAGTCATTTCCAGTTAGCTCTCTGCTTTGTACTTGTGGATCAAGTAAACTCTTAGTTACTGCTCTAGTGTCATGTACACCTGCATGTTGCCATGTTTCCCACCATGATGGTCATGGGCTTACCCTTTGAAACTGTAAGTCCCAAACAAATGCTTTCTTTTTTAAGTTGCCTGGGACATAGTTTCTCATCACAGCAATAAAAAAGTGTCTAAATCATGGATATAATTCTAACTTGTTTTATAAATATCTGAATCATCAGAAGTTTTCACTTTTTATAATGAGTTTTACTCTAGAATTCAGGAATTACAATTGATACCTGGAAATGTATAGAGGAAGATGAAGAATTTATGGTCATCCTTAGCTATATTTTGAGTATAAGGTTATCCTGAGTTTATATGACACTGCCTCAGAAAATAGAAACAAATCAGTATTTGTTCAAAATATTTTTTCAATAATAAAATATTTTTCTATGATTTAGTAGAAATTCAATTTCTACTAAGTAAAAGTGTTACCATTCAGGAACTCTGGCCTTTATGTCTAAGGATCACCGACATTCAAATGGTTGCTCTTTGACTAAAGAACTGTTTTTTCATGAAACAAAACAATGCCAAATAAGACCAAAGCAAAGCAAGGTCAATTTTTCACTGAACCCCAACAGGCTACAGAGTATATCCTATGTAAAGGAGTGTACCCTTTCCTTTGTCCTTTGGCTTAGTTTGTTCCACAGCTCAGTGAAACAGCACAACCAAAGGCAATGTGGAAGACACAATTTAGAGGTTACAGCAGAACCCAGAGGCAGCAACTTACACAGAGGCCATGGAAGAAGGCTTCTTATAGGCTTCTCCCCAGGCTTGCAATACCTGCTTTTTTCTTATAGAACATCAACCCAGCGATGGCACCGCATACAATGGACTGGGCCCTCTCAGGTCAATAATTAATCAAGAAAATGCTCTATAGACTTGCCTACAGGAAATTTTATGGAGGTATTTTCTCAATTGAGGTTTCTTCCTTCCAGATAACTCAAATTTGTGTCAAGCTGACATAAAATGGAACACAAACACATACAAACACACACATACATATGTACATACATAGAGACATACACAGATACAGACAGACAGACAGACACACACACACACACCTCAACAACTAGAACACAGTCATTATAATATGCAGTTATGCTAACTGCTACAATAAGTGAAAAATACAACACATAGCTTCATGGTCAATAACATACAGACAGTGCTAACAGAGGCAGCCTATGATTTATAAATGGCCAAAATTATTGCCACAAAATTTCTGTGTTGTTTGTTTGTTTTAGTATACTGGGATATTAATGAATCAGTTCTAAAACTTGTAAAGCTTTTAGAGAATGTTTTTACATCCAGGGTTTCCAAAAACAACATGACACCTTTTCTGTAATAACACAATCCTCAATGTCCACAGCAAGGTCCCAGACTCCAATGTGCTTCTGGAACATAGTACTTTCCTGAAACTGAAAGTACTCTGGAGAGCAGCATGTAAGGCATGTGTCAAGGTCATCATGATCCTTCCAGTCAGCTCTTTGATCTAGGCTCTAGGCATATTCTCATAGTATCCCCAAGTTGATAAGGTTTTTTTATTATTATTAAGGCAAATAATCAAACACTAAAGCTTTATTTTCATGAGGCTTAGTTTAGTGTAATTGCAGAGCTTGAAGCAAGTCAGTCTACATTATTTCTTGGTTAAAAATAAGTGTGTGTATTGTGTATAAAATCTTGGATATTTTGATGAATATTTTCTTATCACAATACGTAAATACTCTAAAATCATTTCTGGATTTCTCATATTCTAACACTAGATGGATAAGTCTTCTTTAAATCTACTTGTATATAAACTAGCAATAAAAATATGTAAGAGGCAATTGTATATAAGATCAAAGTGAAGCAGGAAAAAACCTATTAGGTTTACAGACGTATTAGATTCAGAAATATACCTCCAAACATTATTACTAGTTAACAAATACATTTATGAGATATTATGCTAGTAATATTGTAATATATACAAAGTAGGTCATGCTCGTAAACATGTAATCTGATTATAAACACAATCTTTTATTCTTTAAAACTTGGCCACTGACACATGTATATTGAACAAATACAATTATATACTTCATATCTCCATACTTTTAATGATAAATGCCTTAAAGTGATAAGAGTGTGATCTAGGGCATCAGAGGAAAAGATCAAAACTACTTAGGGACCATGAGGAGAGGCAGTTTGTGCAAACATGGTAGATAACAGTATCTAACTCCATGGTGATCAGATGGGATACTTTTGTACTTCCAATTTAGAATTAGGAAAATTTTGAGCTATAATAAAGCTATCTCAAGATAAATGTATAAATGAGTGAATGGCTAAAAATATTGTCACAAATGACTGATGAAAAACACACACCCTTGGGATGTGCAATAAAATGGTAAAGTAAATGCTAATTGTTAGAAGCAGTAGGAGAAACTGAAATGTGAACTACTAATAGTATATTAATTAAAAATGTACCAGACTACACACATTCATTCTGGGTCCAGCCATCACTGTTTTATCTCCTTCTCTTCTAATCAGTTTGTGTACTAACACAATTGTTTTGAACAGAGATCTGTGAATAATAATAGCTACGACCAGACTTAACCAAGAGGATGACATTTTTAACTATACACCAGCAGCAATTGTCTCAGCAAAGTTTTGAGAAGACTCTCTCATTACACTGATAGAACTAAATATATACTTATGATTTTGTATGTATACTACCACCTTAGAAATTTCTAAAGACATGTCTAAATCTTCTCTTACTGCTAATTTCTTTAACATTATAGTCTTTGTGACAGTTGAATTCAAATCTAGGTAGACATTTGGATCTAATCTTAATATCCAGAAGCATGAGTAGATAGATGTGTGAGAGGGTAAAAAGAAAACAAAAGACAAAAAAAAAACAAAAGACAAAAATGGACAAAAACCCAAACAAACAAAACAACATCAAAAACAAAAAAAAACAAGAAATGGCCCTAGATACAAAGATCACATATGGTTTTGAAAATTGGATTTCTTGGTTATTAAAGAAAGGATTGTGAAAGATCTTTTAAAAAACAACATAAAGTGGAAATTTAATGGAGTTATTGATATTGCCCTTTTCTTTGCTACTAGTCATAAAACAAACCATCCTCAAGGGTCTATTGCTTTCTAAACAGAACATTTTGGCCAGTCAAAGAAACTCAAGCTACCATAATTATGGGATCTAACATGTCAAGTAGACAGAAAGTCCTGTAAAAAGTGATGAGAAGAAAAGTTCAGGAAATATACTAAAAATACACTGTGTGTGTGTGTGTGCGGCGCGCGCCAGAGGAATAAGATGACTGTTTGCATCAGTAGAAAAAAGCAAATCAAAAGGGTTTACAAAACAAAATTTAGAGAAGAACATAATATTACTGTTTCAAAACTGGCAGATGGGGAGGGGGAAGAAAAAAATGTCAGACATATAAATTAAGTTGCCAAAGAAGACATAAAAAATAAACCATGTAAAAGAGTTTTAGGAGACAAGTAGACACTTTAATGGGGGTGGTAAGGATTTAAGGCTTTAGTGACAAAATAAGGAATTAGGACAGTGCAGCTAAGAGGTGACAGGCAATATGACAAAATGAGGCTATTATTATGTTAGAAGCATCAATTCTAGACCACTTGCTGTATTGAAGCAACTTAAAATGAAGAGAATTATTAAGTAACTGGCCATCTATTTATTAAAAGGAGTTGAATGGAAAAAGTTGATACTCTCAATCAAAACAATGTCTTCAGAATTTAGTTCTGAAGGCTATGTTAGCTTCCATTTGGTTGCCTGTACGAAAGTGATTTTTTTTTTTTTTTTTTACCGAATTATCTGTTTAAACTGCCTTTTTTATTAATGTTTCATAGTCAGGGCTTCCCCCCACCCATGCCCACATTACAAATAACCAAGGTTATTGAATAAACTTGATTCACGGCTCACAGTAGTTTAAATTTACATTCAAGAAAATTAATTTTACAGTCCACAAGAGAAACGACCATGCTTTCTCTTTCTAGACTCTGGCTGTAGGACAGCTTAGGAGTCTGCTTTGTCCAAAACCTACTGTTTAATGAGCTGCTCTCAACTGGGGGCTCAGAGGTCTTCACACTACATTTGTCTAAATTCTTGCCATTGCTACGACTGATCAGGTCAGCTTCAAAGGAGAGCCTTTGAACCCCAAACCACCATACTTAATGGTCCAGCTAAGTGGTTCCTATTAGAAAAGAAACCATGTAGATTGAAGTAAGTAGTAAACCAACCACACATGGCAAAGCAGAATATTCTGCCTTATGCCTATGTGGAATATTCCTGTTGTATCAAGAAAGACAATTTCAGTCTGTTTCTTTTTCCTCTTTCATGCTTGTCTGTAAGAAGCAATTTGTTTTTTTAAGAGTAAGTATTCAAAAATATAAATCTGGGTCCAAGATGTGACAGCATTGTATGCTAGAGTAGATGTTCTCCTGATTCCTGCAGAAAGCTTCCTTTAAGTGCTATCCTACCTGACCCTGAACCAGGTACCCTGACATCTCCCCTCCTGACAGCAATTTTAAGTGCTATAATAATTTTTTGCTTCAGTTCAGGAATATAAGTTCACTGAAAATAAAAGTTATTTTATTGGCAAAAATGTTTGACCACATAAATATCTGCTCTGTATAAATAAGCCTTTAAAGTTCTGCAGAAAATATTATTTTATTTTATTTGGATTACATTTATTGGGAGGCTCTCGAGAGTGATGATAATATGTGATAAGGGCCTTCATGTTTGCCATATATTGTAGAAGGGTGATCTTGCAAACCTGAGACAGAGAAGAAAAACTGATCCACTGAAAAACAAAAATGAAGAAAAAAGGTCGGCTGTAGAGGTGCAGCGCCTTTGATCCCAGCACTTGGAAGCCACATGCAGGTTGATCTCTATGAATTTGAAGCCAGCCTGATCTACAGAGAGAGTTCTAGGACAGGCAGGGCTACACAGAGGAACTTTATTTTATTTTATTTATTTTATTAGGAAAGTATTTCTTCTAATTTTTAAAGGAGTAAATGCAGCATGAGAAAAAAGGGCAACTTACTATAATTTATTCATTTAGAAAGCATTTTGAAATAGTTGCTATGAATGTACTATTTCTTGAAGACCTTTTGAATGAAGAGCAAAATATAGTTTTAGGTTGTTTCTGTCGAATGGTACAGCTAGCTGGTTGGAAGCCAGCAAAACAAACAACTGACTTTACCACTGCATTTTTTTGACTTTGCAAATATCTGAACATCATAGAAGTTTTGGAATTTTGTTCTATATTATGTAAAACAGATGTCCTTGGTTACTAAACTTATAGTAAGCAGTGTACATCATTCTAATGGCTGCCACCCTCATTGCCAAAGGCAGAGAGGTGAAATGAGGTCAAGGAGTGAGGCTGGAGAGCATAGTAGTTCTCTGCAGTGTTATGGCAGTGTTCTATAGTACCATAATGCCACATTCAGAGAAGATCCGGGACATAGTCAAGGCCTTGTAGCATTGATACATTTTCAAAACAATCACTCCAAATGCAGAATGGTACCATGTACAAAAAAGGAAAAAAAGTGTTTCATCCTTGTAAACCCAACAAAAATAGGATAGGAACCAAAAATCAGTAGCCACAGACGCTCTACTTTTGGTGTTACACCAGCTGGAATAGTCCAAATCTTTTAAGATGAAGTCATATTCCTTCTGCCTGTCACTCTAGTCTACACAGTTACTGGGCAAATCCAAAGGACAAATGCCCTTTAGCTGGTGCTGGGCCCTTCCTTTAAGAGTTAATTGACTCAGTTAAAGATATTATGTTTACTTTTCTGTCACCAGAATCTTTCTCTAAGCATACTGAGTCCTATGCATTCAGAAGAAAACTCCCCAAAGACCAAAAGACAATGTCTGCAAGAAGTATTATGGAAGCATTCTTCAAAAATAAAAAAGGACACAATTAGGTTACAGAAACCAAAAGTTAAAAAAAGCAAACAGGGTCACCAACTTTTAGATTCGAGACAAAACTTTCTATTGCACTAGTCAAAATTAAGAATTTATGTTTAGTTTCAAAATTAAGTAACTGTCTACACTTTTATTTGGCAATAAGATCCCAAGTAAATGAATCAGTCACTTTTGTTTGTGTCCATAATAGTGACCACAAAATAGGGTGGTGGTTGACACACAGTAGCACCCCAAATAACACAGGAGGACATGCAAATTCACGAAGGAGAGAAGAAGGAAGAGTAGTATGAACTGAAAGTGACAGACATTTAGTAGTGTGGCATTAGAAAAAGACTGTACCTATAAATACTCAAATATCTTATATGTGCTATTCAGTCACAAGCCCATGGAGAGTGGTTATCCTGAAAAATACCAAGATAGACCTAAATTATTAACATTGAGAAAGAAATTGGGTTTTTTTGTCCAGAAATTGGGAATTTTGTTACTTCCAAATTTACAAAACTGTATGGAGTTATAAAGTCCAACTTTGCAGACACAAAATTGTCAGGCAAGGTGTCAGTTTAAGTTGTTGTTTCCTAACCCAAATGAAATATGTCCTGGTGTTTAAATCACTTACATTATAGACTCTGAGCTTGCAGGCTATTCACCCACCTGTAAGCTCTCACTGCCTGTTTAAAAAAAAAAAAACACATGTATTTTAAAGCTAATTATTTGAGACACCATCTGAACACTGGTTAAGCTATACCTTAAGTCACTCTGCAATCTAGGGACTACAAGCTTTAGACAGGAATACCCATAAAGCATCTGTCAGAGCCTCAGTGCAGTGTTTTCCTGTTTATGTAATAATCTGGAAATGAACAGCCTAAATTAGCTACATTATAAAGCAGTTGGAAAGGGTTAAAAACACTGAAGGAAATCAATATAGCCCCAGAAACAGCAATGTAAGAGACAGTCAATAATCACTCAGAGATTCAAATTTTAACATAGCTTTTCTAATCTGAATTTGATTTTAGAACAAGTATCCTCCCTGAGTGTTGTTTTGGGCTTCAAATAGGCCTTTGGGGATTCTTGATATGGAGATTTCAAAGGTGGTGCAGATTAGGTAATTCTTCAAATAGTTTGATATTAGTTTGAGTTTTGTATTCTCTTGGTAAATTTTCTGTTATTTAAAAGTGATACTAAAATGTTAGAACATTATACTCTCAGTGAAAAACCCAAGTTGTCCTTTCACTTCATGCACAAATGGTATAGTTGAAAATAGCCCTACTATTTGATAAATAACTACACAGGAAGTATGTGCTCCATGGCTATCAAGGAAGGTGTTCATTTCTTCTCTAATGTATAAATAGGCAAAATTTGCTTCTACCAGCAAATGATTATAGTTCCTGCTATTTCAAACTCCTCCAAGATGATATCTCTGTACCTAAAGAATGACTGACTGCTTTGCAAATGAATTCTCTCATAACCTGTAGAATTGGCACTGGATATATCTTCCATCAAGTTCTTGTCATAAACATCTTGTCATAAACAAAGGGAAAAGTTCAAGACAGGAAAATGGATAGAGAACTAAACGGATTATAGTTGAGGCTGAAAAACTGTACTCAAATACAAAAACTCATCATACTCTGCATAAAATGGTGAATTCTACTTTAGTCAAGTCTTAATTTGTTAGACAAAAAGGGGGAAATCAACCACTGATTAAATAATACAATAAGAATTTGAATGTAAACATACCTGTTCTTTTTTAAATAGTCATTTTTAATAGTATGTATTGTGTGTGTCTGTGAGTCTGTGTGAGGTATGACATGGGAGTGCAGGTGCCTTTGGAGGCCAGAGTTATCTGAAGTACCTGCAGGCAGGTTTGCAGGTCATAGCGGGTGACAGGAAGTAGTAAAAAGAGTACATGGGATTTTCTAAGCAGGTTGTGCTCTTAACTGTTGAGCTATCTTTCTGGCCCCAACATACCCAGCCCTTGACTTTGTGGTTTAGTCCCTTTGGCCACTATGGGTAAGTCCAAAGGTATTTTCATGTATATTAGTATTCTGAGATCTTATGTGAAAAGCTAATTTATTTTTATCTATTTTGGGGGAGAAAGATAGCTTCTCAAAGTAAAGTTTTTTAAATGCTTCAAAACTGTCAATAAAAAGGAAATAAAAATTTAAAATGAAAAGATGTAATTTATGAATAAGTCAATTCTCTTTGAATTAATAGGATTAGTAATTAATGGCTAGATTTGTTTAGTATATTTTTTAATAAATTTTTGGTTGTTTATGCAGAGAAATTCTACTTATATGCATTCATAGGGAATCTATGTCTACTGTCATGAATCAGAAAATCCTCTATCTCTCCGGACATAGCTTAAAAGTACTATTTCTTAGCAAGAGGGCCATAGTAAAATAAAACTTGACTTGTAGAACACAAGTTTATTAAATCTGTTCAACTGACTGCTTTATTTTATTGAAATACAAAATTAGTTTGTTCAAGTTTGTTCACAAAATGTAAAGTTTAAGGAAAAAATATTACCTCTGAATGATCACACCTTATTTAACACAGGGGAGAGAGGAGGACAGAGGAGGGAGGGAAAGAGAGAGAGAAGGAGAGAGGGAGAAAAAAGAGAGGGAGAAAGAAAGAGAGAGAGGGAAGGGAGGGAGGGAAGGAGGAGGGAGAGAGAGAGAGGAGGTGGGAAGGGGTGGCAAATGTTACACTTTTTTTGACGTCTCTTGTTAGAAAATCATCATTCCTCACTGGGTTTGGTCTCCTTCATGTTTCTGCACAACTGGATGGATGGTGGTCTGGCAAAATGCCATAAACAGACCAATCTATCTGAGCAGCTGCACTCACCTTTCCTGATAGAGACACTGTTTGAGACAGGCAGGGGAGCAGGGCCTTCCATGGTCATTTAGCAGAGAGTGACAGAGAAGTTAAGTGACTTGTGAAAGGTCATATAACCAGTCATTGGTCAGGACAAAAATAGAAGTAGGGTTTGCTGACCTCCTTGTCTCCTGCTAAAATGATTCAAGGACAAGAGAAATGACTTCTGAACTAGAAAATAGCACAGTCTTTTGATTGTCTCATCCCTGTACAGGATGAGTTCAGCCATTTCTGTAGTTTAACATTCCCTTGGTCATCCAAAGGAAAGGCTGTTGAGTTGGTAGAAAAACATGAAGGCCAAGAATTTAAAAGTTAGTAACTCTAGATTTTTCTGTTGTATAGCTGAAACATTTATAAGTTTGAGGTCATCATTCTTCATATCTTCTGTCTATACTTATGAAATAAATTCTTAAATTTTATGCATGTGTGCATTTTATCTCTCCTCATCTTTCCAACCCCATCCATGTGTCTCATTTCCACTCAAATTTGCACAAAGATATCTCCATTTACCTGTGGCTAATAAGATCATGGATCTTAGATAAGAATCTACAATTGCTAAAATCCTAATCCACTATAATTCCTAACTGATTCTAAATGTTTATCCTTACACCCACAGCTAGTGTAGTTCTCTTTAAAACAGTTTCTTTTTGCAGCTTAGGTAGAGCATTACAGAAAGCCACAACTGGTCCAGATCAGAGAACACCTGACAACTGGGGTTTTTAATTAATTTTTAAGCAAACAGGGCAGAGTTCTAACTTTACTCAAAACCTCCAGGATGGATGATCTGAAAATGGTTTGGAGTCATGCCATTTAACACAAAAACAAGAATCCAGTGTAGCTGACATACTAACAACACCTCACTCATCTTTGTAATGGGATAACAGAGAAGAATTAAAAGTCTGAACAAGAATCCAGTGTAGCAGACATCCTAAAATGTCACCAACCTTTGAATTAAATTACAGTAAAGTAGATTGGAGAAGAAACACATATTTCAATGGAATTTACTTATACAACTGGCAATAAGCCTTTAGTTTTGACATTATCAAACAGCACATCATCTTTTCAGTTCAAGTCAAGATTGACAAAAGACTAAATTAGTCAACAGACATGCTTATACTTTTGAAAACCTAAAAAAAAAAAAAAATGTAGCTTTTAATTCTGATTTGTGGAACATCTAAGGCAATTAAGCCATTCTGATTACTCTCTTAAAAACAAGCAAGTAAGTAAGCAACAAAAAACGAAAACACAAACAAACAAACAAAAAAAAACCCAACCAAACAAAACAACCTAGAAAAGCAGAGAATAAACTTTTCCACATAGCCTTTAGAGAAAAACACCTTTTGAGACAGAATGCTTTGAATACATTCTGCCTTGTAAAAAATGTATAAAAGAATAGCACAGAAAAGGGCTGTGAGGCGTGACAAGTCCTATCATGTTGTGCATGCATGACTTAGTTTTTACAAGATCAGAACCAGAAGCTAAGATGAATACTAGGCAGCCTAAGCCCGATGCTTTGGAAGTTCAAATCACATTGCTCAGGGTCAGTGGCAGAACCAGTCAATGGTACTCTTTCTGGAGAATCACACATTTACAATTACTTGGGTGAGTATGTTACTTATCACTCAGAACGAGATTCTACTGCTCCATTTTAATGTGATCATGTTCATGCTAGGATACCTGTAACATATGTGACTTTCAGATTTATCATGAATATTAAGTAGACGTAATGTCCTAAGCAAGATATAGGTCTAAAGAATTCAGCCTTTATAGTGTCTAATAGAATAGTAGGAAAGCTGAACTGGGGGCAAGCTTCATCTTTGGAGAAACTTTGGTCTTTCTAAATTATGCTTATCTATTTTCTATGGTGCTTTATATTTTATAGAATACTTTTCCCTTGATGATCTCAGTGGATTCTTTGGATTTATTCTAATAATGAAAATGACTCCAAAAGATGACTCTCCTGAAGATCCATGCTAATAAACCTCACAAATCAAAGACATTTCATCTAAATCTAACATGACAGCATTTAACAAAATCTCTTAATTAGTCCAATAAAAGATGTGAAGGGAGAAATATAAAGGTAAATGGATGTGCACGCGCGCGCGCGCACACAGACACACACACACACACAACTACAGCTAAAGGGACTTTTATTACTATCAGTTTGATTTACAAATTATTACTTTGTATTACTTGGGACCCTCATAGTACAGTGGTTAGAGGAGACATTCAGAAGCCAGGCCCCTCCAGAGCAAACACTGTCCCTACTAGGTCTGTGTTCTTTAGAACACTAACTGGGCCTAAGTTTACTGATATTTAAAATAAAGGTGATAACAAAATCTATATCATATAACTGTTATATGAACAAAATGAGTTAGTATATAAAAGTGTTGAGAAAAACATGTGCTATATAGTATGCTCTGAAAGGTTAAATAATAAATCATTCTAACACAATGTTGGGTGTTCTTCCACTGAAACAACATACTGAATGTATTCATAATAGATGATATTATCTTGAAAGATTCTTTCAACTATTCCTGACTGGTTTCTTTTCTGTTTCTTTTTTGGTCACATCATCCAAAGAGCAGATACTCTTTCCTCATTGATTTTTTTCCCATTTACTCATTTATTTAATCATTTTAAATTGTTATTTGTTTATTTGAGCTAACTACATATACAATGACTTGAATTCCTGATTTTCTTGCTTCTATCTCCTTAGTGCTGGGGTTACAGACGTGCACTGCCGTGTGTGATTCCTTAATGGCTTTAGAATGCAACACCATTTAAAATCTAGGCCATCACTGGATATCTAGCTGACTGCCCTAGACTTGCCAATCATTTACATGTTAGAAAATTATTAATAAATTACAGAAAATAATTGCATGGGTTGATCAAAGAAAGGATCGTAGTAGGTCAAAGCAGACAACATAGCCAGCCATAGCTGCACAGCTCTCTATGGAGGCCACAGTCTTCTAAGGCATCCCACTCTCAACCCTGCGTCAGTACGGCATTCTAAGCTCTAAGGCAAGGAAGAGAATGGTGAAAACAGTCTACTTATGGCTTGGCCTTTTGCTCTTCCGAAGAATGGTCTGCCCATTTGTACTGTCTAGAGATTTCACAGAAAAGAAAATTAAGCACATTAATTATACTAGTACATTCAAAATACTACTTTAGAAACTCCTAATAGAACTTTGAAGAATATTTGCTATTTCCTGCATTCATTACTTGAAAACAGAGCTAGGCTGTTCCTGACTGTTACAGGGATTAATGTCCTCTATATTTGTCTTTATATACCAATTGTCAAAGCACGGATGTCAGATATATTCAAAGGATGGCAGTACAAAATGTGGAAAATCAGCCAATTTTTCACTCTCTGATAGGAGAAAGAGACAGACATAAAACTGATTCATATGAAAACTATTTTTAATACCACTGACAAACTAGGATAGTAAAGAACTGGATTAACAGCAGTGATGAGTAATTTGAATCTCTATTTTTCTCACATATTTCAACATTTTGTTCCTTAGATCTATTGTTCTTCCTCTGTAGCTTGGTCATGTCTCAGTTATGATTTTTGAGCAGCTTTGAGTAATGGTTATCAACTAACGTTCTGTACATAAAGACATTCTCTATCACCTGTTTTTCTAAAAATACTGCTGCCTGCTACTGGAGCCAATCAACAATGATGAATAGCAGAAGGGACAAGTAGGTCTCTAAATTTACTTCATATCTGACAGCCCTTCTGCAGATATAGACCCTATGACTCACAAATACAGCTGCCCAATAACTTCCCTACCTAAGAAAGGGCAAAACTTTTTTTAAAAATTATTTTATTTATTTACATTCCAAATGTTGTCCCCCTTCCCTGTACCCCTCCAAGAGTTCTTCTCATCATCACGCTCCCCTTTGCCTCTGAGAGTGTGCTCCCCACCACACACTTTCACCCATCCAAACCACCATCCCTCCACAAGGGCCCTGTCTATCTACTGTAGGTGTTCTCTTGAGGTTCCCCACTGTTGGGCATTTAAGCTAAAGTTATCCACACTGATTCCTGGGAGACTCTCTCCCTAGTCCATATCTCTTAGACTTTCTAGAATTTCCCCATCCCTACCCCCAGCAGCTGCATATTTCCATTCATTCTCTTGGCCCTTTGGACCTCTCTTCTGTCTCCTCACCCCACACCTGATCCCCTCTCCTTCCCCAGATTCCTCCCTCCCTCTGCCTCCCATGATTATTTTGTTCCCTTTTCTAAGTGGGATTGAAGCATCCTCACTTGGGCCTTCCTTCTTATTAACCTTCTTATGGTCGGTCTGTAGTTGTATCATGGGTATTTTGTACTTTTTGGCTATTATCCACTTATCAGTAAGTACATACTACACATGTCCTTTTGGATCTGGATTACCTAACTCAGGATAATATTTTCTAGTTTCATCCATTTGCCTGCAAAATTCATGATGTCCTCATTTTTAATAGCTGAATATTTTAAAATGAGGGCAATACTTTTTTAAATAATCAACTGCTTCCTGGATTCTCTTTCAAAAACTCAATAAAGATTTGAGAAATGTATAGCATTAGGATCTATGCAGTTGGTGGGATGAATATAAGAGGCTGACTTGCGACACACAACTTTAATTCATCAGAAAGCCATTAGTGTGAAGCAATGTGAATCAAAACGAAGCTGAAAAGAATGGAAGTTTGTACCGGTGTCTGTGTTTCACTCCCTTTACTTACTGGCTGGCCTTTAGGTGTGCACTTGATCAATCTGGATTTGCCACAAGTACATTTCCACATACCTACATGGGACAATTTATTTCCTGGGTGTATAATATATATACTGATTAACGTAAATAAAAATATCTGGTAAGTCCCTAATATATGCCAAAAGCCATGTGCTACATTTTTGCAAACCAATGATAATATAAGATGGGTGGTGTTACACACAGAAAGTCATTACCTATTGAGCTGATGAACTTATTATATGTATTGCCTGATGAGAACTCAAAATTACATGGTAAGATTGCTGTACTTTCTGTTGCATAAAATTGACTCATTTCTAGTCTTCCCAGAGTAGAAATATCTTTGTGAAGCTAAAGATCTTTGCAACATTTAAATTTAACAGGATTTTTCTAAGTTTCGTGCTAACACACAACTAGACAATGACTTAGTAAGTACCTTGTCCTCAAGAGTCTGTCACCATCCTCCATGCCCTCAAGTCCACACAGCAACAGTTTTCTGGCTGTGTCAAAATTTCAACCACACATCTAAACTCTGTGATTTAAGACTCAAGAAGAATACATCTAGTAGGAATGTATGTTTTCAGTAGCTATTAAGTGCCTTACAACAAATATAAATTTTGTACTATCCAAATATTTATACAGATTAAAGATTAAAACATGACATTGTCTTCAGTAAGGTATATACCAAGTTTACTCATTAATTACTCTACATCTACTTTATCCTGGCACTGTAAAATAATAATTAACTTATCACACTTATAAATAATATGAAATTATTCCAGTGTTCAAAACAGTTTTACAAGTCTGTTGGGTCACTGTTAACTATCATTTTAAGGACCTTTATTCTCCATATGTGCTGAGCGGATCATGTGCTAGGCTCTAGCACAGTGGTTCTCAACCTGTGAATTGTGACTCTTTTAGGGTTGAACAACAAGTTATCCTGAATATTAGATATCTACATTGTGATTCAAAAGAGTCATAAAATTACAGTTGTGAAATAGCAACAAAATAATTTTATGATTACAGGTCACCACAACATGAAGAAGTGTATTAAAGGGTCATAGCACTAGAAAGGGTGAGAACCACTCTTCTAGGATTTGAAAGACAAAGGAGAAACAGAATCTTTACATGAGATATTGCATTCTACCTTTAAAAATTAAGCACAAGGAGAAATGGAAAGAAACATAATAATCAAAGCAATGAATGATTTCCCATAATTGGATTTATGAGCTATTTTTCTCAATTATCATCTGAAAGGAATGAGTTGTATTGCCTTCCAACTATGTTTTCAATCTAGATGAAGCCAGACACAAGATATCATAAATGAGGCTAACAGTAGCACATTTCCTGATCAGAGCCTCCCTCCAGTCTGTTAAAAATCACCAGAAGAAAGAAGAAATAAAAAAGTGATGGACTTAGAAGACAATACTGTCTACTCAAGAACCTTTATTTCATTTCCTATGTTTTAGGGAAGGCTTCATATAGAGAGGATAAGCTGGGAATTGAGCCAAACTTCAATTCAGGCAAAGTCACATATGTAGACCTGTTGGAAACACAGGTTACGACAGGTTGTCTTGTTTAATAAGGGATTCTCAAGAACTTAGCTTCACTGAAAAATTAAACCTTTCCCAACTGCAGTTGAACTAATATTTGCTTCTAGTCAAAGATACTTACAAAATTTACTTTAGTGCTCTATTTTAATTTAAAAGTATAAGTTTGGGAGACCCTCTTTTTGCCATAGCTACATCCTATCAACCTATATCCAAGACAACTTTAATTAGCAGGAAGAGTTCATCAAATGTTATCAACCCTTTCTTCTATTCTATAATAGATTCCTATATTCCCCTAACTGCCAATTAGTGATTGCAGACAAGAAAATGGATTCTATAATATTCAGGGTCCCTAATTCCCCACACACCATCTAGTGGTGATGATAATTCTATTAATAGTAATGATGATGCTGATTATGTATTCTCAGTGAATTTAAATACCTAAGAAGACCACTGTAGTAGCAAATAAAGCAATCATGATTTCTCTTTAAGAAGCATTTCAGCTTCTGCGGAAATTTACCAGCCCGAGTAGTCATAGGTCTTATAAATAGGCAGCCTTGGTGGACAGTACCAACTTAGATAAGGACAAGTGAATCATAGGCAGAGTCATAGTGATCTGTCCCCTGAACCTACACCCAGCTGATACCCTGTTCTGAAAGGTATCTGTACTCCCCCTGAACACCTATGCTCCAGTGTTCACCTATTCCCTTCCCCACATCCTGCCTTTTTGTGTTTATAACCTCTGTGTAAATAAGTAAATTATGATGTGATTTAAATAACTAAATAAATAAAATTTAAAAAAAAAAAGAAGCATTTCCCAAACACCATACATATAGCATGCTGGCTAGAACCACAGCAGCTTCCAAAATGGAATTTAAGTTTAGCTCCTACATATTTTTTAAAGTCAAATATTAATATACCAAAGAATTAAAAAGAATATTTATTTCCCTTTAAAAGCATAGCATTTAGGCAGAATGAGGGGATTAAGGTAAGGAAAGCAGCTGACAGAGAGTGATCAGCTAGGGTAAAGATGACTTAAGTACATGTTATGTATGTTCAAAAAATTATCAAAATTAAACCCATAATTTTGTAAAAGATACACTAGAAAAATCAAAAGGGTGAAAAAATCCATTTTCTTGTCCACTGGCTCTCTAAATACCAACAGTGGGATATGGTATCTTTGATGTTAGAATACCAACTTCTGAAATGCACTGAAAAGAAATCCATTCACTCGCATCTCAGTTTCAAAGCTACATTTCATCATAAATGTGCATTTGACATAGCCCTGTTCATAAATCATTTTTATTTCACCAATTTCTTTTGCCCCATATACTACCATTGATTTTTCCAAAATATATATTTTTGCCTATAGTTCACTGCCACTTTAAATATTTTTCCTTAAGCAAATATTAAAACAATTATCTGGCTATTCTTCATCTACCCTACACTTTGCTGCAAAAAAAACAGGTATGAACTTAAAAAGCAATAAATAGTTCCTTTTGAAGCATTTCCTTTTATTACCAGTTTGGAAAACTGATAAGCCTATAGTAGTTCAACCAACAACTCTAGTGTCTCTCTCTGAACAGTGACTGTATGTGTCCATATTCACACATGCCTGTGATTATTATTCAATCATATAGAAACATATCTATATTATACATATATGCTTTTCTATGAATGCAAATTTGTTATTGTCTTTAATTTTTTTCAGTTACTCATTCCCTTTACCAGATCAAATAACCCAGATTCTCAAATTGTGTATCCCTATGATTGTTTAAATATGCTTTCTACATGTTGAGATCCATCTTGAAACAAAAGAGGTCACTTTTTCCATGGCTAAGATGAAAAGTAGTATGGGAAATTCTATCATTAATAAAATTTCCTTGAGTAGAATAGTCACTTAAGTGATATAAGATGTTGGAAAATTCAGTGTTAATATACTATGTATATTTAAGGGTATAAATATAGAAAACATTTAAAATCTACTGTGGAATATTCTCTAATACTTAGTATGCTTTCCTTATAACAGCTAGGCTGAAGCACACAAGTAGCACAGACTTGTCTTTGTCAAAGTATAAACTGCTCTCCCACTGAGCAGGAGTTTGGTCCTGTGGCACACACACAAAATGCTAGGCATGGTGGCACACACCTCTATGACTGGTTAGCCACTGTAGTAAAAATTGGGATGCTTCTGGTTCAATGAGAGACCCAGTCTCAAAACCAAGGTAGAGAGGAATTGAGAAAGACTCCCAACATCAGCAAGCACTTTACCCACGAGGTCAGCTATCCTAAGAAAAACATTACTATTTCCAATCATATTCATAAGATGAAATTTCTAATGCTTTAGAAGACTGTTTTCTAGAGTGTATCACTATCTGAGGACTGCTTAGTTCTCACACAGCTTATGAAAGCACACTGCATGTCAGTGACATTCTGCCTCTACCAGATAAGTAATGGGGTGACCCGTTCATGTGATCGTCTTTCTTCTATAACCTCTATGCCACTGTTTAGTGAGAGAGAATGCAACAAGCCTGGTAAAAAATAAATGTATTCTAATGACATACTTAGTGACTCTCAATCTATCAGACTATGAAACAACAGGGCCTACAAGTAGGAATTTCCCCAGGAATCTCATGCTCGGAGAAAAAAAGACTCCAAACAGAGGAGAACTTGTCTCCAGAAAAAGATTTCCTACGGTTTTAACAACCTTAAAGTCACAAGGTGTTACAGGAAGACAGTGAAGTCAGAAAATGATGAGCCACTGGTAGGTCAGACCACACAATGACTTTGACTGCTCAGACAAGCAAATCCTTGGCCCTATGTTTAAATGCTAGATCTAGCTTCAAGACTCCAAGATAGACTCGGGGAGTCACTGGATGGCTTCCTCTTCCAAATTGGCCACACTGTATCAATCTCCTTTACAGTCACCATTTTATTTATTTATTTATTTATTTATTTATTTATTTATTTATTTAAATGTTGGCTTTTTGAGAATAGGTAGAAAACTTGGCTCAGGTTGTGATCCCAAAGTAGATAACAAGACACACCAGATAGATAAGAACTTATTTTATTATAGAGAACAGATATCCATTTTTTAGTAAAGAGAAATGTAAAAATTAAAAACTTGTTATAACTGAAAATAGACTATTTTGAAGTTAGGTTCTGGTAGAGGGGAAAGTTTCAGTTCATGAGACAGATTTTATTAAATCTCCATCAAAAAATATCCAAGTTTACTCATGATTAAAATAATTTAAATGCTGTATTCCATGAAGCTATTCTACTTTTAGGTAACAATAAAGGACTTATTTAGTGAATAGAAAGAAAATTTCCCATTTTTCATATCTTGTAGGATTGTAAAAATTAACCTATTGCAGGCCCAGAAAGTCTGTCTGAATGAAAAATTCTCTTAGGGTGTGCTAACAGAGGTACACGCCTATAATCTCGGTGTTTGGACAGCAGAGCAGGAGGATTACAAAGTCAAGGCTAGCCTGGGCTGCGTAGCAAGAACCTGTTCAAAACAACAAATGAACAAACAAACAAAAACAAACACCATTTCTTCAATAAATGCTATGCATTATTATTATTTCATCCAAGGATTTTACATAACCTTTAAATGAGAGCTCCCAATTTCAGAGGCAAGTAACACTATAGAAAAGACTGAAGAACCCATCCTAAATACACATCACTCAGAGAAGAGGTTCAGCTGACTGACTCCAATAGCCACCCACCCCAAAGCCCCCTGACACCACACACATAGCTGTGCTGCAGTGCTGTGCGCCATAGGCCAAAGCCTCCCTCCTTGTCAGTCGTTGTCAAGGCTTCCAAGATAGCAAGCATGAAGCGAGGCTTCAGTTAAGGTCAGGCTCACAGTTCTGGACACATGTAGACACTGCACTAGATGAGGTTGCTTTTGGCAGAAGCTATGTGGTATTCAAGAAAGGGTCCTTGGTCAGTGACTGCAGAGAATGCCAATGACATGACACCAGCAAGACTGGCTGCCTTACTGTCTTGTCCTTCTTCATATTCCATCTTTCAGAGGGCTTCTCTTTGACCAAAACGTTCTGATTTTATGTCTAGGTGTATCACATTCATTAAATATCTTCTATTTCTATGTTATGAGTTAACATATATATATTATAACACACATTTAGGTATAGATAGATAGATAGATAGATATAGATAGATAGACCATCCTATATATACATATATGTACACACACATACCACGGCATGCCACTCTGAGTTTTCCATGTCTAGTGGGAAGTAGGCCATATGTAAAAAGTCTTTGGAATGCTTACCTCTCTGCATGAGGTTTCATCATTCATGGTGTCACTGTTCTTTTTAGAGGACTCTGGGGCCCAGATCTGTTTGTTATTCTAAAAACTGAATCAAGGTCCTAAAACAGATCCTTTTGTGTACGACAATTTTTATATGAAAGAGGGAATAATGCAAATCCTTGATAAGTGGGTGAATAGCTTCTAAGATGGAACTGTACAAACCCTCCTGACACAGACAGAATATGGTGAAGCTTTATCTTACTGCCATGCCTCCATACGACAAGCCCCAGCTCACTCCTAGTGTATCAACTGTCAATTGACAAGTGCAGACTGTATGGCCCTTATTTGAAATGTCTGCTTCTAGAATCATTTCAGATTTCAGGTTTTCAAATTTAGCAGTTGAGCACCTCTAATCTGAGAAGCTGAAATCGGAAACCTTCTGAAAACAATTCTTAGGTTATGTGCTGCAAAGTATTTCAGATTTCTGAATTAGAGATATTTAATATATATAATTATGAAACTAACAGAAATAACTTATATTGGAAAAATACTATGTCTCATGAAAGTAGAATATGAAGAATTTCTTAAAGATTTAACTCCTAAAGGAATACATTGATAAATATGCCTGTATCATAAGGGTATAGTAACAAAATGAACAAAAGATATTTACCATATTAAAATGAATGAAATAGTAATACAACCACATAAATGAGAAAAAAGAAAACCAACTGAAAGATATGCAAAAGATATAACTGATAATTGAGAGAAGAAAAAATTCCAAACACTAATATAAAATAAAATTCTATTTCATTAGCTATCAAAAATGCAAATAGAAATGATAGCCATTGGCTACCTTACTAAAAAAAACGTGATGTTGGAAAACAAGAATCACTCCTAACAGCTCTTGGCAGGCTGAGTGGTTCTAGTCACTGTAGAAGGTAATCTCTCACATTTGGTGAGATGACGTGTGTACTTACTCTATAGCGCTGAGAGCAGTATTAGAAAAATTTCCCATAAAGCCATAACTGGATAGTATATTCACAGCAGAACTACTTGAAATGCTCAAGAATGACAAGTTTCTTGGGGTGACCACTACTAGTAGAATAAATAAAATGAAGACTTGAGAGAACAACATGGAGAAGTCAGAAGAAATGAGATCCATCCCTAACAATCTAAATTGCTCTAAAAGTAGCAAATTAACATAACACAGGAATTTCAAATTTATAATTCTTACATTAATTGTAAGATTCACTCATGCAGATGTGTGCTTTCCATATGCATCTAAAGAAACATGTGATGCTCTATAGTAATTACCTTTGAAGGGAAATGGAATAGGGTACTGCTGAGGGGAAATAAAATGACAGTGCTCCTGTATGTTCTGATATGACAGCTTGCTGCCAAGTACCATGCAACAGGCTCTATCTATCCCTACTGTCATCTGCAGGGAAAGGAGAAGAGTACAGTAGTCAGGGGAAAAGAAGAGCAAAGAACAGAAGGTAGTGGGCAAAGAAGAGGGGCCAGTGATACAGAGAAGAAAAAGCAGGCGAGAGAGCAAAGGAGATTCGGAAAGGTAAAGGCAGCATGATGAAAGAGTAGGAAGAAGGTAGGGAAGGGGTGGGAATCAAGAGGAAGGACAATTGAAAGTGAGAATCAAGGGCAGGTGGAAGCTGGCTGGCTGAAAACTCCTATATGGGCAAGGTCTAAGGTTAAGAAGCCCAAACTCTGTATGAAAGGGCTCTAGGAAATGCAAGTGATGGGCAGTAGAAGCCTATAGCCATAGCTTATAATCAGTAGGGAGGCAGGAGGATCACAAGCCAGAGGCCATCCTGGACTGACTGACAGAGAGCCTATATGCGCTGGATTCCAATCAAAGTAGAGAACTGAGATGTCTACAGTAAAACAGGTTTATATAAAATACAGCATGGCACATCCCATGAAGTTTTCATCAAATAACTAGGATTACAGAAAGTGTGAATTCAAACTACAACTAGTCTTTACATGCATAATGATGATACCTAAACTCTTCTAACATGTTTGGTGATTAAGATTTCAAAACTCACATAAGAACACTAAGGCAGCTATTGCTCTATGTGAAGAGAGTCCCAGAATGCGCAGGAGCAGCACATATATGTTTAACCACAAAACACATACACACACACACACACACACACACAATTTGCTGAGCCCTATTTTGCTTTCCCATGAGTAGTGTAAAAATCTGAAACACTTCCTGTTTTAATTACATAAAAACAATGTAAAAAGATCTGATGATACAACTTTGTCTTGAAGGGGAAAATGACACAGCTTAGAAAGCATTCATTGTTCTGCCAAATCTCCCACTAACTCTCCTCAGTTGTTTGTGCTCTCCCAAGGACCTATGGACACAGGAGCGGTACTGCAGGTAGGAACTCACTGCTAGTAGGGGAAATAAACTTGCAGCCCTTCGAGCCATAGAGGAAGCTATAAGATATACTGACACAGAGCCCTAAGTATATATGGTGTAAAGCATCCTTAAAGCAGGCACTAAGCCCACTGAACTGAGGCTCTACTTTTTTTGGAATCGGAAGTAGGAGCAAATAACCAAACACAGAAAGAGAAGCTCTTGAGATCTGTGGTAGAAAGATATTCAAACATATGAAATCCCCTAAGAAAATCTTTTGAAGGCAGGGATTTTCACTTGACAGAGAGCCTATATGCCCAGAAGTCACCCTCCCTCAGACAGGACTCACTCAAGTACCACACTGAATGTTTCCTGCTCAGATATCATCCTCTTTCCATTAAGATGATGAAAGTACAAGGGATGAATATTTATTGTTATACTTTCCTCGTCCTTGATGAAACTATCCAATGCAAATGCTATGAGAACTCAGAATTCCACCTGAGGATACCTGAATCTCTGTCGCCCTCATTTCATAGCTTTACAAAATGAGTTCACTGCTTATACTTGAAGAACAATGTTAAAGAGTCAAGATGACTAAGTTCCGTCTTCTAAAGTTCTTTCTAGAATAAGCCTGTCTTTAACACTGGTCATACCTTCTCAAAATAATTTTGGACATTCTGGTGAGAGCTACACTCCATATTCTTTGCAATGTGAATTTCTGGTACACAGTAACAAAATCCAATCAAAATATGTAATGGAATACTTATATAGCACCAATGTGTTTCAATTCAGAAAAATCTGTAAGTGAATATACTACCCAGGTAATGCTAAGGGTAGGGCTAAGTATAAACTATACAAACTAGTAAAGAAAGATCTAATCTTTAAAAATTAAATTACATTTATATATCTATCTGTAGAGCAGGGAGCACAAATGTGCCAGGGCATGTGTATGGCAGTCACCAGACAGCCTGTAGGAGTCAGTTCTCTTTTCCATCAAACTCAGCAGAAAGCCTTTCCTCACTGCTCACTGAGCCATTTCACCAACCCAAGAAAAACCTCTCTGGAGAGAGAATGTTGGGTCAGAAACTCAAATAAAATGAGGGAAACTCCAAGCTATGCAACTATGCAAAGAGAAGAGTAAAGCAAGGAACCTGAAGAAGTACACCATGATTCTTCAACCATGAGAAAGATCAAGAGAAAACACATGCAAGCAAGCAAGCAGGAAGAGGAGCCATTTAGAATAGGCTGGGACAACCAAAAAAATGCATTAAGTTACAGACACATGTAGATATACAAAGCCTAAAAAGAAAACGCAGCAGTGACTGTTACTAGGTAACTAATAAATGTCAACTAGCTATCACAAAAGAGACTGAACACACAGTCAGAAATGCAGTATCACTTCTGGAGGCAAGTAAAATTGTGGCTTACTCACCTGAAAGTGACTGTGGCTACCTGTCCTCGTTCCTTAGGAGCTGGACTTTTATAAACATATCATTTCAATTACTGCAACACCAATTTGTGAGTGCCATGTCATTATACTATTCTACTTATGAAACTGTATCCACAACCAAACTAATCAACTCAAGGCCATACAACTAAAAAACTCACTGTCTGGTCCAAAGGACACTCTGATTCCAAGGCAGTCCAAATATCCAGAAATGAGCTCATCCTAGACTATAGGAGGATTTCTGGTGGTTAGATAGAAACCAGTATTCCTCAGAAACTTGTGAAGCCAGTTGCCCTCCACCACAAGGAGTCATTTCCCTTACTTCTGGCAGAAGGGACATATGGCTACCTGTGGCTCCTAAGAGCATATCAAAGCACATGCTGGCCTCTGAGCAACCTTAGCATCATGGGTACCTGTCCATGCTAGTATTCTAGCTGTTCTACTTCCTCCCCTACCTCAAGCTCCCAGGATCCCCTCCCCCCATACTCATTTTCCATATAACCCTGCTATTCTTGCTCTCTCTCTCTCTCTCTCTCTCTCTCTCTCTCTCTCTCTCTCTCTCTCCTCCTCCTCCCTCCCTCCCTCCCTCCCTCCCTCCCTCCCTCCTCTGGTTTCTACCATGTCTTCTCTACTCTGTTTTGCAAATATTCCTGGACATGCCCAGTCTGCTGGCCATGTTCTTTCTCTCTCTGCTCTGGATTTTTCCAGCAAGCCAGATTCAAATTCAAGCTGGTACCAGAATGTGTGTTCTTCTATATTACTGTAGAGAGAAAGGACAGCTACTTTGACTTTTCATCTAGTAAAAGTTGGGAGTCTTGATTTATTTTGACTTAAAAATTATTTCTAACATATAATCTAATTAGACATATGTTGAGATCAATGTTTTAATTTTACTAGTCACAAAATCATATTATTAAAATAAAGATGCTTAGCACAAGGATAGTGTAGTTAAACAAAGGCTTTTATTCTCTAGATCTTCAGAGGTGCTAACACACAACTACAAGTGCCAGCTGCTCCAGTCAGCAAATGTTCACATTCCTCACCGAGTTGCTGATGCTTATCCCACAGTATAGGGAGCATAACCATAACATATTATAGTTAGTTTTATGTATTAACACAAAAGCTCCGAATATTCTACTTCTACCAGAAAATGACTATACTTAAGTCCAAATAGCAATAAGAAAATAAGACGTATCTGATTCATATAATGTTTTCTTATTGTGAAATTCAAGAATATTTCTTATCCATACACTATTCTTAGTAAATGACCAAACTTTGTAAGTAAACCTCATTAGGATCCTTTGTACACTGTCCCCTCAGTGCTGACAGGTTAAAATCTTCATTAAGGTCAGAGTTATCTTCAGTGTCAACTTGACACAGCCCAGAGTCTCCTGGAAGGAAGGAGAACTTAAGTTGAAGACTTGCTTAGATTAGACTAGTCTGTGAACATTTTCTTGATTGCTACTTGATCTGGGAGCTCACTTTGGACGACATCACCTCTGGACAGACAGTCCTGGCTTGTATAAGGAAGTTCTCTGAGTAGAAACCTGGAAAACTTAAGCCTATAAGCAGCATTTCTTCATGGTTCCTGTTTGACTTGCCCAAAGATGGACTATGACCTAGGAATGTACTGGAAAATACACTCTTTCGTTCTTCCCTTAAGTTGTTTTTGTTCACGGCATTTAACACAGCAACAGAAAGCAAGTTAGAGCAATTGTAGGTTCTGTTTCTCTGATAGAGTATCATAATACATCACAGGCAAAGAAGCTTGAATTACTAGACAATCCTTTAAAATGTATCTTCCTTGAAATGCATAGAATTGCATTATTTCACATAGTTAATGATATTTTTAAACATTGGCACAATATAAATAGCAGGCAGTGCCACTGAAAATCAAATGGATGCTGAGATTCAAATGCCAGAAGCTAAAGAAGAGTGGTATCAGTCCCTATTTCGAATTTCAGTAACCTTTTATTGAGTATTTTGACTTGATTTCTACTAAGCCCTGGTTATTGTCACTCACAGTACTGAAAGAAAGACACAAATGCCCATTACCACAACTAATAGAACACGTGTCAAGTACAGCGTTAATATGCATCAGGTAATTATAACAACCCTTCCAAAAATTTATAATGATGAAAATAAGATTCAAAGAAGTCAAATAACTTAGTTCAATAGTTACTATTGGTAAGAATCAGGCTTCCAACTCAGGCTTATTTAATTCACAAGTTTATGCCTTATTAAAAAAACCTCTAGGCTTCCAAGCTTCCTGTAATTATGTTAATAAAAATATAAAAGGAAATGTATTTATTGCAAATTGATACAATGTCATGGGTAGAAGAAAAAGAATTACCTATATATGATATATTACCTGTCATGTATAGAAAGGCAACTGACTCGTGTGTGGAGGGTTGTGAAGAGTGGGTGAAGAGTGACTAGGACACTGGAAAAGGGCAGGTTCAAGTCACATGTGAGGGGCTCTAATGATATGCTAAGAAGTTGAAACTGCATGCATTAGGGAAGCGTAAGGTGTTGGAAAATTATATATAAGGAACTAGATAATAAGATTTGGGCTTAAAAAATCAGTGTGTTTAGTAAGCAGGCTTGGGGTGACTGAAGAAGTTATTGAATTACACACCTGAAGAGAGGGGCTGTCTGTATATATCAAGAGAGAGGTGCTAGATTTTTAAATTGTACTTAGGAAAGAAAAATGAAGAGGATAAGTGTTTAATTAACGGCTGAGGGTGAAGACAAGGAGTAAACACGATTCCGATGCATGCTGTGGAGAAAACATGAAAAGCAGGGGTTTCAGTTTCCATTCGACACTTACACGTCACTGTCAACACAGAAATCCAATAAACAAACAACTGTAATTTAAGTAAAACGTAAGACTTGAGATAAAGATGTGGAAGGCAGTGTTGTGTGGGTACCAACAGATATTTAATACTAGGAAGAGAGCAGGACCCTGAATTTGAGGAAAATCAACACACATCCTCACAAGAGTGACTGACGATGGGCTACGTGTAATGGCAGAAGAAGCTCATCTTAAGGAAAATACGCATTAATGTATAAAGACTCTTTGTTGCTAGCCCAAACCCGGGCAGATAAAATCCAGTTAAGTTGCTAGAAGAATGGGGTATCTACCTTTTGTTCCATCTTTTACTTATAGCAGAAATCCTTTCTACAGAGAAAATGGGGTTGTGTTATAAAGTAAGAATTTCTTAGATATTTGTGATTCTTATTGTATACTAACAATAACAAGCTGATTTTTTTTTCTTTTTTTTTAATCTGATATTTTTAAGACCAACATACTGGTAAGTTCTCTTGAATTCTACTGAAGTCCTATTTTTGTCATGGATTGGAAGGTAGGGAAAAACAAACAGTGATTACTATTTTTAAAACATTTCTGTGCATGTAATAAATTCGCTGGATTATAATTTGGTCTAAAAATGAGCATCAAATTCAGAAACTTCAATGTAAAACTGAATATTAGTCAATAACAGTAGCTCTGCCATAATGATCTGCTCAATAAACACTCTTGATGCTCCTGTACAAAGGAAAAAATTAAAAATACATTTAAAATTTTGGACTGCAACTTTACTGTGAAACTTTGATGCTTTCCCTAGGAAATGTCTTTAAACCAGAATACCTCTGCAACAATGACATTTTGTTGTCATTAGCCAAATTGTCAACAAAAGTGAATATCATAATAATCCCATATAAAAGAGATCAAAATGGGGCAGTAAAGTAGACACATTTTCCACAGGTTAGTATAAAGTAAAACTGTTACAGGCAAGGGGAAAATGATGCTTGGAATACAGAGGTTGGATATTTCCCCCACATTTCATTATAGTGGTAAAATTTATCTATTAATAGTCAAGAAAGATGCATCTTTGCTGATTTTCTACAACATAATTTTAGATTGTGTGTTGCCAATATGTGACTGTGAATTTGACTATGCTGGAATTGGTAGAGAAAATAAACATTTTATTCTTCATGTTATGAGTTTCTTTGAGTTCTGCATGCTATCTTGGCACTCGCCTCACCTTCTCGGAAATTGCTGTGTACCTCTGGTACAGCCCCATTGTTGTGCTCCCAAGTGCTGAGTCATGAAGCCACCACACTCACTCCCACGGCCGCAGTGAGTTTCATATACAGAGTTAACAGGTCTTCACTTGAGCTCTTTCTTAGAATGCGGAGATCTATGTATGCTAGTCATCATTACATCCACTTGCATTTCTCAAAGGTATGACAATTCTTCCCGTTCATCTAGCCTTAAACACGCCTCCCCATCGACTCATTTCCTCCCATCCACTTCTCACTGAAGTACACACAAAGTCTGCAGTCACTACACCTTCCATCTCACTCATTCGCCAGACACAAGCCATGTTGCCCTATCGGCTTCTCTTTCCAAATCAACCCTAAATGCTCAATTAAATGATGTGTAGGATTGAGAGCTGCATGAGAGACGGTCAAGCTCAACTAGAAAACCTCAGAGGTACTTAGTGAAATATCTAGCTCTGCCTGGTTTTTCAACATTTCACCATCTGAAGCCTATTCTAGATTTTGTTTTCCTGACTGAAGCCTTCCAATTCATAGTTAATAACCAGACAGCAGGCATATGATATTCAAATGACAAACACAGACAAATGTTTCCTGTCCTACCTGTCCTGAGGTATATGTTTCCTGGCTTTCAATACTAAACCTTTTTCCATGCTTTAAAAGTGCTTCATGTGATAGAATACTATGGGAGTTCTTCCCAAACAAGAAAATCCTGTCCATTATTAGAGCCATAGACTTCACTGTTCACACACTGGTCAGAGGGGCAGAACACAAGGGTGGCTAAGCATCATTTTTGAGAATGAATACAAATTTCACAATTTTGAGTTTTCATTTTTCAGAAAACAGTTTACTTACATTTATTATGAACTCTAGTTAATGTCACTTATGAACAGTGTGTGTTGACTACCTATAAAGGGAAAAACATGCCTTTCTATAATTAGTATCATTCTTAGCAGATATTCCACATACATTATAAAAATAAACATGTTTTTAAAAAGTAGGAAAAATGAGTTTCTAATAATAGAGATAACTAGATTACATGTAGTAAGAACAGAATTCTTACATTAAAATGGTAGCAACTTACTATTTTCCTAAGAATGACTATTTTATGTAGTTGAGAGGAGAAATAAGTTACTGGCAAAGAAAGTCAAGTATGTATGGAGAACAACCTAAATGTCCTGGGTTGAGAAACTGTTTTACTTGATCACAAATAACAATTCAAAATGATAGTATAATCAGTTTCACTGGTATTGAATGGATTATCATCAAGGCAGAAACAGAATGAGATCTAGAATCCCAAGCCTATGTGCTAGGAGGGCACGCAACCTTTTTGTGAAACATGTTGATCTTTGGTTTAAAAAAAGAAACAACAGTAAAGAGTCAATGAAGAGGGGAAGAATTTGACTTCAAGATTATCATAAAAGACAAATAAAATCTGAAGGGAAGCTGTGCCAGAATTTATTGAAAACTAGATTTTTCTCCTTCAAAAATGTTATTAAAAATATAAATGTTTTGTGAATTATTGCTAAATATATTTTATAAGCTCTCTGGTACTTAGATGTACCACACTGTACAGTGTGATGGATGGGGGCTATTAATCATTTTTACTGAGGAGCAGAATAATTATGCAACATATTGGTATTAAAATGTGAATGTATTCTACAAGTACACTCACTTCCTCAAGAAGTCACAACTTCATGTAACCCTTGCTTTTTCAAACCACTCTTTTCTATGTAGATTCTGAAAGATGGGAGGACCTCATGAAGTTAAGACTGTCTGACACCCCAAGAGGAAAATTTCATTTCTCTGGCCAACATGTTAGCTGTAATCATTTCTGTATTTCTTGTAGGACAACCCTAATTGCCTTTCTGCCTGTTATCTGCATTTTAAACTGGTTTTTAAGTTCCTTTGGAATCCACTCAAATTGAAGATATAAGAGAGTGATGAGGAAGTTGTCTCCTCTCCCCTCGGCTCATAGCCCAGGTGGCATTATCACTGTGTTCAGGGCCAAGCTGCCATCAAATCATCTGTCCCGCAGTCCTGGAAATTACAACAAAGAGGAGATGGCCCCATTAACAGCAGAAAAAGAACAGGTATATGCTATGTTAGACAGGGTCTTTGTTATTTTTGCACAGAAGGAAGTGTGTTTTTATATATACTGTTACATTCAAAGTTTATCTGTCTTAAGCTGGTGAGAGCTTGGCAGGTAAATGTGCTTCAAACTAAGCCTGACGGCCTGAGCTCTGTTCCCAGCATCCACAAGGGGGCTGGAGAATGAAATCCTACAAATTGTCTTACGACTTCCACATTTCTGTCATGGCATGCACTTGCTCTTGTATAACACACACACACAACACACACACACATACACACAAATGTATGTAATAGAGGAAAAAATGTAGCGATTGTCTTAAATGAAAGAGAGAAAGGTAACCTGTAGTAATTATTTCTTTCCTGAAAGAGTGAATGATGCCAGTGTTCGCTGTCTCCCTTTTTAGAGTCTTCCTTATGAATTTTTCCCACTTAAGTGTCTCTTCCTCTGTGATGCCTTTTTCCATGCTAGAGATCTTTTATTCTTCCCCAGTACACTTGGATTTGAATTGTTATCAAACTTGCCCTAACCCAAGAACAAACAGACCTGAGAAGAAGCAAGAATTACATGTGCTTTGAATTGGCCTGGCTTCTAGACCAGAGTCTACTGCTCTCAGATGAATTAGAGAGAACAGCAAATAGGTTCATGGCCCTTCCTAAAAAGGAATGAAGATGGGTGAGGAACAGCTTGTCTCTGTTGTTGGTAAGAAACTTTACTCATTAGCTTCTTTATCTCAGCTAGAACAGTCCTTTACTTGGTCTATTTGATACAAAGTAGGCTATATAAAATATATCTCATTTGTCAAAATGACAAAATTCTAAGCCTTCACTCACACTTCTTTCAATAATCCTGAATTTGTTTTTCTGGTTAGTATGTGGGATGCTGTGGTTCAGTGACAGGTTCAGTGACCTTCAGTGTATCAAATACATGGTGTATGAAACTTCAATAACTGAAGCACAAGGATGAGAACCTAAAATTCAGTGTTATTGACATCATGTGTTAATACATTCATGTAGTTACATGGTAGGATGTATTATACCCTGGAAGGCTAGAGCTTGGACAAGGAGCCAACCTATAACAAATTGAAAAGTCTCTCATTAGAGGTAATGGTGGTTGCAATATGTTAGTTGACCAGAAAGATCTACCATTTGGGGATATTCTTAGCAGCAAAAGCAAAGTGTTAGGAAACTAGAGATTCAGGCACTCAGCAGGATCTTAAAAGCAGGAATGAAAGAACAAGATGGAAACTACCCGTGTACTTGGTCACAAAAATCAAGCGACAGGTATTTGGACATTGGACAAAAAGGACTGGAGGATACCTGCTTCTGCACATTACATTCCCTCTAATCTGGCCCCAGGGTCCAGAGTCCAGAAAACTTGAAAATGGGAGCTAAGTGGCCCTAGGTAAAGGCACTGCCCAGAGAAGCTACTGAACTGGGAAGTCAGGTTTTCTACTCTATTCTCATCTTCTGTTTTTAATTCTATTTTAATTCTTAAAACCTTCTCCAACTTGAAGGTGTACTTTTAAAATATCTGCACTTTCTTTAAGTATATCAAGATTGGACAGTACCATTGAAACTCCTTTTGGATATATAAGTCAAAGGGATGATATATATAAAAATGTCTTCAAAGGTCCTTTTTAAAAAATTAACCACTCAGGGAAATATCTCTTCCAGCTGTGGCTTCTTAATTTTTACTATAGATATACCATAAAAGAGTAATGGGCAAGACAGCTCTACTTGAAATACTGTGGTAACCATTATAACTACTAAATTGCATTAGATAAAACAATATGGATACTGCCAGAAGCAATTAGGACCAGGAAAATTTTATAAGAAACAATAGTATACCTTGAGCAAAATTCAACAACAACAACAAAAAATCCAACTGATTTCTTAACTTTATTTTCTGTCCTAAATTGTTTAACATTAGACTGGAATGCATTTGAAGTTACAGGAAACTGATAGTAATATAGTAGAGTGGGGAGAGAGACTTGGTTAGCAGTGAGCTTTTTTTTTTTTTTTTTTTTTTTTTTTTTTTTTCAGATATCATTAGATTAAGCACAACCATAAAGTTTTCTCTCTCTCTCTCTCTCTCTTTTTTTTTTTTTTTTTTTTTGAGTTCATTTAAGTTAGGGCTATAATTATTTGAAGGTCAGGCTGAATCACAGACAAAAGTGATTACTTATTGCCTCATAACTTACAACTGAAAAGTACCAAAAACTACTTAGCATATGAAGTTGTTGTATGCTTATTTTCTGTTACTTTGGTCAGAGGGTTCCACAACAGAAAGCTTTGCCAATCCTTGATTTGTCAGACATCCAAACACATGTTTTCAACTAGCTTACTCAGATTTTAGAGATGGCAGTATTTACCCACTTGGTTAACTCCTTTTATTTTCTATTTGACTTATGACATTTATTTATTTATTATTTATTTATAGTGATTTACTCTTCTTTGTAATTAGATATCATGGCACAGCTATTATCTTTTCCTTGACAATGCTATTTTTCTTCAAAATAAGGAGCTTAAGTCAATATTACAGTTGCCATTCCTTTAAAGGAATGTGAAGGGAAAAACAGCCAAATAGATTCCTCCCCCTTTTCTTACATAATACAAATAATTTTGTACTGAAAGTACAAAATTTATACTTTAAGTATAAAATTGATTCATAACATATATCAAAAAGAACTGTTTTAACAGATTGCTTTGGTGAAATATTTTAGTTAAGCATCAGTTATTTAGATCTGGAAGTAAACTCATCTCTGCATTTGGTACATAATCTCTAATCTATGTAGATGAGTATGGCTACTTTTCTGTATTTGCAAAGTCAGATCTGGCATCAGCACAAAAGTAAGAGTATGTAAGAGAAACAGTAACCTCTGAGGATACACACTGGATGTTTAAACACACAAACTAGTTTTACTCTAAAAATCAATTTAAAATAAATGCATCTTTTTTTCACAAGGGAACTTTACAAAAGGTTTCACCATTTTCTCAGTTCTAAATGTTGGTCTCATGTTTAATTGCAAAGTGTCACCTGTCATTGTGATTAATGCTAATGTCCAGTTTATTCTGCAAGGGAGTATCCCATGCCAGCATTTGTCTTTCTATTTCTGTCTCCAAATAAAATTTCTACCACAACTTTTTCTCACATTGAAAAGCAATAAGACCTTTTCCTAAGCTGAAAGATTATTTCCAAATAACATGTCATAGTTAAAAATGTGAGCAAAAGACATAGAAGCTTACACGCCCTTTTGAAACTTCTGCTGCCCAATCCATGCAGGCTGTGGATTAGCTCCCTGATTGCAACTTGATTCAGGTAAATTGGTGACTAGAAAAAAATAAGCCTATGGCTCAGCAGGAAATGAGTGTTTGTTGAACAAGCATAGGATTCTAGTTCATATCCCATAGTTATTGGGAACAGAGTCAAGAGAATTGCTGGAGCTTGTTGGCTGCCAGCCTCTCTCCCAAGTTAAGTGAAAGAGATCCTGTTTCAAGGATTAACAGGAATAAAGTGGGAAGTGATGGAGTGGGGCAGCAGATGTCCTGCACACAAGTCCATGTGTAGATACCTATGAATATGTATATGAGCACACACAACACACTGCACACATACAAAAATGAATGTTTTAGTTTTTCTTCTTTTAAAGCCTAAGGCCAATCAGCACAAAGGACAACATTCAGCCACAAACAGGGACACTTGGCACTTCTTGGTCATTACGTTCAAATGACATGTTCTGAAATTATTCAGAATATAACTGTATAAAATTAGGACATGACTGCCCTAAGGTATGGGTGAGGATTTTTGCTGTAGACTTGAGGGAGAGGAATCTGGAAGAGTCCAGAGCAGGGAGAGAACATGACCAGTAGACAGAATGGGGCCATGCGAGTAGGGCATTGAGGAGAATATGAAAGGAACTGAAAAGGAGCAAGGGAGACTGAGGAACAAGAGAAAGTGAAAGGAACTGAGAGAGCAGGGAGGGTGCACAGCTCAAGTGCAAGCTTGTCTAGGAGTGAGGAGCTGGGAAGGCAAAGCCCATGAGCTGAAGAAGTTTATGGTAGGGGCAGGCTGAGAAGGCATGGAAGGAATCAGGGTGCCAGCATGGACTCTAACAGTACTTGTGATGCTGAGAGAGCCTGTAGGCCAGCATGCACTATGCCATATTAATAGGCACCACAGTTAGCCATTTGTCCTGAGTTTCTTTTGGACTGGATGATAACCAGACAACACACTACTGCCAGACAAAAGCAAAGATGCTAATTTTAAGGAAGTCGCCAACTCTGATTACTAAATTAGCATGTGTGTGTGTGTACACTAGTATGTAGCACCATTCTATGAAAGGAGAGAACATAAAAACATTTTGCTAACAAGTACAAAAAGAAATGTCATTTTGTCTATCTTCCACACAGAGTATCTAGGAACACAGTGGGAGCAGCACTGATCTTGCAGTTAAATGAAAAATAAAAACAAAAAATGAGAATAATAAATAACTTCAAGATCAAAAGCAAATCAAACCTAGCTGTTCTATCAAAAATATCAAAATGTATTTATAGTGCTTTTACACACCATTATTTGCCCTTTGGGGAAATTAGAATGGACACAATACTTAATGTAGAAAATGGCATTCAATTAAAACAAAAGCAATAGTCCCTTAAAGGTTTTGCATCAGAATTCTTACCAACTTCCCTATTCCAGAGTTTACACTATCTGATGAATAAGACTCATTTGCCAGAAACATATTCTTTCTCATGAGGATTCAGTGTCCATGACACCCTGGCATAGACACATGGCAGGCTCCCATCTTTTCCCACAGTGCTTGTAAAGCTTCCTCTATTTTTTTTAAACTGTAAAAATAAATCAGCCAATGTGTTAACATATTGACATGACTTGTTTTCCCCGCCCCACCCCCCAATTTTCAAAGAAAATGTTTTCAGGGGAAAGAAAAGCTGGTTGCTATGGAAGCTGTATTGTAGATCACTTCACTAATAAAAGCTGGAAAACATCAAACTGTTTCAAGTCACCTTTTTAATTAAACACAGGTTCATTAGAATGAGAAAAACGACAAAGAAACTTCAGAAAACAGTGCAGCTCTTGGCTCATAAATAGATTTCATATCTTAGTAACTGGAATCTCTAAAATCACTCGTAATTCTGACAAACTTCTCTTACAAAGCTATTTCTTAGAAATGATGGCCTTTTAGAAAAATAACAGTCTCATATTTCTAAAATTACATTCAGTTCTGTCACTGTTATGTACTTAGTATAAAGTTAATGCTCTCAATTCAATTCATTCTGGCCACAAGGCCTCCAGCAAGTTAATTTGCCATAAAGACAGGTTTCATAAAAAGCTGTACAAATAAAGCACTGCAACCCACAAAAAGCAGTTTTCCAAGTTGGTTTGCAAACTGGAATCCCTTCCGATACCATTCAGACACCTAGTTTCTGAGAACTCATGTGTACTGCCATGCGGTGGATCCAATGTTGTCTGTAATACCATTAGCAGAAATGAACTGTGACCAATTGTAAGTGGCTACTAATTGCCCATGACAATAATGGAATTACTGACTCAACTTTAGAAGAGTTAGTTTAGTCTGAGTGTAAGAGCTAAGGTCTGGGGCTAGCATAATTATACCACAGGTTGACTTTCTTATCATTGATTCTGGAGCTGGAGCTGGAACATACAGACTAAGGACTGAATAAGAAGCTGAGATTACACTGACAATCTCAGCTGTGTTAACTGACCATTCTGGACTATAAAGGATGGAAAAATGCAGCTTGAACAACATATGTAAAAATGTTCTGCACTCGGGGAGTTTGCTCATCCAATCAAGTATACCTGTGGAACAAGCTTGCTGTTGTGAGCTTGATCCCTGGCACTAATGTAAGAAGTCTGGATGTAGTAGCAGAGATTTGCAATCCCAATGCACTTATGAGGAGGTAAGAGGTGGAGACTGGCAATTCTGGTAGAAGTTCATGGATCAGGTGGCCTGGAATTAAATAGTAGAAACAACAGTTGTTGTCTTAACAAGTAGAACTAGAACTAAGCACAGCAGGTTGTCCTTTGACCTCCAGACTCACTCTGTGGCCTCCTGTACACATGCACATACTGAACAAAGAAACAAAAATTTAAAATGCCATTCTCTGATAAACTCGAAACCCCTAAATTATTTTACATGTATGGAAATTGTTCATATGAGGTGTTCTGGAGGCTAGGGATGTAACTCAGTGGAAGTGGGCTTATCACCTACAGGCTTTAGCTTTAATTCTCAGAAATATGATGATGGTGATGATGAAGATGATGATGATGATGATAAAAGTTTGTTTAACACGTAAGAACACTGCAGTGCACTGTCCCCAAACAAGAGAAGGCATGCTTCTTGAACTGTAAAAGTTGGTGTTTTCATATTCCCTCACAAACATAGTGTACCCAGTTTTAAAACAGCTAGAAAAGGCACTGATAGAAAAGGCATAGCATAGGAATTTTCTCTGAGGGCTGTATCACACATTTGTGGCCTCATTTCTTTTAAGTCCTGGGCCTAAGGTTCAGTATTTTCTCAAGGCTGAAAGAGGCTGATTAACTTCTGTGAAAGAGGCCATGCTTCTTACAACAGTCTTCATTTCTTTGCTGAACAGTCTCCCAGCAAGAATAGGCCTTCCTTCCATATCCCTAAGAGACCAGCAATTTCACTTACTGTCTTCAAGTGAGCTGACGACATGGCAGCTGCTTAAAGTGATGAAGTCTGAGTAAGGGCAGGGTGGGCTAGCTCCCTAAAGTAATGGTATTTTAAGAAACTAGTTAGATAAACGAGCATAATCAAACTTCAAACTCTAGGCGCTCTCTCTCTCTCTCTCTCTTCTCTCTCTCTCTCTCTCTCTCTGTGTGTGTGTGTGTGTTGTGTGTGTGTTTGTACTTAACAGAATGGATCACTGACCTAAAAACAGTCCACTGCTGACTACAATGCTATCAATGTTGCACCCAACTCTTTAATTTCAAGAGCTTTTAAATCAATCACTCAGAATTCTCTCCAGTGAGTCTATCATGCTTTCCAAATATTATAACCTACAAAAAGCTTTAAAGGAGACATATATAGAATCAGACATAACTTACTCCCTATTTCTTGAAAGCTTCTCATTTGAGGGGTTGCTCTTTACTGTTTTAAGTATGCATTATAGTGTTAGATAAAAGTCTCTAGCTTCCTGCATCTTTAATTGCCTCCTCTCTGCTTCAACAGGTTAAGGTATTCCACAGGCCTCCTTCTGTTACTTTTCCTTGTTACGGTTCACTTTCTCCCTTAGCACCTACTGTCTGTTCTTTGCCTCTACTAGTCACTGAATCTCCTTCAGAGGATCATGTAAAGTTCTCTTTTCTGAGGATGTTTTCTTAGTTCAGCCTCCACGGGCTTATATTCTCTCAAGTATCCTGCTGATTTTTTGTGCTCCTTTTCTGGTTGTTGTGAATATTAGAAAGACCTGAAAGAGCTTTGCTGACCTCTTCATGTCTTCTCAAATCTTTATATACTCAGCCCTTTAAAATAGACTGAAGTATTAATTCCTGTCATTTTTCAATACTTTTTGCCTTCCCAAATACTACAGATCTCTCAAATATGTGAAGAACAAGACTCAGTAATAATCTTTGCTGTTGACAGCTGCCAACCTCCACTTTCAACAGACTATTTTCAAAGATGGTTTCAATAATAGTTCTCCAACATTCTTGTACAGTAAAACGATACAATTTCCCAATGAAGAAAGAGAGATCTATTCTTTCCCTTTGAATTGAGGAGAGCGTATACATGTTCCGGTCTGTACCAGGTCTAACACAGGACAGCTTTCTAGGAGTGTTATCCTGCGTGTTAGGTATGTAAGTGAAGATGCTTCCAGATGCCCAGATGACGCCAGTCTCAGGCATCTGAGTCATCACAGCCATTTCAACAGCTGCAGCTAAAACTGTAAGGCACTGTAGAGCAATAAGCCTTGTCCTGACAGAATTTTCAATGAAATGGTTAGCATTCTTAAACTACCATATTTGAGGTGACCTATTTGAGGTGACCTGTAGTAATGACTACATCCAACAAAACCACAAATTCTTCCTGGACCCTCCTGCTGTCCAGGAATAGGCTGTCTCATATCCATTTACACAGGTAAGACGAGTCATCATATTCCAAGGCAAGACAAAGTGAACAGAAGTCTGCATTGATTCTGTAGCTTATCCTTTGTGACCTGATTCTATATCTCTGAATCAATATTTTAGAACTACAGATATTACCATATCACTTAGCGATCTCTAGCATCTATAAAGTAAAACCCCAAACTCTTTATTGCATCAAACCAAGTGTTCTATGATTAGATTGACATTTGCACTTTATGCTTTCTCTATACTGCTAACCATGTAACTCAATGGTTCAGTTACCACCCTCTGTAGAGAGCCCTGATTTGCCCATGCTCACAACCTGCTGATACAGTCCATGCACTTGTCTCTCATACCATGGGTATAGATTTATGTCTTACTGCACAGCAATCCTATACACAAATATCCTCAGTGCTTATTAGTTTCTGAAATGCCTTACCTTTCATCTGAGTATTTTTATATTTTTCTCTTGTCTGTTGAACTAAAAATTCATTAAAGACTCACACTGAACCTTTGCACTCCCTAGTTCCTAATATGTTGCCTTGCATAGACACCATCAGGAAATACAAACAAACAAAACTGGTTGAAAAATTCTTCTACTTTAACATTTAACAAACACAAAAAAATATGCAAGGCCATGAAAATCAGACTCCTGCCTTACCTTCTTTGAAGTTATGGAAAAGCAAAACTAGTTTATTTTAGGGAGAGAAAAGGTTAGAATAAAACTTGAAGCTTATGAACTTAAAAAAGATGTTCTGTCAAGGGATATGGTCAGTTTATACGGTATGAATTATGACACAATGTTTCTCTAAGTGTATGTTGTTTCGATAGGGCAATTGCTACTGATGGAATAATACTGAGAAAAGATTCTATCATATACAGTGAAGTATCTAATTTCTAGACCATATTTTAAGCACTGGCATTTTGAGAAGAATATGGACAGGAAAAGCTTCTTGTTTATATGTAACAAAAGCATTTCCCAGAGCAACTGTGATGCCCACAGAAAGGCATAATTTAGAAAGAAAGAGTGTTACTAATATCCTTCAGCTGGGCAGCTTTAGCTAGAAATCTCATGAGCACTCAACCTACACCCATCTCTTTTTTCCCCTGTGAGTTTTTAGTTATGTAACAGTCTAGCATCACAGAAACAAAAATAAAACCATTTAATCACTTACAGATAATCCAAGTGCACAGGAAATATATCTTCTATCACCTATAAACCCTTCTACCATTCATCCTGCTCAGTATTTGAGGAAGACGCTTGGGGTAATACAAGTGCCATAGGACACATTTTATAAAGTATCAAAAACCCTGAGGCTATTATTTTTCTTTTGGGTCCTGTTCTTAAACACACCTAGAAACACCTCTCTCTATGACTTCATTTTATTTTATATAATAGAATAGTAGTGGCCTCTAGAAACTAATACTGCACAATTCTGCTGTGTACTGTGGCCTAAACAAGCCCACATTGTAAGATGGTAACACAAAAGCCATCAGATATCTCCAATGAAACCTACCTACTAGTCTCCTGTCTTAAAACTCATCTTTGAACATCCAATTTCTTCTGCAGAGACATCCACCTCTCCCTGGCTCTTTAAGAGAGTAGAAACATCATTCGCTGGAATTTATAGAAATGTATTTGTAAATGAAACTTTAGCTTTGTCTAACCATGCAAGAAGCTATTATCCATCCGTTATCTTTATGTGCATGATTAGGAATAATAGCTGATTTGTGCATTTATCTATTACTGGAAATAATCAAGATTAATGAGCCCTGAGGCACTCGTTGAATGCCTGGAGAGATTTATTGCTTGGGCTGTGCACTTCTCTTGTGGTGTTGTTGGGGCTGTCAGGCACTTTTTCTACAAATGCAAATGGAGACATGGATTAATTGTAAGAGAGAAAAAAGCTCTTTCAATGTTATCAAGCATTTTAGACTGTTCAATCACACCTTTCTCAATGACACTATTTTCTTTTATATAATGATGTAGCACCCTTAATCCCAATCTCTAGATCTGCACAGAGTATGTAGCTCTCATCCTCAGTGACACAGGAAGCAGATACAAATGACACTGTTCAGTTAAGAATCTTGTCTCAAGTCAAAAGAATTTCAAAGTGAAGGGGAAAAACTGGTTGTATCGCTGTGAATGGCAAGGAGTTAAAATTACTTAGTCAACCAGGGAGGTCCTGCTTTCTCCTCAATGGCACTACCCTGCAGTTACAGAGCTATACAGATGGCAGTACCAAGGCATCTTCTGAATGTCATGACAGTGCTATACCCTATACGGATCTGAAAATCATGGAGAGATACAGAATACTAATGAAATTTAAGCTAAGTGATTTTAAAGTCTTTAATGTGTTTTCTGTGTATGAGCATGTTGTCTATGAGTGTATCTGTGTACCTCATGTGTGTCTAGTGCACACAGAACCCAGAAGAGGGCAATGGATGCCCTACGATTGGAGTCACAGATGCTTGTGAGCTGCCATGTGGGTGCTGAGGTTCTAACCTGGGTCCTCTGAAAAAGCATTCAGTGCTCTTAACCACTGAGCCTTCTCTCCAGTTCCTGTATCTTTTTATTTTACCAACTGTACAGTTAATATGAAATTACCAGAACTACTTTTGACACAAGGAAGATGGAAAGATAAGAACAAAACTTTCCCATGACCAGATCTCATTTTAAAGAAGCAGAATCAAGACTCCAACTCAGATCATCTGCTTTTGAATTCAAGCTCTGTCATACAGCCACATATTAGTTTCAGCAATTAAGTATACTTTTTCCATTTTCTGGTTTATATATAAATCGAGAAGAACAACAGTCCTAATAACATAAAGTTCTTAGGATAGACTAAACAAATAACACATGCAAAGGTGCTATGGAGATCTTTTAAAAGGTTGTAACTATTTTTCTGCAATAATAACTTGTCAGTCAAGATACTCATCAACCTCTTGTTCTCTTATTTCACAGTATTACTCTGAAAGGCATTTGTTCAAGGTTTTGAATCTTTTTTTCTTCTGTTTTGCCCAGTAGTCAAAATTGCTATATTAAGAATGGATATAAATTAGAAATTAAGATATTTGGCTGCTAGACTCAGGTCAGTCATGAAATTACAATATGATGTTGGTCAAGGGACTTTATTCTTTTTGGTGTAGTTTTCTTTTCTATAATGAATAGAAAGAGGATTTATAATGTCTTAGATGATAACATTATATAAAACTTTAGATTATACTTACTCTTTTCTTAAATTTTAGAATATTATAATATAAAATTAATGCAAATTACTCCAAATAATGAGTTGTAAGAAAAAAGGAACAAAGTTAGATTTGAATATTTAGAAGATCATTGCATTATCTATTAGCGATGATAATGAGGCTACAGGGTGTTTACTTGTAGAAAATTTTCAGGAATCAAGCCTTTTACAAAATTCAATAGCAGGAGAATATCCCAACAGGATTCTCTTAATGTGCTAGAGCTTGCATTTCCATAATGATATTAACAGGATCATTGGGTTCTCTTAAAAGCATATACACTGATGACCTTAGTGTTTGAAGATAAAGGGACTTTTTTGTTGGTAAAGAGGTCAGTTAATCTCTAGACTATAATTACCCAGTTTAGTGTCAAAATTTAGAATAAACTATTTTTTCTTCTGTTCCCTTTTCCAGAGATTTGTTTTTAATTATCAACAGGATCTGAGATTTCTACACCAATGGAAAATTAGCTATTTTTAAACTACTGCATGAGCAATAGTTTTATTTTCCAGACAAAAGCAGAGTGCTTGTGAATTCAAGTGTAGAATTTCATAATTTCTCTGTCCTAAAATCTACCTATGATTTTGTCTGTTAATATAACATACATCTTTTAATTCAAAGTCCAATTCCAGGCTGGTGCCATTTTCAACCTTTCTAAATCTCTAGTAATGCTCTAAAACCTTTTCTATTTCTAATGAAGCATTTGTAACCTTATAAGTGTACATTTTTGTATGTGAACCGTAGAGAAACCTAAATAAAAATAGAGCCCATCACTACTCCAAGTTAGCTAAACGTATAGCAAAAGCTATCATGATTGTACATTCCCTGTCTCTCCAACAAGAACTAAACACACAGATGACCTCTTAATTAGTGTTTGGTTCCACCACCATATATGGCATGTACCATCAACAGAAGTTATTATTTAAGGATGTTTTGAAATTATTTTTACCTTTTTGGTTATAGCAACTAGAGAAAAATATAGCAGATTCTTTTGTACTCCTCTTGTCTTTTAGAACCCCTCCAAAATATTTAAATGACAGTTTCTGTCTTGTCAAATAAAATATGAACCAGACCACTACCAACCAGCAAGGTCAGATCTTGAGAGATACTCAGAATTGCTCTGAGTATCATAGGGTCCAGGCCCTATCCAGGAAATGACAAATGCTATCAGATTCTGTTCTTCCTTTGGTTAAGAGCAACAATGGGAAGCATGAGTGAAAATGTATTTGCTGTATAAAAACCTCTGCTGTGAAGGTCTCTGCATGCATTCTCAGACTTAATTCTATCACTAAAGGAAAAGAGAATAATCCTGTCCTTTTTGAAAATGAAAGTATAAATAGGTTTGCCCAAATAAGTGGCAGAACCAAGATTCTAATTCAAGCTGTCAGAATCCCACAATCCTTGATCTTAACCATCAAATTCTCTACTACATGGGTCAAAAATAATTATATTTCTTCCCCATTTCAGGGAAGAAGGATGTGAAACAAGAAAGGAAATGGGAAAAAGAGAGGGATGAGCTGCAGTTTTATAAAGGAGACATGGCATCCCCTAGCAGAAAGCTTTTACTTATATATAGTATAGTCACCAGACTATAGGTAAGGCAAGTGGGTAAGTACCTTCTCCCACTAAATTCAACTTATTTTAAGAAGTTATTCTTATATAAGATTCACAGTAATGACTCAAGAAGTTGAAATATTTTTGCTTCTCATGATTAAGAACCTACCAAATGAAAGAGGTCCCCACTCCCCCAAACCAAAAATGGGCATCTACCAAAACAGTAGCGTCCTTTACTACTTATTATTTCCCAATGGAGGTGTCAGTTGTCAACATACTCTATAGAATGAACAAAGGGCCGTTAAGATCCCTGGTCTCATTGCCAGTCAAGAGAGAATGAAATCACCATCTACTGGGAGAAGGATGCTACTCCTTTAACCGGGTCATAGTGTTCATTCCTGCTGGCACAGCAATGAAAGAAGGGAGCCCCCACAGCTGCTGTAGGCATACTTCATATGGAGACATCAACTCTAACAGAGTACTTCAGGGCAGGTAAAGTGGAAACAGGTGTACAGGAAGGGTGATTTCCATATTCTCACCCACTCTAATGAAAAATCTACAGTATGTAACTTATCCATGAAACACTGACCATACTTTGATAGAACTAGTCAATGCTACAGAAAACTTTGAAATTTTCTCCAGAGAAAGGGTGGTTTGATAGTCACAGAATAAAGGTTGTTTGAGTCTGTGTTAATAAAAAATGTATATGGAATAAAGTATCAATGCAAAAGAGGGAAACCAGAATCCAGGAAAAATTCAGCAGTAAATGATCAGGGTGTCCTTAAAATCTTTCCATCTTGGGAAACAGATTTTAACTATGCTTAAATACATATGCTTTGATACACACTAGAACCCATTAGTGGTGATTATTTATCAGAGTGTAGACAAGAGAAGATGTCAAGTGCTCAAAAATAAAAATCCATCTGAACCTCCATGTCCATTTTTTAAAAATTCTAAGGTCCTGAGATTCTCTCACCTCCCAGGTCTCTGGTACTTTCTAGATGGTCTCCCCTGCCCCCACCTCCCACCTTCTGAGGCTGCATATTTCCATTCATTCTGCTGGTCCTCTGGGCTTCTCTTCCCGTCTCCCCACCCCTATACCTGATCCTGTTCCCCTTTTCCCCTCCACTGCCATACCCCTCCCCAAATACCTCCCTCCTTCTGCCTCCCTTGATTATTTTCTTCCCCCTACTAAGTGGGATTGAAGCATGTTCACTTGGCATTTCTGGATATTAAACTTCTTAAATTCTGTGGGTTGTATCCTAGGTATTCTGTTCTTTCTGGCTAATATCCACTTAGTGAGTACATACCATGCATGTCCTTTTGGGTCTGGGTTACATCAATCATGCTATTTTCTAGTTCAATCCCATTTGCCTGCAAAACCCAAGATGTCCTCATTCTTAATAGCTGAATAGTTTACCACTGTGTAAATGAACTGTATTTCTGAATCCATTCTTCCTTTGAGGACCATCTGGGTTCTATCCAGCTTCTGGCTATTACAAATAAGGCTGCTATGAACATAGTGGAACATGTGCCCCTGTGGTATGGTGGGGTATCTTTTGGTTATGTGCTCAAGAATGGTATATAGCTGGGTCTTCAGGTAGGTCTATTTCCTATTTTCTGAGGAAACTCCAGATTGATACACAGGGTGGTTGTACCAGTTTGCAATCCCACCAGCAATGGAGCAGTCCATTGTGTTCCTCTTTCTCCACATCCTCACCAATATGTGCTGTCACCTGAGTTTGTGATCTTAACCATTCTGATTGATGTAAGGTATAATCTCAGAGCCATTTTGATTTGCATTTCCTTGATGACTAAGGGCTTTGAACATTTCTTTAAGTGCTTCTCAGCCATTCCAGATTCCTCTGTTGTGAATTCTCTGCTTAGTTCTATACTCATTTTTTAAATTGGGTTATTTGGTTTTGTGGAGGTTAGCTTCTTGCGTTCTTTATATATTTTGGTTATTAGCCCTTTATAGGATGTGAGGTTGATAAAATTTTTTTTCCCATTCTACAGGTTGCCAATTTGTCCTACTGACTGTTTATTTTGCCTTACAGAAGCTTTTCAGGTTCATGAGGTCCCATTTATCAATTCTTGATCTTAGAGTGTGAGCCATTGGAGTTCTGTTTAGGAAATTTCCTCCTGTGCCAATGATTTGAGGCTCTTGCCCACTTTCTCATCTATTCGATTCAGTGTATCTGGTTTTATGTTGAGGTCCTTGATATTTGTGTAAGGTGATAAATATGGATCTATTTCATCTTTCTACACACAGACTGCCAGTGAGACCAGCAGCATTTATTTAAGATGCTTTCTTTGTTCCATTTTATGTTTTTGGCTGCTTTGTCAAAGATCAAGTGTCCATAAGTATGTGGGCTTATTTCTGGGTCTTCAATTCTATTCCATTAATTGATCTGCCTGAAAAACTTCCCAACCCAAAAAAATCCAGGGCTAGATGGCTTAGCGCAAAACTCTACCAGGTCTTCAAAGAAGAACTAATACCAATACTCTTCAAACTATTCCACAAACTAGAAACAGAAGGAACACTACCTAATTCATTCTATGAAGTTACAGTTACTCTGATAACTAAGCCACACAAAGGCCCAACAAAAAAAACAGAACTTCAAACCAATTTCACTTATAAATATTGATGTAAAAATAATCAATAAAATTCTAACAAACCAAATCCCAGAATACATCAAAACCAACATTCACCATGATCAAGTAGGCTTTATCCCAGGGATACAGGGATGGTTCAATATAAGAAAATCCATTAATGTATCCACTATATAAGGAAACTCAAAGAAAAAAATCATGTGATCATTTCATTAGATACTGTAAAAGCATCTGACAAAATACAACACCCTTTCATGTTAAAAGTAATTGCAAGACCAGGAATTCAAGGCCCTTACCTAAAATATAATAAAAGCAATATATAGCAAACCATCAACCAATATCAAATTAAATGGAAAGATACTTGAAGCAATTCCACTAAAATCAGGGATAAGACAATGCTGCCCACTCTCTCCATATCTATTCAAGATAGTATTCAAAATTCAAGCTAGAGAAATTAGACAACAAAAGGAGATCAAAATGATATAAATTGAAAAAGAAGTCAAAGTATCACTATTTACAGATGGTATGATAATATACATAAGTGACCCCAAAAAGCTACCAGAGAACTTCTACAGCTGATAACTTCAGCAAAGTGGTTGGTATAAAATTAACTCAAACAAACCAATAGCCTTCCTTTATAGAAATGATAAACAGGCTGAGAAAGAAAGTAAGGAAACAGTATCCTTCATAATAGGCACAAATAGTATAAAATATCTTGGTGTAACTCTTACCAAGCAAGTGAAAGATCTCTATGACAAAATCTTCAAATCCCTGAAAAAAATAATTGAAGACCTCAGAAGATGGAAAGATCTCTCATGCTCATGGATTGGTAGGATTAACATAGTAAAAATAGCCATCCTACCAAAAACTATCTGCAGATTCAACATAATCCCCATCAAGATTCCAACACAGTTCTTCAAAGACATGGAAAGTGCAATTCTCAATTTCATATGGAAACACACACACACACACACACACACACACACACACACACACACACACTAACCCAAGTTAGGAAAAACAATTCTTAACAATAAAAGAACTTCTGGGGGACTCATCATCCCTGACCTCAAGCTGTACTATAGAGCAATACTGATTAAAAACTGTATGGTATTAGTACAGAGATGAACTCAAAATTTAAATCAAAATAATTTGAATTTTTAAATGGTACTCTCTACTGAGATTTAGGTATGATCCTCAAGATCTTTCACCATGCAGGTCTGTTTCCTATCTTCTGCTAATGAGACAGGAAATCACTGTAAATGTTACTGTCTTCAAAACATCTTAAGTTTGAGCTACTGGTGTGACAGCATGTCCTGCTTTATAATCATCATTGCATTTTATAGCACCAGGTAAATTATCAATGTTTCATTCTTCACTAAGGAACTTCCTACAAGTTTGATATTGCCCTGTCTCCCAAGTTAACACATTATAATTTAATAATGGTATATGTACTAAAAGTTTAAGTTGTATAAAATGGACACTGAACCAACATTTAGAAATTCAACCAAATACCTATTTTATCTTTCCAAGTCAATTTATAAAGAGAAAATAGAAGCATGTTGAAATAGCTCTAGCATGCCCCAGAAAAATGGAACTAGCTAAACTTAATTCTAATGACAACAGGCATGGATCAACTCACAGTTCACACAATTTTCTTTTCATTAAATGGATATTAGATTTTCAGTCCAAAGTAAAGATTGGCCCACCCCAAAGCCTGCCACTGTCCAGAAGAGTAGCTTATCATGTAAGTTTAAAATTGAGTACTCAGATGACATTCTCTCTGTTTAAAGGTCCTTCAGTATCTTAGTCAGAACCATACAGAAAGTATGTTCTCACACACTGTCGGAGAGAAGTGAAGGGAGTAAATAACACATACAACGTTCACGTCTATTACCACCTTTGGATGAAATTAACAGTCAGTAGTAATTTATTTACATTTCTAGATTCTCATGTAGTTGGTAAATATATTTTTGAGTGATCTGAGAAAGCTACAAAATCCATGCTTCTGGATTTCTGGAGGAAACAATAATATCCACAACCAACTAAACACAAGTGCCATCCAGAAACTTCTTCAATCATCATCTATTCAGTAGCTAGCAAAGGCCTAATTCTAGGCACTTAGAAATTATGTATTAATGATATTAAAACACTTGAAAATAGATACTTAAACAAAGATAGAAAATACAAAACAAAGTTAAGAAACGGCACCAATATTTGAGCCAGCCACTGTTTAATATATATATTCACTTCATTTTTATGAGGAGTCTTTCTCCTCCCCTCCCTTTATCCCTGATGAAGACATTAAGACTCCTAAGAGTTAAACTGATCACTCAGGGTAAGAATTACTACAAGATTCAGCACTTAACTGGTGGCTATTAAAAACAAAATTGTTTCCACTCTATCAGGCTTTCATAAATAGGAGAAAAACATTTAAACTTTAAAAAATCTATTGTAATTTGTTACTTCTTTTACGGTTTAAGGTAGACTCATGTTTTCTTAGTGCTGTGAGTTTGCTAAGAGTAATACAAGTAGTGACCAACAAATACCCAAGTAATCAGTTTTATTACTAAATACTATTGGTGTTTGCTCTGCATTGTTTGAATTATGATCATTACACAATGATACTGCTAGGTAACAGCAAAGGCTGGTTCAAGAGTGAAGGCTGAATTATATTTCTCTATTATGAACTGCTCAACTTCACAGGTGTAAAAGTGGGCCATGTGTGTTTTCTCTGCATTTTTAATAGAGCTGATAGCTGAATTTCAACCTAAACACTGGGATTGGGTACATACTAAAAGCAAGTTCTATAGAAGTATATGTACACACACACACACACACACACATGCACACATACTCATGCACATACACACACAAAAAAAGAGACAAAGATACACACTCAGAGAGAGCATACATTAAAAAATTCTTTTAAAAGATTAAAGATTAGAAATAAAGAATAGTTTTAAACATTCAGTGTATGAAGAACATATACTGCTAACATACCTCAACTGTACATATAAATAGGTAAAAGAAGAATGTTTTAATCAATTGTGAAACTAATCTATTTTAGTTAATGTGTTCGCTTACTCCTTTAATCAAACGACATTTACATTAAAGTTGGGAATGGCATACTTATCCAAATGAAAGAAACTGACACCCAACAGCATCATTCCTCCAAGTCAATAACTGCTAGGCATGAAACGCTCATAGTCTCTCCTTCAAGAGGTCAAGAATACATCATAAGCAAGAGAACAGAAATGATGGCTTGGTTTTGTTTTTCTTTTTGTTTTAAATTAAGAGATAGAACAATCTATGTAGGAGGAGCTAAGGTGGGAGGAGTTAGAGGAAAAGGAAGAGGAGGAGCTAGGAGGGAGGGGAAATGGAGGCAGATGTTCACATGTCTGTAGCAGTGAAAGGTAGCTGGTATATCTAGGTTGGGTATTGGGTTACACTTCTGATTGTATGGGTATCTTGTTACTGATCATTGCCAAATATATAAGCCTTTGATTAATCTTTAAGCATTAGAGTCTCATCTTTCTACTGGGCCCACGTGGATGGTGGGATGGTCCGGGCAATGCCCAGCCTTGCAGAGACAGCATGGAAGATTAACAGAACCATCTCCCACTCTGGCATCTCGTGAGTGGCAGGGCTGGTGTTTCTGGCTGGCTGGTTTTAGCTGCTGCACGCACGTGGCCTCTGGCCATGGACCATGGCAGCTGAGCTAGGCAGAGCTGCCACAGCTTAGATAGTCGGTTTGACCTGAGGCTGTTTAAATAATTACTTCAACAAATCTACATATCTGTTATCAAAAATAATCATTCATTCTTCTAGTAAGTTTGGTACATATCATGTCTCTACCCATAACTGAATAGTTGGGAGAAGCGTTTGGAGTCTAAACAAATTTTAGAGAATGGAAGATTTGGAGATCAAGTATACTAGACCTGTTCTCACCTGAGGGTTGTGACCTGTTTGGGGGTTGAATGACCCTTTCAGAGAGGTTTCCTAAGACCATCAGAAAACACAAATATTTATTTTATGATTCATAACAGTTGTAAAACTAGTCATGAAGTAGCAACAAAATAATCTTATGGTTGAGAGTCACTATAACATGAGGAACTGTATTAGTGAGTTACAGCATGAGAATATTACTCTAGGCCTCGAAATCCATAAACGGGTCAATCAGTAAACTGAGAACAGGGAGACAAGTTAAGAGATTCCCTTCTAAAATCTGGAGTTATTATCTATGAACACCTATAGTTCAAGGAGATTTATCTCAGTGAGAGTAGTAGATTCATCCCCTTTGCCATCATTTTATCTAAGTAAAGCATAAGTTCATCAAAAGTAAAATCTGGAGAACCCAAGAGACAGATGCTATAGAAACTCAATTCCCATAGCATACATTCCCTACAAACTTTCTTTAGATGATACAAGGAAGGGTCATTACACAGAAATTAGAAAGGGGAAATAAATTAATAGAAAAAATGAGGCTGAATGTGTTTAAAAGCTCTGAAATGTATGTGTCTAGTAGATTATGAAATTGTCTTCAAAAGAAAAGCATTTAGAACTTAAATGGTTAAAATAGAAACTACAGGAATATGTAATTGCCCTGACCATGCAGAACATGACCTATTCCAATCTACCTAATGGGTCACTCCCCAGTTCTCATTTACATATTCCATTCCTGTGGTCAGCTTTCTCAAGGATTACTCTGGGTTTCAAAACTACTCATATGCTTTCATAGATACTACCATATATCTAAGTCCTGACAGAGTAGTTGGAAGTTGAACTATGGACTTGTCCTACATATTTTCTTCCACTCATAAATAGTCCCTAGAGCTGTGGAACTGGTGGTTATAAAACTGAAATTAATTTTATATTTATATGTATCACATGGTTATGATTATGAGTAAATTGTGAAAACTTTATCTGTCAAAAGGTTCATGCCTGTATTTCAGTATATCTCACACACAGCATTAGAATATTTAATACACTCAATAATAAACAACTAAATCTGAAATTAATTACTTTCTAGTTCCGACTTGACATTTTATATAAAAAACTGACAGATCTTTTTATAAGGTTTAGAAGACTTGCACTGTTTTCCAGAAGACAGAAGAGCACTGAACTCTCTAGTTATAAAAACCTTATGATACCCTACAATGTCCTAATGAGAACAGATTTACTTGGAATTATTTTTTTTTTTCTCCAGTGTAGTGCTTCCTTACCCTATCTGAGCATGGCTTAAAGGTAGAAAAAAATATTGGCAACAGTATTCATTTAAAAAAATTTAATCAAAACATGCATGAATGAGTAGTCTTTTCCAGGGGAATGATCTGATTTCTCTAACCATTTATTTCTCCCAGTCTTACACATTTAATAGATACTATTCTATACATTGAAACTGTAGTATTAATCACAATAACCCCAGGAAGTGTATGAACTACAATCACCAAGGATACAATAACTAATATGAGTTAATGGTCTTTAAAACTGCATAGGATGGGGGAACTTACCATTTTATAGGTAAGGAATTTAGGCCCACAAAAATAAAAGTGATCTGCATGAGGTCACTGAGCAGTAAATGGTAGAGCAAGAATTCAAAACCAGGAACATATCTACAAGTCTAATAGTTCTTTCACAGTCTATCTAGTTTATCAGCTTCTTAAAAGCTGCATGTTACAAATCCAGGTCAGATGGCCAGGCAGGTTTTTCCATTCTCAAAACTCCACAGACCTGAAATTTTACTGTTTGCTATCAGTGTCTTGAGTTTGAAAGCTCAAGTCAACAGATTTTAAATTTTGTCATATTTTGGAGCTAAAAACAGCCAATCTATGGATCTGAGTTACACTTCTTTTTCTATACACTTTTGTGTAATAAATCCACATCATTTCAGTATGAACCAAAAGAGGCTATAAATAAACTTCAGTTATGGATATCACATGGGAGGGGTTGCTGTGGGTGTATTCATGTGTGGAAGTCAAAAGTTGACATTGTGTATTTTCCTTAACTGCCTCAACATTGGGGCCTTTTCTCTTCTTTTCTCTTCTTTCTTTCTTTTTTCTTGTTTTTTCTTTTGAGAAAGGGTCTCTTACTGAACCTGCAGTTTACCATTTCTAACAGACTGCAGATTGGCTGGCCAGGAAACCTGGAATCCATTTGGTTTTGCCTCCTACTTGTAGGGTTTACAGGTATATGCCTCTATGTCTGACTTCACATGGACACTGGGGATCTGAACTCAGGTTCACAGGCTTGCTCAGTGTGGGCATTTTACCTTCATCCTCATTTCCTCCTAGCCATCCCATAAGCCTTACTACTAAGACAAGCCTCCAGTGGGTGACAAACAGAGCAAAGGAAAACAAAACATATGTCCAATTCTGAGACCCTGGACTCCTGAGTAGATACTTAGTTTCCAGCATGGATATCTGTCTCACTCGGAGAGTCGAGAGTCATAGCTTTCTCTGGAGTCTTTTTTTTTTTTTTTTTTTTTAAATAGGTCTTTATAAAAAGAACAGATCACTTTTAGTACAATATTTTTGGAAACCAAATTAATGCCTCTCACAAACTTGTCTTATCTCTCATTCATCTATCTACACTCTCTACAATCTCCTCCAGACTAGGCTACCCTTTTAATGAATCTTTAATTCATAACCATAATAGAATATATAACCCTTTGGACAATTGTCACATAAATCCTTCTTTTCTGATCTGAAAAGTGTGTCTAACTTACCCATGTAAGGAGAACAATGGAAAGGATAAGTAGAGTGGGCAAAATTCTTTCTTTCATATTTTTAGTAAATTGTCATAAATATTCCTTTGAATAACTTTTGGAACAACCATTACAGATGAAGGGTCCATGTGATAAAAGCAATTCCAAGCATTTACCCACTCTAAAACAGCAAAAGGTAACACTTGGCAAAGGGTAGGATGGTTCACTTCTATGGAAAGAGGAATTAAGACAGAGGAACATTTTTCTTTAATAATGAGAAAAAAATGTTACTATTGCCAGAAAATTCCCCAGTTCCTTACAAATTCAAAGAGGGTTTCTGCAGCCAGCTGGGAACCTATATGCAAATATCCCCAAATTCAAATAGATGGTTTAAACATTTAACTAATTTGTCACTCTGTCAACTCATTTGCTTACAATATATGAACATTAAGCAGGAAACTCATAATTCCTATGGCTGAGCAAGACTAATGGGTCTTTTCTAATGAAATGATAGTTTCCTAGGCAGAGGTTCATTAGAATTCTGTCTTTCTGATCAGATTTTTATGCCATCATTTACATGTCTGTGACACTCAGAACTACCCCATGGTTTCTCAACTGCATTTGATATGTTTTTATACCACATGCCTTATCTCTGCTTACATAAGTGCTGCCATTGACACCAGTCCACAGAGTAAGCACAGGCACTGAGAGGCATCAAAGAACACCGAGTGATTCTATTTCACACTGAATATTAATTATGAAAAGAAAAGAATGGCAATCAAGCATGGACTAGAAATCTTTGAGTGTTATGTTGATTCTAAGGCAGAACGAAGGTATTTGGAGAATGAAAGTATTCATTTCAGTGATGAAACTTTACTTTAGAATAAACTGACACTTTCCAAGAATGAAGAACTAGGCTAAAGGCCAAAATCACCAAGTACTTTCTAATACTTGGCAAAAAAATAAAAAATAAAAATAAAAAGAAACAAATAACAAAAGTATTTTAAGGAGTTATTCCTGGCCTTTGAGCTATCTTTTAAATGATTTTAGTTCTCTTATGGAATAATAATTGGAACATATTTATATTACTCTTTATATTTATCCTGTAGCAGGATACAAAGCTACTTTGAGTTCAGTTATTATTCTTTACAATTTTTATGTTAGATTGATCAAAAGAGCAGAAACAGATTTAGCAGACATCACAAGTCCTGGGTGATCTGACACATACTGTAGCTCACAGAGAGGGCTGGGTAACTCTTGAGTTACAATGGTTTAAAAACTACAGCCCTTCCAAATACAGACCAGACAGTATTTCTTAAAACAGGTATTCAAAGCCCAAACTTTTGAGATCCACTGGCATCGAAAAAAAATAAATTTATTTTTGTTTTTGATTTCACTATGTGAATATTTATTTTTTTAATGAGCAAGATAATGAATATGAAGAAAGAGTTAAGTCCTCATAAAACATAAATCAGAGATGTATACTAGTAAATTCCCATAACATCACACCACCTTACTTATACCCAGAAATATCTAGCCTCTTTCCCACGGTTAGTGATAAGATTAGTACTCTGACATTCAAGGTCATTTTGGTAGAATAATATTCATTAATCAGTGAACCATATTTGAGTAGAACATAAAAACCATTTCACTTGAAACAAAATATTCTGCACATAATGTATTAAGGCACATGCCTGATTCACGGTAGGCATCTAAATTTGAATTTGCTGGTTTTTATAACTACCACAAGCTAATAGTTCATTAAAATTAAGTTTATATTCCAAATGCTATTAAACTATTAACACTGACCCATGCTGTGTAACTAAGCTTGAGATGATTGTAATATTTCAGTTACTTTTTTGCCACTGTCATTGCTCTGTTGTAAATCAGTCTATCAGTATTCCAGGAAAAGTTACATATAAAGGCAACACCAAGGAGAGAGGTGGGAGAACCAAACTTTACCAAGATAAAACAAAAAAAGCTTATAGAGGGGAAAATATCACATTAATAGATCATACATCCAAAGATGAGGGGATTATTCATTCTACAGGGAGAATGTGAAGCATATTAAGTCATGCTGGTGGCAAGCATTATACCTAATGTTCCAGCTGGAGAGATTGTTAAATGTTTAACCCTTAAAGTATTGTTGCTTTAATATACAAAACAAAGCAAAATTATACTAACATTAATTTATCATATGATTAATTTACATACTTGGTAAAATACATCATTTAAAACTTGTATTAATAGTATACTTTGTGTAAGACATAAATAAACTCTATAATAAATAACTTTTATAGTACACTACTTAGCATAATACTAATATTTTAATATAATTCCTTAAATGGGTTTTCTACAGCATAAAATGAATTTTATGCTAATACTCACCTTCAGTATATTTAAAAAATATTTGAGTCCCATCTCCAGTTATAAGCTTTAATATAGAATGGGAGGGCTGCAGCTCCTACCTTTCAGTAAGACCTCCAGGATCAGACTAGGAGTATCAGGTCTGACTTATCTTTCATCTCATCTTGTCCCTTGTCACCTGCCTAGTTCTGAGCAGGCCACCTGCCCAGGCATAGCCAGTTCTAGGTGGAGGTCCAGAGTACTCTGCTTTACTAGGCTGAGGGTCTCCTCAGAGCCTAGCACTGACTCTAGATCGTCCCCACCCCAACTCTACTTCTCTTTCACCAGCAGGCCTTCACCCCCTTCATCTCTTGGTGCCCAGCACTCAGCCCAGTGCCCAGAAGCCCCTTCCTCCCTGACTGCAAAGGAAGGTTCAGATGGCCTAGTCTTGTGTAGAGCCACCTACTGTATTCCCTGGGCATCTTTGGACCCTTCTCCCTCTATATCCACTCCTCTGTGCCTTGGCTACCAGCTCTCTACCTCTCTTTGCTACACACATTGCACCTGCTTTGGGTGATAGATGACAGAGGAGCCATGGGTGTGTAGGGGCTTGGATGACCATGACCCCCGACCTGGGGTCCCTAACAGTACCTGACCTGACCACTCTTTAATGTGATTTTGCCCACTAGTGGGAACTTGTCTGCTGTGGAGCTTTTGGGACACCCTGGCATGGGTGTTTGCCCCATAGATAGCATATTTCCAATCATGACTTGTTTTGATCAGGTCTGTGACCTACAGCCAATCTTTGTCTTCCAGTTTTCCAGTAAAATCTATGTATGATGAAGCCAGAAAAAAAATATGGGAGGGCTGGGAGATGAAAAAATAAGATTCACCTAAAAGAACATCGAAGTCAAATGTATTTTATAAAATTAGCATGATTTCTGAAGCACTGTGGGCATTTCAACTTCATGTTATCATCTATAAACTCTGTAGAGTCAGGAGCTCATCTATACATTTGTTTTTAACTGTAGAGAGTGAACTGTTGCTTGGACAGTAACACCAGTATGCACCAGAGTCCTGGGTCTGAAAAGTCACCCAAGGTCACCAGTGCTTGGATGTGAAATAGAAAGAACAAGGCCAAGCTACTGTGGTTCTCAAAGGCCACTAGTCATACTATGTCCTTAAATCAAGAAAATAGGCACTTGCACTGTGTTCGTGGCCTCAGTAATGTGCAAAAACCAAACACCTATGCCCTTCTACTTTCATTATGATGTGGTTAAAACAAAACTAAGCACCAAGACTTGATTTTCATATTGTGATATCATAATCTTTCCCTCAAGACAAATTAACTATCTGTCACATATATGTCAAAGAGTTGATATACAGAGAGAGGGGGTTGGGGGGAGGAAGGATGTGGGCTAAAAAAAAATTCTAGAAAAGAAAACTAATTGGAATTTTGGTGTTTTCCATTGGCATAATTAAACAAGGACATTGATCCTAGGAAAAAACTTCATAGGGGCTGGAGAAATGACTCAGGGTTTATAAGCACTTGCTCTTGCAGGGTAACCAGCTTCAGGGCCAAACACCCACATGATGGCAAATGGACATCCAAACTCCAGTTCCAAGATATCTGATGTTGTCTTTTGACCTCTGTGGGTACCAGGCATGTATGCAGTTCACATACATAATTACATATATACACGCACCACTCATGTATAAAATAAGTAAATATAATTTTTTAAACTGGCAACATCAGTTTTAAAGAGAACAAGGAAGGTTATACAAGAAGGCTTGGAGGAAGAAAAAAGATGGAAGAAATTCAATTATATTATAATCTCAAACATAAAAAAAGATAAAAACCTAACAAAATAACATAGCTTAAATTTACCTACACCAACAAATTCTTCTGTTTTACTTGGCAATATGAAATCCAGGTACAGATGTTCTTGGTCAGCATGACCCTACTGAGAAACCATAATAATATACGATGCAAGGCAATCTCCAAGCCCACGGCTGATCACAAACTCATCATTTGATTTCAACATAGGATCAACCTAGTATAATTATGATGCTGGCTATGTCTTTCTTTTATTCAAGGGTTTCTTTCTGTGTGTTAAGCATTTTACTAACATGATTCCCATTTACTTAGAACTTAACAGGGTAAGACATGAAACATTTCATATCTCCCCTTTTCCTGCATTAGGTCTCAAATAAGTGGGGTGGTGAGACATTAGAAACACGTTTCCAAAGCTTCTGGAACTCATTTTAATTCAATTTTCAAAAGGACTAATTAAAAACCCAAGTCCATCTGGAGAAATACAGTATGAGGCAACATTAGACAGCAGCCTCAAGCTCCAGCTCCTCCTGCCTCGGCCGCCTATATGCTGGCATTACAGATGGTGCAGCACCTCTGCTAAGAACCTAGTCTTTGATTTGAAAAACTCTGTGAGAGCCATTTTATTACTTAACCTGTGCTACCATTTGTGTGAGGAGACCTGCCAGAAAATGTGGAGCCCAACTCCTCTGCGTAGGGATCGTATCTCTAGCTCCTCCAAAATGACTGATCTCTGAAAGGAAATGTTCCTTCTTTAAATAGTTTCATCACGTTTAAATGTAATCTAACAAATCAATTGTGAATGATAAATTTGATGCAACTAAGGTTAGGTTCCTAGTCCAATACAACCTCATTATCCTCTCTATTTGAATATCATAACTGATATTCTCTATATATTACCATAAAAGTAAGGGAGAATTCAAGGAAACTCTTGAATTTGAATGTTCAAAAACATGAGCATTCAAGTAGCTTATACATGTGCACTGATTTAAATTAAAGCAGAATTAAAATTAATGAAATTATTAAAACCAAAACATAAACATGAAAATGGACAGGTTCATTGTTACATCTACTCATTTGATATTACTATCTCTTATTCCTTTAAACAGCTGAATTTCTCAAAAACATAAAAAAAAAAAAAAAACCCCAAAAAAACCCTGACTTAACTGTTTTATCTTTAGTTTATAGATGCCTGAAATCATACTACTCTACTCCAATATATGCCCAGCTTTTGTGCTGTTTAATGCTTATTGTAAATAATAAAAGTTGTGTAACTTTTACCTGGGAACTGAATGATCAAGGCAGAAATAGAAACCCCATATTGGGACTGAAAATTTCTACAACAGTTATCTATTTTCATTCTTCTCCTGTTTTACTCCCCATTTTGTGATCCTTGATAATGTAAAGGACACATTTACTAAGTACCTACTAGGGTCAGGTGTTTCTATTTTAATTATCAAATTATTGAAAAATGAATACTTATTACTAGTCTCATTCTACAGATGGGAAGCTGGAATTTAGAAGGTTAAACAAGTTGTTCAAGGACACAGAATCAATAAACATGAAAGGGGACTGAAATTCACGCCTGGTCTGACTCTGCCCAGTGTTCTTTCTGCCCACCTACTAAAGGACACCAGGGAAGCAAGCATGTTCTATTTCTGTTACAATTATCCAGAACAAGGAGTTTATTGGTTAGGAAACAGTGGGTACTAAATGGTACATCAAAAGACCTATGATAAAATATTTGTTTTGTTTTTTTCTTAAAAGCTTATTCTCCTTTCCTTATGTATGGAATCTTATTTTAAAGTAGAGAATGTCCCATTAAGGTACTGTCAGACATTTCAATTTTCTTTGGAAAATAGAAAGATAGCTCCATTATAACAGCAGGTATGCCATTGATATTACACATTTGCAAATATCTTTCCTTATCAGATTCAATAAGGAACCTCCAACCCACCAAAAATCAGGGATTTATATCTTACACACTTCAAGATATGTTTGTACTGCATACCAGAGTGTTTGTTTCTGGCAATACAAAGATATCCAGGACACTCACAGTTAAAACTGCCCTCTACGCATGCACTTACAAAGTCTTCTCAGTTATAATGGCTTCCTCCTGGAAGCTACTTCACCTCATATATATTGCTAGTAGACACTTTACATCCTCCTCTCAAAATGCAAAAGCAAAGTCACGTGGGGACATCAATAGTCACAAAAAAGGTTGAAATGACATTAAATGAGAAATAACATGATGTTGGAAGAAACTGAGAAGGAACTGAAAGTCACAAATTCAAGCCCTCTACATAATTTCTACCTTTAGGCAGAAGTATCTTCATACCACATGACAGTTACTGCAGAGCCAAAAAAAAAAAAAATACATTGCTACTCTGATTGTTTCACTTCAATCCAACAATAGCTGCACCAGTGTTATCAATAGAGAAGGAAAAGATTTAACATGAGCTTGTGTAGGCACATGTGCAACAATCACCCTACCCCAAATTCGTACTTCCTGGAACATAATTTGGTCATAATTAACTATGTCTTACAAAAGCTGACTCAAGTAGCAATTGACCCTGCTTCCCCTTCTATCCCTTCTGATATACACATGCATAGACGCAGACATGCACATCAGCTCGCTCGCTGCCACGCGCGCGCACCACCACGCACACACACACACACACACACACACACACAGGTAGGAGAGTTGGAGGGAGGAAGAGAGGGAGAGGAGGGAGCCAGAGCCATAGGTTCTGCATGTACTTCCAGATCAATGTGTAATTCTCATTCATCATTCAGGCATGGGTTTCATTTGTTTTCATGTGTTTCATTCCAGAAAAGAAGAATTTAAGGTAAAAAAAAAAAATCTGATCAATATCAAGACATATGTAGGACCAGATCATTTGCTCTCCTGCTCATTTTACCCCACAACTGCCACAGTAGTTCTCAGGCTCCTGTTCCAACAATCCTGTTTCCAAGATGCTTGTCCCTGGATGTAGCTTTTACCTGAAATGCCCCTACATTACCCTATGGTATACCTGTTATGTCCTTGTTAGTTTTCATGCATCTCCTTCTACATAAAGCCCATACTGACATCATCTTTTTTTTTTGGTTTTTCGAGACAGGGTTTCTCTGTGTAGCCCGGGCTGGCCTGGAACTCACTCTGTAGACCAGGCTGGCCTCGAACTCAGAAATCCGCCTGCCTCTGCCTCCCAAGTGCTGGGATTAAAGGCGTGAGCCACCACCACCCGGCTACTGACATCATCTTAAACCACTCCCTCACCAAATTCCCTTGCCCTGCTCTATCTCCCCCAGCCCATGCATCTTTTAGCACAGCTGTTGTATTATCAATTTTCTATTTTTTTCTACCAGATCATGTAATCCATAAAGCTAGGAGAAATTGTCTGCTTTTCTTAATAGTAAATAAACACTTGAATGAATGAAATCTGAATGTCATTTTACCTTCACATTTCCCCCTGCTAGCTCTAAAAGTAAAACTACATCTTATTCTTTTCCCATTTTGACATTAATAAATGAAAAACCACTAATTAAAATGATCTAGAAAACCTTTAGCCAACAAATTATTGATTGGATATCAAAATAACTTGTTTTATGAACTTATTCTGACCCATCTATTTTTTAAAAGGATCTTTCTAGTTTATTTTGTGTCTTTCTAGCTTAAGGAATTTCCTCTAATAAATTTAAGAGGTTATTGTCATATTTTAATGGGAACAAGATAATCTCATATTTCCAAACAGCAAGTAAATGATCACTGTTAATGCAGTGCTGACTAGTTTTCCTGTCAACTTGATATAAGAGTCTTTTTGGAAGAGGAATTCTCAATTGAGAAAATTCCATATCAGAATATGAGCAAGTCTATGGAACATTTTCTTGTTGATTGATGTTCGAGTACCAGCTCACTGTGGGCTGGAAGAATGGTTCTACTAAAACAATAGTTCTAAACCTTCCCAGTGCTACAACACTTTAATACAGTTGCTCATATTGTGCTCATCACCACTTACAATTAATTTGCTATTAATTCATAACTAATTTAGCTAGTTTCATGAACTGTAATGTAGCTATTTTTAGAGACAGGTTAGTCAAAGGGGTTACAACCCACAGGTTGAGAACCACTGTGCTATAGGAAAGTAGGCTCTGCAAACCTGAAGGACAAGCTGGTAAGCAATGTACTACCATAGCTTCTGTTCTAATTTCTGGCCTCCAGGTTCCTGCCTTGTTTCCCTGCCCCAATTTCCTTTCTTGGTGGACTGTGGAGTGGACCTATGAGCTGAAATAAACCATTTTCACCCAAGTTGTTTATGATCATGGTGCTCTATCACAGCAAAAGAAGCCTTACCTAAAACAAATGCCAACACTTACATATGCAATTCGGTATGCTCATTTCTAAGACAGGTATTATCTCTGGTAATGACAACTGTTGCCAAACTTACAGCTAGCCCAAGTTTCCAAGATACATTGATCAACTGTCCAAAGAAGAAATTCTTTGACAAAAATGTGAACTTCCCAAGTTAGAAAAAACAAACAAAACAAGTTTAAAATAAAAAAATTTAATCACAAAATTCCTTTGCTAACAAGGGGTTTTGTACTAATAACGGCATGCACTGCAGGATTACCAGGTCTAATCTAGACAACTAATTACACACACAGCTTGAGAAAGAACTGTTCTTGAAATAGAGATCAGACCTGTAAATCTCTGCACTATTTTCCTGCCTGGTCTAATTTTAGATGATTTTCTGACCACTGAAGAGTCTATGCTATGCCAGGCTTCCCCAGCTCAGGCAATAGATTTCTCTCTCTGGCTGTAAGTCACATTATCTCATGAATGAACTGTTATTTAGGTCAGTAAAGAGGCTCTGGCCTAATTGAATGTGCATTTTATCCCTGATGTTCATGCTCTATATATCAAGATTTTATAGAGTTATTGAGAGTGGAGAGAAACTGTTATAAAGATGCAGAAGAGACTGCGATGACTAGACTACATTTAAAGCAGAACAGTTCAAAATACCAGAATATTTTCAAATATTTAAATTTTTCAAATTATATCTTTATTTATTTTGTGTTGGAAGTGCTCATACACTATGGTGCACATACAGAGGTCAGAGAACAACTTGAAGGAGTTGGCTCTTTCCTTCTACTATATGAGTTCTAAGAATAGAACTCGGGATGTCAGGCTTGACAGCAAATGCCTTTTCCTGCTAAGTCATCATATAATTCCAAATCTTTCATATCTAAATGATACTTTTGAATATTCACTTTTTAAAAAGGTATCCTATCTGGCTTCAACTTTGGAACCTAAAGTTCTGCAAAGACAAAGTCAATCAATTGTTTCTTTATATTTTTATTTATTTTATTTGTGTGTGTATGCACATACATGAAGGTATTCTCAGAAGGTCAAAATAGGGGATCAGATACCTGGACCTGGAGTTAAAGGTGGTTATAAGCCACTTGACTTGGGTAATAGGAACTAAATCACATTTGCAAAGGCTGCGAATGCTGCTGACTACTGAGCAAGGCCCTTTTTTCACTACATGCAAACAAAATATAATTTACCGTACTCACTATGAGGGATGATGGGGAGACTGACCTTGGTAAATAGTGATTCGATCCAAATAAAGAATGTGGTTGAGAAGAAACAAGATCCAAAAGTCTAAAAGAAAACAAAGGTGAGGCCCTGTGAGCTGATTAGAAACTCAGCCTATACCCATAAATTACCTTAAATCTGCCACAGAAAATGAGATGATTTTGCTAGTGGTACATTCAGACTTAAGAAAAACTAAAATATCTGTCATCAAAACTAAAATATAAACTCTAGGATGATATCCTGACGAAGTCTTTTGCAGAAGGAACTGGCAGTCAGCCCTAGACATACACAGCAGCCACACAAGGTATTTTCTGGACAAATGTATGAGTGTTTAGCATTTGTTATAATACAACTGAGTGACCACAACTTCACCAATGAACACAGCTCTGCAGGAGCTATGCAACATTAGAATACTCATGTAAAGTGCAAAAGTACACATCTTTTCATCCTCTTCCTGCTTAAGGTAAAACAAACCAAACAAACAAAACAACCAAATGCCAAATGTTGAAGCTTCCACATTCAGAGACTATGACTTAACTGGTCAGAAAACCATCAGAGTATCAGTGTTTTTTAAATACTACTTAGGTGAAGTTCATGTATATACAAAAATGACAACCACCAATATATCAGTGTAACTGATTAGATATTTCCTTTTGTTTTAAACAAGGTCTCACTATGTAGCTCCAGCTGGCTTAGAACTCACTATGTAGGCAATGTAGACCAGGCTAGCCTGAACCCAAAGAGTTACTCCTGCCTCTGTCCCAGTTTCATAGGTATTTGTATTATAGGCATGTGTGTAGCTACACTTAATTACTAAGTATACAATTATCTCTCATGTATACTGATAAACTAGAAAAGTTTTCTTTTTGTTTAAAGTTATTTGCCATACTGGTGTGACATTTCAGAAGAGTCTGGTATTCGAACTTAAAATATGAAAGCATTTTCTAATTATGTCTTATTTACTATCAAATGAAGTAATAAACCTTATTTCCATGATGCTTTCATGTAAAATTTGTAGTCCCAAATTACTCTTAGAAAGAATATGATGCACATGATGTCTAACAGGGAGAGGTTTTTGAAGTAAAAATGGATAATTAAAATACTACAGCTTCAATAATTACTTTTAATGTTTCTATGCTTATGTTTTAATAGGAAAATCACAAGTATTATAGTAGCTGCTTAACCATTTCTAATCAGTATTTCTCGTGTAATGATTCCTAAGCACTTCCTTCACAGATTTCAAATAAGAAGCAAGTATTTAACAGGCTTCTACATCTTTACATGTAGCATGCATATTTCTAAACATTCCTCCTCAAAAGTGCATCAGAGAAGGATGACCCTCAATTGTTAACAGATTCAGCAGAGTTAAAAGCTACAGCACTGGAAGGCCATAATAGTCAAGAACATCAGAAACACTAGGATGCTGCACCACAAAGAGTATGTCCCTAACCAAAGTAGCGTTTTTCTATAATCAGTCATATTATAGAATGTAGCCTGTGGCTACCTTAGTCCTTAGGAAGTACAAATGGCTTTTTGTGCTGGTAAAGCAGCACCCACAGCTGCCCTAAGGTAGCAGGTGTTGGAGTGATGTTTACTTAGTATCTATAGAGTAAATTAAAATGCACAGCATATGCCATGTTATCTCAGGCAGCAGAACAAAATCAAATTCTGCGTCTTTCCAAGGACAAAGGGCTGTGTGGCAACATGAGACAAACTGAGCTTTGCCTTCAAATGCCTGTGCTCTCTTGCACTCAGAAGCTGATTTGCAGAACCAGTTAGGATCTTCCTCACTTCCTTTTTGTTCTCTTCTTTTTTCAGGTCTGGCCTCCTAATTTCAATGTTCTGTGTTTCAGAAGCTTTTGTATTAGATGAATCAAACGAAGAAAACAGTGGGGCAACTCACCACTTTTAAGTATCTATGCTGTGACAGACCAGCGTCTCAAGGTTGAAATCTGATAAACTTTAGGAACTTACATTTTATGTTCTCATCTCGCTGTCAGAAGATGGGAACTTACATGTGAGATTTCAGAGAGTCAAGAAAACTTGCTATAAAGATTCCAGAAGTGACAACATTCTTCTCTAAGAGGCTGAAGGCTAAACTTGCTGCTAAGAAACAGGAAGTACCTGTACATCCCACCTCCTGCCTCCAGGGCACACTCTGTGCCGCCAGGAGCTTACTACAGCTGTACAGCTCCTTCCTATGAACTCCAGAGGTTTAAAATCCTCCTCTACATAGGACACATTAACTTGGGATATATTTTCACTATCTTTCCAAATTTCTGCTGCCAGCGGGCTTTCCCTTAAGAAGGACTATGAGACAAGCGAAATACTTTCATTATGAGAAAAAAAGACCATTGTCTTTTTTTTTTAACTTGCTTAGTAAATTCTCTGAAAAGTTTGTTTTCCAGCTTACCAAAATGTCTAAAATATCCCATCATTGCTGTGAGACTGACCAAGATATTGGGTACACTGTAAAGATAAATGCACTGAAGCATTCTCTCTCCATTCCAAAACAAACATTCGATTTTCAAGTAGAAAAAAATCAGGGATTAAGGAACAGAACACACACGTGAGCTGACTCATTGAAACAGCATCATCAACTGACAGAGTCAAGGGAGAGGAGGAGAAAGTGCTGGAATGTGACTAGGAACACCTGTCTGTGAGCAACAGTTCCGTTATTAGCACAGAGCCCAGGCAGAATGTTTACCTTTTCTACAGTTTGTCTCATGTCCAAAGGAAAGAGAACAATGTCACTCCCAAAGTGTGTGAGTGATTAGTGAAAAAAAATCATACTTTATACTTTAATACAACACATTCAAGGAAAGCTACTAAAGCTAACCGGAAAAAGAGGAAGTACAGTGGAACTCTTTGAAGTGAATCTTTTTTTTTTTTTAAATCAAGAAGATGTACCATAGGCAGGCACAACTAAATATAATATGCCTATAGGAAGACAATTTGTAGGCAGAAAGGCACTTAAAATATTATTTCATGGCTGAGCTCAGGCTAAACTGGTCTGTTATTTTATCTATAAATAAAGAGTATATTCTTTAATATCAATCACATTTAAACATGGAACCCAATGAAATACACCAAAATCTCCAATGGCTGCAGAAGAGAAGGTTTAAACATTCAAGTTTCACATATCTTTTTCCTTCAGATAACATAATCCCCATTGGTAGGGGAAAGTATTTTCATCAATTTTAGCCTCTTATTTCTTTTCAGGCAATGTAAAAACCTAGGCAAGATAAAGAAGGAGAAAACAACAAATTTATTTAACAAATCTTTGTAACACTGAAAACTAGTTTCTGTTGCTAAGTATAATTGTTCTCGGTGGCAAACTGCTAGTAAATGTCAGAATCTTGTTGGGGACACTATCTTAAACTAGCACTCATTTTTCTGGTAACATGTTTTAAAGGAACTATTCTGAGGTTTGGAGAGGAAAGCCTTTAAAAATATTTTGTGAATCCTATTAGTCCCAAACCATCATTTGACAATCACCATCACTATAATGCCTCCTCATACTTGAAACCCTACTTTCAAATCAGAAATAAAGAAGTGACTACTATGGCGGTAGCTTTGCATACATGATCAGTGTTCATACCGTGGCCATGTATTCTCCTTGGATCAATACTCATTTCCCAAAAGCATCCTCCCTACAAGTCAGGTCTGGGGATTCTTTGTGAAAGTGCCCAAGCAGAGGAGTTGCTTATAATGCCATTGACTTGTATTCCTTTTCTCTTCTTTATATAGATTAATTCTTAACAAACTGAAATTTTCTCAAGGTGACTACCTGACTGTATTCATGATATAACTGTTTCATCTGGCAGTGGTCATATTCCTATAGCAAGAGATCAGGATATTAGGTTTAGATTTCTGTGGTCTCACTGGTCTCCATACACACACCCCTACTCTCACTCCCAAAACTACAAAACCACAAACTTTCTCAGAGGCTTAGATGGTGCTCTTATACCTGGTCACACTTCCCCTGACCCATATCAGTTCATTAGCTATAGAGACACGTCCCAAAACATGGGTTGTTGATCTCGTATTCTTCCAGGGGCTGTGTTTCCTACTCTCATGATTGACTGTTTTCATCAGGCAGGTTATCATCTGATGATATGGTGCCGTATCCTGCAGGCGATGCCAGTGACTAACCAGCCAGTATAGCCTCCTTTGAGGCCCAAACAATTTCAAACCCATTGGTGAGCAGGCAACTGGACTCCCTTGATCCACTAGTTCTCACTGACTCCCAGAAATGTGTGGATAAGAACTGGGCTAGTGCCTTGTGTTCCTCTTGAAGGCTTTGGCCTTTCACTACATAAAACTTCCCTGCTTTTCTAATTTCTGTTTTGGGTTACACTCATGAGTTACTTCGAACATTTATGCCACTCAGACTGATTAGAATGCAACAGTCATTCAAACTGGTTTGTTTCTAGCACTTGTACTTAGAGCGTCCTCTTTACCTCTTAAGATTAGTTAGTGGTCTACTGTGCTAATGAAAATTAATCCCTTCTGCCTTGCATGTTCTAAAATGTTTAGTGAGGCTTCTAACCAAGAAATGCACCAGCATTCTTTGTACACATTTCATTTTTGCTCTTTCTCATCTCACTTCTCTTGGTATAAAGTTCAAAACCCTCCTTATCGCCTTAAGTTTCCTTAAAGATTCAGTAACACAGACCCATTTCTCTTTCGCCTTTTGAATTACTGTGTATTCAGTAGGACTTACACTTTTAACTGAATCTTTGATTTATTTCTCTTTATCTGTCAAAGAGATAAAGATGGGAAAGGTGGGTAATAAAACCATTACCAAATGATAGATTAAAACTATAGAACATGCTATTTGCTACAAATTCTCAGCTATGCAAGTTTTAAAAGGTAGATGTTATCTACCAGAAAATGTAATTATTCATTTTGCATGAGAACATTTCATTTATGGAATAACCCTATAAATAACACAGAATGTAGAGGAGTATAATGTACATGCAGAATAAATTATTTGTAGGATCCTAAATGCACGCTAAAGTCTTATATAGACTATGGGATATAAATACATGATAAACACACACCAATACATAGAATAGAAATCCTGAGTCTCCAGAAAAGAAAAAAGTATCCTCCATTTTCAATGGACAAACATGCTGAAGTCAATTAATTCTACCTAAAACAAACAAAAACTCTAAATGCATTTCCTGGATTTAGGCCATTGTCACAAAATCACTAGCTTCTGTGTGGTTTCCCTGGCTGCTTTTAAAGCTTTGTTTTCCAGTACAAAAGCAGATTTGAGCACTGCTGCAGTGAGTGCTGTAGATGGGATTTAAATAATACAACAGTAGAGACTGAAGAGGAACCTTTAGCAAGGGCCAGATAGGGGATGTTACAGATTGGGAGGGGGAAAGGAAGCGAACCATGCACACTGCACACACAAGAGCTCTCAGCCAAGGAGACTAGAGCATTTGTACTTAGTCTACTAACTCGGCTGTACCGCCTAGATACACAAACTTTGGGACAGAAAAATAAAAGTGTTTTCTTCTTCAGATTTCATTCCACAGGTTTATGACAGATCTAAAAAGCAATCAAGTCAAGCTCATAGAAAGTATGAGGGCACACAGACAACAAAAACAAACCAAACAAAATGCACTCTCTTAGCTTAGGTTGTCTGCTAATATTAAAACTATGTCCATAACATTGTCTTTCATCAAACCAATACATCCTATTTTTCTCTATTATTTCAACTCAGGAACTTTGGAAAAAGAAATCCAGGCGTGTAAAATCAGATCATGATGATACCATAATACAAAATTATGGGCATCAATTTGGACTTTTAAAGGCATTCTACAAATGGAAAACCTATCTACTAATTTTGTGTGAATGTTCTTCAGTTGTAATTCATACTGAATAGTAAAATAGAAAAGGAAGAAAATTATGAAATATGAGAATATCTCTTCATTTTTATTCTGTCTTCTGTTCAACAGAAACTGGCACAAATATATAAGCACATGGGCTATACATTATGACCATTATAGTAATGTTCATAATGTAATCAAATTTATAACCAACAATAGTTCACAGATATATATTACAGACTATACTAGCAAAGTATTTAAACAGTCTCAACCCTCCTACCCTGTCCTTCATTTCTCTCTTTGGGTCACTTGATAGTTACATAGTACAGTACAAGACTAGAGGTCTGCCACAGAGTTTTTCCTAAGTACTATGAAACAAGATCAACAAGGACATGAGTGTCTATTCTGATACAGGATCTTGAACAGCCTAGGCTGGCCTCAAACTCACTGTGCAGCTGAGAATTATTTCATCTACAGATTCTCTCCTCAAGTGCTAAAAGTACATGTTATCATATCCTGAAATTATTTAAAATACAATTTTTTAAAGAATCTTACTTTATTTTATTTTTTATTTTATGCATTAGTGGTGTGCTGGTGGTTATGTCTGTGTGACAGTTGTGAGTTGCCATGTGAGTGCTGGGATTCGAACCCAAGTCCGCTGGAAGAACAATCAGTGCTCTTAACATCTGAGCCATCTTTTCAGCCCCTAAAAGACAATCTTTTTTCATTAGTTAATTAATTAATTCATGTTACATCCTGATTGCAGCTCTCTCCTCCTCCAAGTCCCCTCCCTTCACAGAGCCTCTCCCCTACCTCCTCCCTTTCTCCTCTGAGACTGGGGAGGTCCCCCCCCAGACACTGCAGAACTAGGCATATCCTCTCCCACTATGGCCAGACAAGGTGTCCCCAGTTAGGGGAATAAGATCCACAGGCAGTCAACAGAGTTAGGGGCAGTCCCCACTCCAGTTGGTGAGGGATCTGCATCAAGACCAAGCTGCACATCTGCTACATATGTGTGAGAGGCAAGGGGGGCACTATGTCCAAACCATGTTTTTTCTCTTCAGTTGGTTCAGTCTCTGGGAGCCCCCAAGGGCTAAAAGACAATCTTAATGTACATTTATCACCTATTTCTTTTTAAAATATGTGAAGTAAATGACTAATAGCTAGTTTTAAAAGTCTTTCACTATCCAATAAAATCTAGAGTCAACATGATAGTAAATAAACTTATAATCTAAGTTTGTGGGAGGCTGAGGTGGGTGGCTAAAAGTTAGAGGTAGGCCTAAGTTACACAGTGAAAGCCTGCTTCAAAAAACCATCTAAGCTTTTTTATAAGTCCCTCTGAGAGTAGGAAGCACTGTCCCGAGTTCCAAGCACGCTCTTCCTAATGACCCTTGAGTAAGCAATCACAGGATGGCAGATAAGGATGGAGAGATGAAAAAACAAAGCTTTATTGGGGGAGAGATAGGGCAGAATAAAAGATATCTGCTGTGTATGCTATGACAGCTATAAAATATGTACAAGCTTTAACACAGAAGCAAGAGTACTTACTGTGCATTTCCTATATGCCAGGCCCTAGATTAACTGACTTATGTAGATTAATTCACTCCTCACAACTTGAAAACCTTGGAAATGTTTTGCTATCTAAAGATACTATCAATTATATTATCAAAATTACTTGTGGTTATATTTGGTAATATGAAAATGGACTTTCTTTTCTTTCTTTCCACACATCTTCACATTCTACCTCTACTTTTTGAGATTAAGTTTCATGATGTCTCCATGGCTAGCCTGGAACTTGCTATGTAGCCCAAGCTGACCCTGAAGTCTTGTTCCTCCTGTTTTAGCCTCTCAAATGCTTAGATTACAGGCAATGTGTCTTACGAACCAGGCTATTTTTATGTATTTTTTTAAAATGATGCAAATCTAGTATTTGTAATAACATTAATAAAACCTATAAATAGAACTGTCAAACATAATCAAGATGAGATACAAATGTCTACTAACGTTCAAAGAGATTGGTTTAGTTCATTAAAATCCGTGTTTTATACAAAGACACAATTTGTTGATATAAAAAGTAAAGTTCTGTTAGCTTAACACTGGGAGTCTTTTTAAAAGAAAAAAGATAGTGAGCTATTTCTCCTAATCAATACAGTTGGGATAGTGGTGAATGCATCCGAGTACACTCATTTTCTTAGTTCTGCTTGTCAGATTATAGAAAAGACCCAGATGAAAAAGCAGGATGAAGTAGGATTTTGCACTAGAAAATGTAAAAATCAAGACATTTCATTAACTTAACTGAAGAGATAGTCTATTGAAGAAAAACTAACAGTTTACCCAAGCAACAAAAGAATGCTATTCGACAATTTGTTGTTAAAGCATCGGGGGCGGGGGGGGAGGAAGAGCACCACATAATTATAGTGTTTATGATTTGTAATTTAAAGCTATTGATGTATTGGTTTTCTTAAGGTGTCCTCCACCCTGGGAGAATAAAATTTTGTTATAACCTTGATTTTCTTAAAAGAGAGAGGGAAGATTTGCAAAAACAAAGAGTAAATCAGAAATCTTTTTAAAGATTCTAATCAAAATGCTAGGTTAAATAGCAGAACATGAAATTTCACTTTCATGTCTCTGACAAGTTCTGAAATACTAGTACAGAACAGCTACACACACTATAAGGAAACCCAGCAGATACTGAAATAATGCACTCTCTATCAAACAACATACTAGTTCTAGACTCCAAATCCACTGCCTTCATCTTCCCAGGTTACAGTTCCCTACTGTAAATCCCACTATAACATCAGGACCAGATACTTGAGAGCCACACTTAAATCAAACAAAATATAAACAGAGCTTACTGTACAATTCTTACATGGTTACTACTAGAGACATTCACCAAAATCTGTAAGTGCTAACCTGACTGAAACTATTAAAGAATAGAATTCTATTTTCCCTACATGAAGCCAGTTTTTTACTTTAACATACTATACTGCACTGGTTAGTTCTCAACAGGGTAAAAATCCATCTGAGATCCTGAAGGCCACTACCAAAAGTCCTCACAATGATCATGTAAAGAAACACGCTTGAGATTTTCCACTCTGGTGATTCTGAGATCAAACCACCTAGGGCTTAGTAAGAAGAAAACAAAACGTCAACCTTAGGTGACCAGATCAGGACAAGTTGAACCACAATAATAAAAACTAAAGTACATAAACTAAACTTTCTACTCTGTGTAAAAATGTCTTTACTTGTTAATTCCTCTCAGACTTCCCCTAATTATAAACAGTATTAACAAATACATACATTTACATATTACATATAATACACAAAAAAACAAAAATCTTTCAAGTCTGAGAAGCATCATATGATTATTCTTATAAAGGAAATATGAAGGTCTTTTATCTGAAGCTCAAGCCTTTCATCAGTTCTCAACTGGCTCCACCTGCACTTATATAAATCTTTGGTAATAAGTCACACAAATAAGTATTCATTGGTTAGTTTCAAATGTAGTAAGTGCAAACCTAGTAGTAATATTAGTATAATATATTATAGCATTAAGAACACTAAAAGAAATTAATAAAATATAATAATATGAATAAAACCTATAAACAGAACACAATCTGTTTGGGAACCTTATTAACATAGTACCTTCCCTTGTTACTTAGCAAGTATGTTCATTCAATATCCAACAAATAGCTTAAAGTGAGACATATTGTTCATTTTCACATATACTAGTTAGGCTATTATATTTTTTAAGGTAGCTCATAAGGAGAAGCAAAACTAAAATCTAAGGATCCTATAAGAAATACATATCTTGCATAAATTGCAGGAAGTAGAAACTCAAGATAAATATTTACAGTTCAACTATGCAATATTCAAAATGTAAAGGAGATACTTATGTGAAATACAGTAAAGATGTTTTCAAAGTATGTCATATCATTGCACAGTTATTTGTAAATGTCCTGTTTAATAAGTTTCTAAAAGGCAAATTATTTTCAAGGATAGCTATCCTTTTTAAAAAACCAAGGACTACAGCTCTTTCACTCAGAATCCATCCCCCTTCCAGACTCAATTCTGTTTTCATGCTTTAAAGAGGCAATACTCAGTCACAGGACTGTTCAGTCATGCTCCCATGCATCTTTATCAAACTGATAAAAATAGGACATGTCTTAAAAACAGGTGAACTTCTCTCAAAACTCGGGTTTTTGCTGATCTTTCCCTCAACCTAAATGCTAGCTTTATGCAGGACAATAAAGATAAAAGCAAAGAGGCAGGCAATGAGAGACAGGCTCATTGATGGGGTGAGTGAAAAGTAAGACAGAAGAGATGTAGCAAGGAAGACAAGTCTGTAGTGTCCATGAAATACTGTGAACGTGGACATGAGTCCACAGAGTAGGCTGCTTGATAACTGATGTAGCTACTGGGGTACAAAGAGGTGGGGTGAACACAAAACAGATGCACATCAGAATCCAGATGGTAAGAGCAGCGATGCAGTAATGGAGAAGAAAGACTTACTGAGAGCTGAAACAAGCTCTTCAGAAACCAAACTGTTAAAATCAGTGTTAAAGGAAGGGTATGCTAGATATCTATCTATCTATCTATCTATCTATCTATCTACCTACCTACCTACCTACCTACCTACCTATCTAGTAACGTATAACTGTGAACCAGTGAGAAATAGCCTTCCTCCCCAACAGTAGTTGATACAGTCCAGAATAACCAAATTAAAACAAGCCAAGCTCAAGGAAAGCCACATTACAATAAATGTCTTCTACTTGCCCCAATTTCTGTCTTTTAGTAGCAACAAGCATCTCATGCATGTCCCAGAAGTTTCTAAAACCCAAGTCCAACATAATGTTCAAGCAATGTGGTTTAATGATTTTTAATTGTTTCATTTTCTTTTGCCATTCAAAGATCAACATAAGCATGATGTTTTTTTTTTAATTTTTATTTTTAATTTTTTTTCAGCAAATCAAAAAAATTTAAAAAGCATTCAAACAGAATAAAATGAAAAGAAACAAACAAGCAAAATACCAAGGGTCAGATATACTTATACAAGAATTCTATAGAGCCTTCAAACAAGCAATACTTTTTGAGTTATGTTTAAAAAAATTCAGAACCACAATAAGCTCCTTCACAAAGCAAATAATATTGAAATAGTGAAATCAAGTGTAAACTCGACAAAAATATATAAATATAGTCAGTACTCCTACAGAGGTGTAATACAAAAATCTCAATGATGTAGTGCAAACTGAATACAAGAGATATAAAAAAATAATATGTCCATGAACAACTGAAAACTGGTTTTTTTTTTTTTTTTTTTTTTTTTTTACAGACCATACTCCATATACAGGCTGCATGTTTGGGAATAGCCCCCACTCCAGATGTTAAGACCTACATAAAAACCAAGCTGCACATTACAACTATAAATTGCAGGGAAGCCTAGGTCCAAGCCCATGCACTAAGATCTGTGTAGACTAGGTAAAGCATGATGTTTTAAAAGTCTTTACACTGGGTTTCTCTGGAAACTTTAGGGACAAAGAGTTCTGGACACAAGCAACATTCTGTTCTCAGAGAGCCACAGTTTTCAGTGGCTCATTAATTCCTCCCATTGCCTTTAGGTTCCCTCCCCTTAGCAGGAGGCCAGTTTATCAAGAAACCCAGAGGGGGCAAGAAAGCTGTAGTAGTCCAGCTGAGCCACAAATCCAGATAAAACCATTCAAATACTGCCTGCTTCTGCTTGTCATCTGAAACTTGATGAGTCACAGGTGCTATGCGTGACCAGCAAGTATTCCTGACAGCCCTGAGAAAGGACACACACAATGGACATCTATGGAGATATTACTAGTTCTCCATACTGGTAATGTCCTAGCACACTCTTTGGTGTAATGATACAGTTTATAAGCTTTATCATATTTAACACTGGCTTCTCCATGAGCTATAATACATAAATATCCTATTTTTAAAATGACTGCCTAAAGAAAGCTGGTAAGACATTTTAACAGTCTCTCTATAGCCTTTTCTATTTCAAACTCTGTGAGCTGATATGCACAGTATGTACAGAAAACATCAGGTAGTACAGAAAATGAGAAATACAAATACCAAATTATAAGTAACTTTTAAATAAAAACAAGTAAGTCAGAGAAAGAGAAGTACAGGGAGAAACACAGTTGAGAAGCAAAGGGAGCAAGAACACGGGCATCAAATAAAGGCATCTTACAGAGCAATTCAGACTAGAAAAAAAATCAGGTCACGGTTCATATTGTTTTCACAAGCTTTGCCTTCAGCATCTCTCCCATCTATATTCATGATAAAATGATTAGATACCAACAGGGAATCTGGACTAGTAAAAGCCTGTTGCCATTCGAACACAGGGTTAAATGATGACAGACTCCAGCACATCTAAACACACTGTAATCTTTTAAATATGTAAAGTATTAACTGTAAGTCAACTGCCCTGGACCTTAGTCTAGAGTCCTATTCCCATTCCAACACAGAGATGCAGTTTGGAGGTAAGGAAGCACACACAGAGTATCCAGTGGCACACACCAGAGTGCAGCAGCATTATCAACGCTTGAAAGACTGAAGGTCTCTTTCACTTTTTTCACCAAGGTAAAAGTAAAGGCTTAAAAAACAAACAAACAAAACAAGTTTGTTCACGTTACATAATAACAGACAGAAAACAAGTGATTTCCTTCTAGCCAGTGTTTCAAGCTAATAGGTTACACCCAAGATCCCACTCAATTCTCTACATATTTTGTAGTTTTCTTGGCTTCTCACATATGAAGGCAGCATGCAGAACAAAAACAAGGCTGGAACATATCTAAATTTCTGTTTTCCTCAATGATGTTTGAGCTTTCTGTCATTCATTTAAATTAAGTATTCTATACTTGAAACATTTACATGCAACACATTTGTAAGTGTGCACAATTTGGAGTTTTTAAGCCAATTCACACACCTACACTCATAATTACAGTCAGTGAATACGAACCAGACTGGCTGAAACAGAAAATGACAGTACTCTGTAGGATATCACGTTAAAAGTTCTAATTCCTCCTTAAGAAGAGAAGACAGGAAGCCTGTATTCTTCAACTTTATCTTAGATACTTTATGAATGCGTTCTCACAGGTCAGTGCATCTGAACAAGTATGACACTGCTGTCAAAGGAGGTTGATCTAACTGTTTCCAGATGCTGATATTCTTCATGTGAGGGGCAGGAGGTAGACAGAGGGCAGTGAATAATTATTATCCTTAAAAGTTCAACTATACTGCAAACCTGAGAAAACCTACTCTCAGGTTCCCATCACTTTCGTGAACACAATGCTAAAACAACTAAAATGCATGTTCTCTTTACTGCAATTTTTTTTCAAGATGCAAGAGCCTAAATGCAAAGAAAAGAAAAAATGTCAACTTTTCTATTGTCAGGAGTGTTAATAACCTGCAGCTATAAAACTGTACTCTTTTCTTTGACACTGTCATAGAGATTAATAGCCTCCACAGTTCAAACTACACTTCCTTGACATTTCCTAGCAAGCAGGAAAAGCAACATTACAGGCAGAGTATTGCTAACTAGAATACAGCCTTGGGGAGGGATAGGGGAGGGGTGCAGACAGTGAGCCTGGAAAGGGTATGAAGTGGCAAAGAGCACCTCCTCCATTTTGGCAGAGGATTCATGAGCTTGTTTAGGGATGTAAATGGTTGGACCTTAAACTGATAGTTGAATTTTCAATAATTTTGAAATCTGACAGATATAAGGGGTCAAATATAAGATTTCCCTGCAACATTTCATTCTTGGACACCTGGCAATACTATCAGACTGGATGAATTAGACAATGAAATTTTGTGCAAATAAAAGCACTAGAGAATGAAAAAGTCGATATCTCAGTAACACTTTAGAACTCAACATTCCAGAAAGGCCTTGAGGTCTCACTAGTAAGAGAATTATGGAATGGAAACTCTTTACTACCTTACATCTTTCCAAAGATCCCCACCACCTCTCCTCTTCCACCTGAAATTAGAACTGTGGACCTCCTACTGAATCAAGAACTCAGCCCTCTACATCTGAGTCTTCTTGAGGAATGGAGGATGGTTTGATGTGCACTGTACTTCTCAAAGTCTGTTCAGCTTGGTGTCAGTACCAGAGGTATCCATGATTATAGAAGGTCCAAAAATATACCTCTATCTCCATACCCACAATTTATGACAACAATCAAACATTCTGGAGTCCCAAATTAAAGACACCTGCTTAACTTTGTTTAAATTTGTTTTACTAAGTTTTATTTCTGAAGTCCTTTTCATCCACAAAACATCCTCTTAATGTCCCAGGGACTCTAAGGAAAACATTATTCTGAAAACTGAATTCATATGTTGGCTGTGGGCAGAGTGAAAATTACATTCAGAAATTCAGTGGAAAAAACATTTAAAACCTGTGTATTTTTCTTCTTGCAGTGTAGTGAAGGATCTGTGAAAGTCAAAGCTTACAAAACTTAGAAAGGCTGGTTTGGGGCTCTTTTGTGTTTTGTTTTGGTTTTGTTGTTGTTTCCTGTTTTAATGATGGAAAATACTCTTTCTCCCTAAAATGCTTTAATAGGAGGAATATAAATGATATGGCAAACAACCTTTCAAAAATTCTTTTCTGGTAAGGAAATATCCACATGCTTACACTCATAAAATCGTGAGAGAAATAAACAATGAATTAAGCAATTCCAACCATTTTTTCCTCTACAAATGTAATTATTTCTTTTCTACTCTTTTCTTTTTATACATCTTCTCTCCAGTAACTCAGTCAAATGTTAGCTTAGTAGAAGCAGCTACAGTCACACTTAAATTTTATTTACCAAATTCTTTGCAAAGTGCACAGATTCTCATTCACATATTGGTCCTATGGGCTCTATCGGACATTATTAGTGATTTGCCTGAAATGAGTCAAGAAAGAAAGGGTAAAGAGAGCCTTGGCTTAGATGACAGTGATAGTACTTCAGGGATCACAGGAGCCATGAAAATTAGCACTGAGCCCTCATGCCCAGGACAGAAAAGAAATCAGGACAGTCTTAATGAGAGTCAGGCAGTACGCCTAATGAGAACCTTAATATACTTTATCTTCCCTTTATAATTCATTCCAGTGTCTTTAGAGGCAGTGAACCAACTAGCACTTATTGAGAGCATACTGTGTGCCCAACTTTGGGCCAAGCACTCTGGGAAGACTCAAATTACATACAGCAGTGGTTGGCAGGTGTGATTTCCTGACCCAAACCAGAGCCTCTCAGAACTTGTTAGAAATGCAAACTCTCAGCCTCACCTGGACTCACTGAGGCTGCAGCCTGGGGATGGACTAGGGATTTGGTTTTGTTTGTTTTGTTCAAAAACAAAACAAAGAAAAACCCTGCAGTGATTGCAGAAGCACTGGCCTCTAGCATCTTTGGGGAAGCCTTGAAAATGTGAAAACGGCAGCAAAGCTGAGACTACACAGAACCCAAGGTCTGATCATCTCACTAAAGGTTCAAACTCTAGGAGGGTTTGTTACTTTTGAAAACAAAGCCAGAGAGCACTTGAGATACCTTCCCTTGCTCTCACTTCTACTGCTGGAAGCATACACAGAAAGAAGAATATGGATTCACAAATGAACACATGATCCAATGAGTCTGGAACTACAAAATAACCAATTCTGTAGCTTTAGATAATGATAAACAGGGATGCTCCCTCAAGGGAGTCTATCTATTCTGAACTTGTTATGCTGTGTTTAAAGGCAGCTCTAGTTCTCAATCATTAGAACCAATCATTATTAGGTTCTAGGAGCAAAGCAGATGTGATATATTTGCATTTTATTGTTCTACTTGAAGCTCTTACTCTCCTAACTTGATAATCTTTCCAGCATCACTTTGCCAAGGAATATACAATGTTAAAAAACACTAACAGTAGTGATACCTGCAGTAAGCATTATTGCTCATTTTATTATACTTTTTTGTTTTCATGGTCTTATTCACTGCCCTGGTTATTCATTTCACGTTACAGAAGAAAGATTAGCAATATAATAACCCTCACTGTTACATAGCACATTAAAATATAAATATAAAGTTAAAATTCAAGCCTTCCTACAAATGACTACAGGGCCCAAGTTTCAGTCACTATCTCATGTCTTCCTTAATTATTTAATGTACTAGACCATTCTCTGCAAAGCTAATTTTAGGAAATTGCATTAAATCACACAGAAGGTGAGACAAGAGCTAAAAGGCACTTAATCTGGAATTTTAGGTGAAAACATGTAACATGGTTTAAGAATGACTTATTAAAACAAAAAGGTGCAATTTAAATATACAGACATATTTTGTCAAAATCCTTTTAGATAATAGTATCTTACATTTTAGACAAGTTTCTCAATGGCAAATTCTTATTCGGACATTTATTCTTAAACTATGAAAGGCTCAACACGCATATAACTGAGATCCTTGTAAGTGGAACCATGGTAATAAGAAATTATTATATTATATCCTAGGGTGCTATAATAGAAGGTTATTACCACATGCTTAGCTAATAGGGTCCACACTATTATATTAAAATTAGATTGAGTTATAAAAATTATATTATCATCATAATCCTTAGTACTTATGAGGAAAACATCTTTCAAATGGTATCACAAAGCCTAGCACTACTGCAAATTTATATATAAAGAAATCAAGTTACAGGAAGACAGTACCAAAATATATGAACACCTTTCCAAAATGTATGAAAGATTAAGGGCTCACCCAGTGTAGACTGGCAGCACAAATGTTACAAGTGATTCAAGGGAGAAGTAAAATACCTATTTATTTAATAATAATTGGTGACTATCTATTATAAACTAAATGGTATTCCAGGCTATGCACAGACAGCAGCAAACCAAAGAGAAAAATCCTCCATTGTCTTGAAGCATACACTCAGTAAACAAACTCGAAAATAAACAAATAAGCATATGCTATCAAATAGTCAAAATGTCTCAAAAGAGATTTGTAACAGTAATAACAGAAAATGATGAGCTGCTAGTCATTGATATTGAAGTTAGAACAGTGTTCTGATAAAGTGATATGTAAGTAAATTTTTAAGAACTGTACTGGTGCATGATGAGATGGCTCAGTAGTTAATGATACTTGTTACCCTGACTAACCACCTGAGTTCAACCCTGGAATCCAGACAGTCAAAGGAGAGAAGTGACTTCTACAAGTTCCCCCTGACCACAGAAGTGGGACACACACACACACACACACACACACACACACACACACCAGAAGTGATCAGAACAAGAATAGCTAAATGTTGAACACAAAAACAGCTTAGCTGAATAGCTAGGTCTAGAGAATGGGAAATAGGAGTCAAGAATATGAGGATTTCCCCCAATCACCTGGCTACCATTTAGAGAAATAAGACGGTAAAGGATGAGAAGACTGGGTTTGGTCTGAGAAATGCAAAGTTCCACATGCCCAGTATACACTGAAGTAGACAGTCAAGTAAGTGGTTGGCTTTTGTAGCTCATTAGAATGAAGGCCGCAGCTAAGAACACACAACGGGGATCATCCCAGAAAGAAAAAGAATCAACACTGAAGGGCTTGCTAACAGCCCACACACTGCAAACACAGCACCAGTAGATCTTAACCACCCCACTTCCCTCTCCCTTGCTAAATCACGAGATTACATTTCTACCAAGTCTAGTCCTTTATCTGGCCACTTCCTTATGCCTAACTCATTTCTGACGCTGATCACCAAGGTCCAACTATCAAAACATTAAGGTCCAGCAGTCAAAACTCATTTTTTGGCTACACTGGCTAACTTGTCCAATCAGGAATTACCAACTCATCCTTACAGACACTACCTTTTTCTCCTACAGCACTCCTGCAGAAACACCAGCTGCTGTCTTTGTCCTATACAGAGGCAGGCCCAATTTGCCCCTCCAGAGGCATAAAATATCCTCTGTACTGAGAATATGGTGTCTGAGTGTGTTCTGTGTTGACTCTAAAGCCCCATTCAAATGCTTTATTTTTATAAAAAACAAAATAGATACTTCTAAATTCTTTCTTTTCCTCTGTCCTCACTCAGCTTTCCTGAAGAAATGTAGCAGAAAAAAAATGGTTTTGATAAGGAGACATGAGGTCACAGAATGATTCTGGGACTGACAAAAACAAGTGGAAAGAACTTGGAAAGCTGGAATTCATACACAGATAGTGGTAAGGTAAAACATAGTCAATGCTTCAATGTCCACTGAAAATAGATTGGCAATTCCTCAGAAATCACCACATGACCTGGAAATTATATTCATAGGCTAATACTCAAATTAATTAAAATGAATGTTTTTATAATGTTCTGCTGGGCATGGTATAATGTAAAGACAGAAGCAGTATGATCAGAATGATTTAGAGTTCCAGCCCAGCATGGTCTACAGAGAAAGAACTACAACTTCATTTGCCTAGCCTAAGAGATGTTATTGTTTTATCCCCAGTACTGAAAACAAATTCCCACAAAAGCCTTGCATGTGGACTAATTGATACTGGTAGTAGAATTGTTTCTTACAGCCAAGATAACCTAAACATCTACCAACTAATGAATAAATTATACCATTTTGTACATGTGATGGAATAATATTTGCCACAAAAAAGGAATTAGCATAAACTGTATGGATAACATTTAAGAAACTACTATAACATGAAAGAAGAAGTCTACATGTTGTATGACTACATTTATATGGAATGTACAGAAGCGAGCAAGCAGGAAAATTAATAAACAGAAAGTATGTTTCCGAAAGGCTGCTACAGCGGTAGTAGCTGTAGAGGGGCTAGGAAGTAAAAATTATAGGGTATGAAGTTTCTATTAAGGGTGATGAAATTGTTCTGGAAATGCAGGTAGTTACTGCACAACTTTGTGAACATACTGAAAACATACTAAATTATACATTGTAGTAGAGTGATTATCATGGCTATGAACTGCAACTTTGGGTTTTGTACATTTTTAAATTTTTATTTGTTTGCTTGTTTGTTTTAGAACAAAGACAGTGACAACAGAGAAAAACAAATGAAAAATCAGACTGAAATTTTATCTTGTTAATGAGAGTGTTTAAAGTCCTAGAGGCTGTCAGGTCATTTGTCTGAGAGGGTAGCCACAGTGTGTACAAGCTATGGTCTCATATATGGACATATCTACTATGCCTAACACAGCTCCTTAGCTCCCCAGAACCCTAACCACTCAGCACTCAGTTTAAAGCACATTTAACATTCTAGGCTTTTAAAAGCTCTTCTTTACAAAGAGGCCCTACCGTGAGAAAATAACAGAAGTCTTAAAGATGTAAACATGAAACTGCCTCTGTCACACAGAAAACAAGCTTCTTGGTGACCTCCTGATCTTATATGTGAAGCTGTCACATTATAACTGAAATTTTTATCATGCAAACATATATTTCACCCCAAAGTCATTGGCTTCCTTGATTCTACTATGGCAAACACAACATCCAGAATTCGCCCCAATGGGTAGATTTATCTCAGTAACTTGCACAGTAGATACTATGAAATCAAGACAACTTCGGATTCAGAAATAGAAATCCTAAAGTATATGTCTATGGACATCATCATGTCAGTCATACCTAGCACATACGCTGTTTGTTTTTGCAATGCTAGGGATCAAACTTAAGGTCTTACAAAAGCTAGGCTAGTACTCCACCATTTGGCTATATGCAGCCCTAGCTAATGAGTCTAGAAGAGTTGTTTGGTAATCTGATTTAAAAACACAGTGCTCAGCCCAAAGACAGTGTGGACTGTAGATTCTCAGTCTCTCCTGGGATCTGGTTTTAGGTCGACTCTACAAGTGACTGAGTGAGTGACTGACTGTGTATCTACACTCGCCCTAAAATTCATATGTTTAAGTTACAACTTCCAATGTGATGGTATTAGGAGATGGGGACTTTGGAAGGTGATTATATCTGATGACTTCATGAATGTGGAGCCCCTAAGATGATTAACACCCTCATAAGAGGAAGAAAGGGAATTAGACAATGAGGTCATATGAGGATGCAGTAGACAGTGGTTCTCTGTACACCAGTAAGAAAGCCTTCAACAAATCCAAACCTATAGCCAGCCTGCACAGCAATCTTGGGCCTCCTAAACTGCAAGAAATGAATGTAAGTTGTCTAAGTCCCTCTATCCATGGTATTTTGTTATATCAGCCAAGCCCAGCAAGATCTGAGTGGCAGGAAGACAGAGCTAAACTAACCTTTCTGAAAGACAAAGTTTAACAGAAACAACATATAACCCTTCATGATGGAAAATCAAAAAAGGAAAAAGGTTAAAACCAAACTAAGCATAGCTGCAATGATATAAGCTGCCATATAGGATTATGGTTGAGTCTTATTGCTCCATAAATAATATCCCGTATGAATTATGACTTTAAACATCTTCATAAGTTATTGTTATTTTTATAGGATCCAATTTGTTTACTATGAAAATGTCATTGTAGATTAAAATCTTCATCAAACAGACACATAAAAGAGTATGTCTATAAAACAGAGAACCTATTTTGCTTCTTTAAAACCCTGTATCTACATCTTGTCAATGCTTGTTACAAATTGTCTGCATACTGTGGGAGGCAATTCACACAAGACCACAGCAAAGAATTCAGAGCAATCACCATGTCCCCCTCCTCTCCTTTGCACTGCCATGAGTATTTCTTCACTTCCTCTTGTCCTACATTTACCTTAAATCCATGTGTCCCCATATTAATAACAGAAAGTTTGTTTTTCTAAGTTGCACTAAACTCTAAAATAGAAGTCTTCAATTTAAAAAGAAAAAAATCTAACTATCCAGGTGTGGTGGAGCACAAGACCGAAGGTTGTTGTGAGTGAGAAGCAAGCCTGGACTATGAAGTGAGACCATTTCAGAAAAAAGGAAAGAAAAGCACTATCTACAGCTCAAGGATATCACACAGTACAATACACTTTGCTCTTCTCAATGACCCCGGTATATGTGTGTGTGTGTGTGTGTGTGTGTGTGTGCGCGCGAGCACATGCACGCGTCCCTGTGTTCAGCTTGATAAATGCAAAGCAGAAAGGGATAGCACTGCAAAACTACTTGCCACACTCACCCTCGACATGTACTACATTTCAAAATCACTTAGAATTAAAACATGTATCTACCTATTTATTTGGATTGTGTAGCCTGTGGTTTCTTCCAGTGTCAACCAGCATATAGTGTAAAATTTAATAGATAATTATAGATCTCTTAATTAGCCTTAATGGTGATAAGTTTCCATTTTAATAATCAAAGTTATAATATGCATTTAATTATCTTCTATTGATTGGGTTTAACCATTTTTAAAAAGCATGGTGTTTTTCAATAATATGAATCTAGAAGCATATATAGGCTATGAAGAGAATAAAAAGTGTACCTGGGCAGATATGAAACAAGTTATGAAGTTTCCTGAGGTAAATAAATCTAAAGATTAAATGGAGTGCTAATCTTGTGGCATGTATGGTCTACACTGTAAATACAGCAGTCCCTGCTCTCAATCTGAATCCATGCACCCAGCAGAAGGGGTAAGTAAGGAGAATATAGGTAGAAGTACTGATAGTAGCCCAGCTGAGATGCTCTTGGCCTCTATATCACAAATTCTAGTATACAGGGGGCACTCTGTTAGCATCTGTTCACTTCAACACCAGCAGTATGACTTCTCTACTTCTCTTGGATCTTCACCTAATAGGCTGCTTCTCTTCTATGTGATACAGGGTACCAAGAGCTGTGGTCCCAAGACTCACTTTCACCTTGGGATATATTCAGGACTACTGGGAGAGACTATACAACATTTATGTTGCCATTATACAGTCAATACCATTAAACGGCAGGGTGGACATCTATGAGTACATTCCTAAGTCAGGACAATAGGGACACAAAGAAACACTCAGCTTAGGGTGCTTATATATGATATTAATATACACACATGTTCATTATGCATATATAATGAATAGATATACATATATATCATGATATGTGGCAGAAATTTCTCTGTCTAATCTATTTGCAGTGGGAGGCCTATGATTGGCTAGGGAAAAGTAAGACGGAGCTAAGGGAGGCAGAGAGAAACACAAGGGGAGAGCGAGGCAGGAGAAAAACGGCTGTGCACATGAACCTACGTGGCATCAAGTAAATAAGGAGATATAAAATCTAAAAGTTAGGGTAATTTGGATAACCTTCTAAATTGTGCGTACATCGTGTGTTGAGATTTTACTGATATATATATAAATCCATTGGTTAACTTTAAGCATCTAGAGTTTTGATTTACTGGGTTACTGAAAGACAACCGCAGACAACCTGGTGGTTATGGCTGTGAAGGAACTAGCAGCTCCAGGGACGAGCAAACCAAAGCTGGAAGCACAGTGACTAGTTGCAACTGGGGACAAGCTAGAGAGAGTAGCCCGAGGACACCCGGCTGGGACCAGGTGGCTTGCCAGTAGCCAGCATTAGTGCAGGAACATGGCAGCAAAGCAGGGAGTCAGCTGAACGCCTCCTTTCTAATACCTCCTGCAACAATGATATATCATGAAAAGACAAGTGGCTGGTTGCAGAAGTTCCTTTCCTTCCTCTAGCACCCGAAATTTTATAAAACTTTCTTGATTCTTTCTTTTTGTTCTTCACTAGGAATTTTATATATACTACGTTGGCCCTGAACTCATAGAAATTTTCCTCCCTTAGTTTCCCAAGTTTTATGATTACAGCATGAGCCACCATGTCCAGTTTAAAATTTCCCATTTTAAACTCTAAAATTCCATTTAATAAGTGTTATTGCAACCAGAAATGTTTTAATAAAAATAAAATCAACTCGTATAATTTAAAATAATTATGATTTCAAGCCCATACATAGTGTACCAAATATTAAAATAGTTTGAGATGGGATATACTAAGGCCATATAGCTCATTTGAAAATCACAATCCTTAAGAAAGAACAATGTGTCCTACTTTTATAATTTATGTATTTTTTATGATTTACACATAACTTATATGTGTAATATATAAAAAATCACTGCAAAGTGGATATTTTACTTTTTATACTGCATAACATTTTCCTTCGAATAGAAAACCTGTCAGGATTCCTACTATCTATCCTAGTACCGTAACTATTACTGTGTTGATGTATTTTGGTTGTCAGGTAATCATTTTCTAATAGGATTATCTTCATACCTCGCCTAAGTTGACAACCATCCTGTATCAATAACTTAATAAGCACTACAGTTTGAAAGACCATTCAATTTCACACACCACATACCTCAACCAGCACAACCCGGCAAAGTACTACACTGCAAACCACCATAGATGGTGCTTTCTTAGAATTTTCTCTTCAAGATATAGTCTAGAGACTACAAAGAGATTCTACTAAGAAAAAGAAGGTACAGGTGATGGAAAGGGAATCAGAAATAATGCTACAGTATCTATAATTCTCACACTCATCCTTGCTGGTACAGCTGGGTTCTCCCAGAAGCACCACTGCCGCTTACACAGAAGGCCACAAGAAAACCTCTTCCATGCTCCATTTTTCTTCTTTTGTGATTACTACCAGAGATGGCAGCTATATGAACTAACAAAACTACTACCCAGAATCCTAAGGACTACAGGGTATTTTTGAAAAATCTAATAAAAATAAGGAAGTTAAATAATATTTTAAAACTGTTTCCAAAAAACGAAAAAATCTCTACTGTATCTAATACTTTAATTCAACCTGATATCCACATTTATGATTTTTAAAAATTAAAATCTAACTAAATATGAAGCCACACACCTTTGATCCAAGCAGGTGGGAAACAGAAGCAAGCAGGTCTTTGTGAGTTCAACACCAGCCTGTCTACATAGAGAGTTCCAGACCAACAAGGATTTGAGACACGGTCCCAAAAGAAGAAGACAAACAACATAAAATCTTTAGGACAGTGTAAAAACAGAACACAATATAAAAGCTAAGTATCACAGCAAACCCATTTTAAGGTAAGTAATGAAATGTCAGTGAGAAATTAACTCAAGCTAGTTCATGAAGAACTTTCATCTTGAAGAATCCCAAGTCAAGTAAATGAAAGTCTTTAATTTTAGTAAGTTAAACTTGGTTGAATCTGCAATACTTTTAATAAACTGTTGAAATGAGACTCTGGGCAACTCAGGAATGTCTATCAATAAGCAGGCAAATGTGACCATGGCTGATTCTAAGTCTAGCTACTGAGGCTAAAAAATAACTCTTTGGGAGACAAGCAGATAAAAATGTCAAATGTTAAAAAATAACATCTGTCCTCAATTCTCCTTCCCCCTAGACATGGTAGTTTGTATGTAAGCTCACTAAAGGAAAGGTGAAAAAGGATTAAGAGCCAGAGATGTTCACACTCAGGCAGGGACAACAGGGGTGTGAAGGGTAAACAGAAAAGGAGCAAGAAACATTTAAAGGTCAAGAAAAGAATTTTAAGGAGTCAGTTAAAAATGTGAGAGAATAACTGCCTTCTGACAATAAGGCTTCCTCTTGCGGTGATCCACCAGTGAAGGACTGGAGGGTAAAATTGCCTATGTAATAGTTTCAGGACACCATCTTCCCACTGGAGATTGGCCTAGGCGGGGCAAAGGAGATTAACATACCACCAGATGGCAACACAGAGTCAAACATAATTGCCATTTATTTATCTACAATATATAAGACACTAGATTACAATAATGGCCAATATATTAGTTAAATGTCTGTCTACTTTTGTATCAATAAAAGATTAGAGAAATAAAAAATATGTATCCATAGAAAGGTAAATATTGAGATGGAAGAAGCTACCTGTCACTATACAGCACAGACCCTCAATTAGTAATTGTACCTTTACTGTGTAAACGGCAGAGGAAAGTAATTAACAATTAATAGAATCTGCCCTCAATTTAAAGCCTCGAAGGGAAGTAATTAAATTTAGTAGAAGCTGTAGCTTCTAAACAAGGAAACATCATATAAACACAAAAGAAAACACAGATTTGAATAATAAATGCAAATTAGAAACAAGATTTGACTATAGAGGTTAAAGAAAAATGATCATAAAATTATTTTTCTGAAAAAAAATCTCTGTTCAAGAAACTAGTTTATGGACCTATTTTAATCTAAGCAAAGGTTTTTATTTGAATCTTGGCTGATGTTTCCAAAGCACAATCTTGCTTCTAGTGTATTTATGCATGCAGATCAGACTCTTCCTGCAGCTTGAATTAGCTGTACAAGTACCTTTCATACCAATGCAGATGGATCTGATATACACTGTCAACATTACTACCAGGGATAGAGATCACAAACATTGCTCTGCTTGTTGGTCATGAAATAAAATTGCCAAGCAGATTTGTGTAGCTCCAGAGGGGAAATTAATGCAGGCAACATGGTTATCAGCAGTCTTTAGCCTGCCTCTCTAAGCTTCTAACAGAAACATTTAGGGAGAGGAAACATTACGTCTGGCTACAGCTGCACATTACACGGTCCATTGAGACTCATGCTGATGGCTGAACTGAATAACAAACAGCTGGGTATAAATGTAAAAATCAGAAAATCAATTTTAAACGCACATATTTCACAAATCCTCTGAAATTCTAGTACTGTACAAGAAAGATAACTTGACATTACAGAGTGAAAAAGAATCCCAGGGATTAAAATTCAAAAATAAACCTGGGCGGCCTGGGGTCATTATGCCTCAACTGAGCTCTTCTGTTGTGGTTTCAGGAAGGGCAGTGTGAGGTCAAACAAAGGCAGGATCACCTGAGACTCTGCTAACGATTGAGTTGATAGTCATCAGAAGTACCTTAGCTTCCTATCAGAACTTTCCAGAACAAGGAAAAGTTATTTCATGACTTTAACTGAATTGAAGAATAAGGTTTCCCTCAAAGTCTTATTTCAGGGTCCTTCATCAAGGATCTAGGTACTGGGGAAGGGTATTGACAGAAAGGTATTCCAAAAATTTCTAATACAAAGGATTTGGGTTAAAGAATAAAACTAAGCTAAGGAAATGGCACATTTTAAAGTACCCTGCAGGATGTTAACACATTAGAAACAATAAAGGTTGTCACATCTTTGCTTGCTTAATTAGAGAGAAGATAAAAAAATTCTTTTCCGCAGGGCAGTGGTGGCGCATGCCTTTAATCCCAGCACTTGGGAGGCAGAGGCAGGTGGATTTCTGAGTTCGAGGCCAGCCTGGTCTACAGAGTGAGTTTCAGGACAGCCAGGACTATACAGAGAAACCCTGTATCGAAAAACCTTAAAAAACAATTTCTTTTCCTGAACATTTTTGTAGAAAGGTTTGTATTAACCTCATGGATATGTTTTTGACAACCAGCACACCTTTATACTTAAAAAAGCTAGTGACACAGAGCTGCACCTGAGATGGGGTCCCACTGCCTATCATTCCAACTAGGTCAGTTTTAGAGCAGGAGCACACTATTAACGATGGCATTAGTAAAACAGTAACAAACTGGGATTGCCCGAGTAGAGCATGCCACATGTTCACTGTATCTTCAATACTAAGAACATGAAAGGGAACTGGAGGTCACTGGATGCCAAACAAGTGGTGGCTCTCCTCTCCACTTCCTCTCCGCCATCGGTGCCTGCTTGTTCTCAACCCCACTAAAGTAAATTGAAGAACTCTTCTAAAGGAAGTTCAGGGAGCAAAAGATAGACCAGACAAAAATCCCTCCTCTTTGTTCACACAACTAATCCTGTGGGTCCCAGCAGACTCAAATCTGACCCAGTAGGAGGGACACTACTCTCTTACAGCCTTTTCAGATAGGAACAACTGTAATCATCCCAATTTTGATTAGTGTTGACTTCCTGTTATCCAAAGCTAACTGAACCAGGATCATAAAAGTACTAACATACATGAATACAGTCATGGAGATGCTGTACGTTTCCCAGTGTTCGTGGTGATCAGTAGTGTATTCATTATTCTTAGGAATCTTGATGTGCCAATGTAATATGATCTGTAGGTTAAAGACTGAAAGTCCTAACCTGGGAAACAGCTTGTGGGGAGGTGCTTACTGCACAAGCATGAGGGCCCGGGAGACCAAACGTTAAAAAGTTTGATGCTGATGAAAGGTGGTGTTTGCTAGCTGTTAGCACAGGTCCAGGTTCAGTGGGAGGTCCTATCTCAAGGGAATAAGGTAGAGAGTAATGGACTGTGTGTCCTCCATGTGTCCAACATGTGTGTCCTCCCACATATGTGCAGACCACACATATATGCCCCACAATGCCTCTTTCTCTTACACATAAACACACTTAATTCTCTTACACATAAACACACACTTAATTCTCTTACACATAAACACACTTAATTTTTTTCTAAATTAGCATACAGTGTATTAGATATTATGGCATCTTTGGCCAAAGTGTGAAATTACTATTTTGGAAAAAAATGAAGTCCTTTGGAAAGTTAGGAAGATTCAACAAGAAAACCCTGAACTAATTCAACATGGCTTAAACAAAATGAAATTGAAGATCCTTCCTGATAAATTATGTGTCTCCCTGAAGAAGATACAAGTATTTCTGAAGGTCACAGGCTAAAACTCAGAATATTCTCCTGTTCAATGCCTGGACTCTAAAAACATTTTACAAACTCTTAGAACACCTAAAAGTCAATAAATACCCAGTCCATATGAGACTCTGAATGTGTGAAGTATTATACTTGGAGTAAATGAAGCAATTGGTTCACTGGCAAGCATTATAAAACAATATAAGAAGAATAAAGTCCAGTATAAACAGATACTTAGTTTGTTTCCACACGACAGCAAAACAAGTGACAGCTCTGCTGAACAGGTCATCGTGACTCCTAAATGTTCTTCAGCTGTCCAACTGAATGTTAACTATTCGATCTGCAGAACAAACTGCAGTTTATTACAGTGTAGTTTCTGGCATGTACTGTATTTACAAGACCACAGTGCAGTTTGCTACTGTAGAAGCACACAAGAAACCTGGAAAATTAGATAACTTTAAAGGCTAATATACTTTAGTTCTGGGCTAATTACATTTCTTAAAATGAGTTTTGCTGATTGGCTCAGAATCTAAGATATCAAGAGCTCACATACTTAGAAACAAAAATACAACCTCTCAAGAAAAACAATCCAGGAAAAGGAAGAAGAGAAGGAGGGGGAGAGACTGACTGACTGTAATTCATAAAGGAACCTTAAGAAATAGACAAATGGAGTTGCCCTCACTTATACCTTACAATTAGGCAATTATAAAAAACTGCCTGTCTCTCAGAATATTTACTGTCAGAGCTTACTTACGAAGCTATAATGATACATTTACATTTCAAAAGAATAACAACAACAACAACTACAACAATACCCTTGCAGGTAAGTTGTATTACATAGTCAACCTTTTATTCAATACCTGGTTACTTTATTTCAGTTCTACAAATGTTAAAAAATACATAATATAATTGGAAACCTTCATATTAGTCTATAAAATGGTCTAGTCCAAACATAACATATATTGTAACTTATATTTTTGTTTGAAAAGATAGCTCAACATTCATATTGGGAATCTAGTGTATGTACACCAGCCCTAACCATGCAATCATTTAATTCTGATCCAATAAATATTTGTTTGATAACAAACTTGTTCATCTGTCAGAAAGAAAAACAAAAGACTCAGAAATAGTTTGTGAGTTTTTGGAACAACCTTGTCTCTCTGTTTTGCTGCTCCTGTGAAATAAAGCCATCACAGTTATTTTTTTTTCTTTAATTTTTCAACAGTTTTAGGCTGCAGTATAGATTGGAAGGTGAATTATAATACCATAGTATTGTAAAAGGACTTGGTCTTTAAAAACAAATTAACAATAAAATCATTATAATAATTTCTTCTTCCTGTAAGTTTTCTACTTTAAGCCAAGACACATTTTGTATTTCATGGATTTTAAAATCATGAACAACAATGAACAAAATATAAGCTGCATTATATCTCTTTTTAAAGTCCAAATGGTTTAGATTCTCATTGCAGTTAGAAATAACATCTGAAGTATGTGTCTTGAAGTATGAAACTAGGCGGGACATTTCTCTTGTAAGAGGGCCAGATTTTAAGGATAAGGGAAGAACCCACGATGCACTGGGCCCTATTGGAATGTTTTATTTTTTAATCAGTGGTACAACAATGGCTGGCATTTATAACTACAACATACGGTCAGAAGAATACAACTGTACCTTCCCCGGGAAAGCAAAAGAATCTGTATCTCAACAAATGTTCTTTATTGCCCTTTGTGCCTGAAAATAAACTAAATTGTGGTTTCTTATTTTACATCCTGAAAACAGAAGATCTGTGTGAGTAGATGCTACGGTGATTGAGATGACAATACAGCAAATGAAGCACTAAAGGAGTAATAGCATTTTCCTCCAATTACAGGATCATCATTGGAAACCCAGCATTTTGACAAAGTGTTCAAACATCAGAGAATGGAGTTGGTATCACACAGTTGAGAGCCATGGTATCGGGCCTTATAGTCTGATTTCTGAAAGCCCTATAATGAGGACAGAGTAGATATACATTCCATTCTTTGGCTGCATTTTTGTTCAACAAAGCCTGCAATTTTCAGTCACTTGAAAATGTAATTATAGCTAATGTTTGCATCAGTAGCAAGAATACAATAAGCACATGGGGCATGAAAACCCCACTCCAATCACATCCTCTTAGGTTACAGTGCTTGTCTCCTGCCAAGTGTAAAGGCAGTTCTACAAGCTAATATTTGGTATGAAATCACTGGTAGATTGGATCAACCCATGCATGAATTCTTCTCTAACTTTGCTATTAACTCTTATAGACACTTAGTGTTAAAGAAAGGACAGAAATTTATGGTTTCCTGGAAACTCAGGATCCAATTAAATGGTTATCCACTTGAGGAAAAGCTATGCTCCAGGGAAACATGACATCTTATGAAAGGTTAACATAATGACACCTGATATGAAACAAGTCCCATATGTGAGCTGTTTAGATAAATCATCTTGTTTGGATTTCACTTAATCTACTGACTACCCTATGGCTTATTTGAGGAGGTTAAGAATGGTTCTAACTCTAGAAAAGATACTGCATAAAACTGCTAAGTAATGGAGATGATAGGGACCAAACACTGAGAGCTTTTTTCTCATCCATACAAAACACAGCTAGTTACCTTCTACCCCCTCCCCCAAGAAATGAACTGTTCATCTAAATCAAATAACATTATTAAGAAGCTGGAAGTACATTTCAGAGAGAAATTCCAGATGTCTAATAAATCCTTAAAAGAAAACTCTTGATAAAATATACAACTATAAGTGAAGAAAAAGGGCTTTCTGTTGTTGTTGTTGTTGTTGTTGTTGTTGTTGTTTTATCTCAAATAGGTAAGTATCTACTTCAGACATAGAGATCTTGATACTAATATGGTCCCCTTTTCTACTGACACATCTACACCACTACTGCCTTACAGACTAAAAAGCTGTGTCTTGTTATGAAATAAAATAAAAAGCATTATGACAGAAAAGTATAAAATAGCACAAGAGTGTTGGTTACAACTATGAAATTGTATTTAGTTATATATAGAAATCCTGGCACAAAACATCCAGGAAATCTAGGACATTTAAAAAAAATCAATCTAAGAATAATAAGAATAGAGGGAGGAGGGAGAAGAAATCCAAGTGAAAGACACAGAAAATATTTTTAACAAAGCCACAGAAGAAAACTCCCCTAACCTAACAGAGATGCCAACAAAGAAGCATATAGAACACCAAAGAGACTGGGCCAGAAAGTCCGCTCAACTCACAAAAATAAAAAAAAAACTAAACATACAAAAAGGAAGAAAAATATTGAAGCTTCAAGGAAAAACAACCAAGTAACATATAAAGACAGACCTATTAGAATTACACCTGACTTCTCAATGGAGACTTTAAACCCAGAAGGGCTTGGACAGATGTGCTGCAGACACTAAGAAACCACAGAATACTATACCCAGAAAAACGTTCCATCACAATAGATGGTGAAAATAAGACATTGGATGATAAAAACAAATTTAATCAATGTCTATCTATAAATCCAGACCTACAGAGGCAAAAGAAGAAAAACTCCAACCTAAGGAGGTTAACCACACCCTAGAAAACACAAGGAATAAATAATCCCAGACCAGCAAAATCATAGAGAGGAAACACAAACACACACATATACAAACACACACCAGCAAAATAACAGGAGTCAACACACACTGCACATTGATATCTCTTGATATCAATGGTGTCAATTCTCCATTAAAAAGATACAGACTAATAGAATGGATGAGAATAGAGAATCCATCCTTCTGGGGCAGCCAAGAAATACACCTTAATATCAAGGATAAACATTACCTCAGTGTAAAAGGATGGAGAAAGATATTGCAAGCAAACAAACTTACAATGCAAGTGGATATTGCCATTTTAATATCAGAATGAACTTCAAACCAAAATGAATCAGAAGAGATGGGGAAGGATACTACATGCTCAAAGAAAAACAAAAAATCCACCAAAAGGACATTGCAATTCTTAACATCTGTATACCGAACAAAAGACACACAAGTTCTGAAAGAAACACTAAGACAGCTTAAATCACATATTGATCCTGACACACTGATAGTGGGAGACGTCAATACCTGTCGAGCCAATAGACAGGCCATCCAGACAAAAACTAAATACAGAAATGCTGGAGCTAACTGATGTTATAAACTAAATGGATCTGATAGATATTTACAGAGCATTTCACCCAAATACAAAAGTATACCTTCTTCTCTGCACTGCATAGGACTTTCTTCAAAACTAACTATATACCCAGACTCAAAACAAGTCTCAACAGAAACTAGAAAACTGAAATAATGCCCTGCATCCTATCTGACTACCATGGATTAAAGCTGGGTATCAACACTAGAAACCACAGAAAGCTTGAAAACTCAAAACTGAACAACTCACTACTGAATTAAAAAAAACAAAAAAACAAAAACCAAAAAAAACCACAGAGGGTCAAAATAGAAATTAAAGACTTCATAAAATTGAATATCCAACACACCCAAACTTATGGAATACAATGAAAGCAGTTCTAAAAGGCAAGTTCATAGCTCTAAATGCCTATACAAAAATGTGGAGACAACTCATACTAGTAACTTCACAGCATACCTATAAGTTCTAGAACAAAAAGAAGAAATCACACCCAAAAGGAGTTGATGGCAAAAAACAAACTTCAGAACTGAAATCATTAACACAACAATAATACAAAAATCAATGAAATGAGTTATTTCTCTGAGAAAATCAATAAGACTGACAAACCCTCATCCAAATTAACTAAAAGTCAGAGAGAGAAAATCTAAATAAACAAAATTAGAAATTAAAAGGGAGCCATAAAAGACATCAAGGAAATCCAAAGAATCATAAGGACATACTTCAAAACCTGTACTCCATCAAATTGGAAAATCTAAAATTAACAGAAAATTTCCTAGAAACATACCTCTTATCAAAGTTAAATCAAGATCAGATAAGTCATTTAAACAGACCTGTAACCCCTAATGAAATAGAAGCAGTAATTAAAAGTCTACTAACCCAAAATCTCAGGACCAAGTGGTTTTAGCCCAGAATTGTACCTGACTTTCAAAGAAGACCTAATGTCAACACTCCTCAAATTATTCCAAAAAACAGAAAAAAGAAACATTGCCCAATTCATTTTATGAGGCCACAGTTACCCTAATACTACATCTACATAGAGACCCAATAAGAGAATTATAGACCAATTTCCCTTATGAACATAGATTCAAAAAAAAATCTCAGTACTTGCAAACTGAATCCAAGAACACATCAAAATATCATCCACAGTGTTCAATTAAACTTCATCCCAGATATGCAGGGATTGTACAACATACATAAATTGATAAATATAATCCACCATATAAACAAATCAAAAGACGAAAAAAATTACATGATCATCTCATTATATGCAGAAAAGGACTTTGAGAAAACTCAACACTCCTTCATGATAAAAATCCTGGAAAGACTAGAGATAAATAAAATGAGGGCACTTAAAGGAAGCCCATAGCTAACATCAACTTAAGTGGAGAAAATCTCAAAGCAGGTCCACTAAAATCTGGAACAAAACAAAACTATACACTCCGTGTTATTCACCACAGTACTTGAAGTCTTGGTTAGAACAATATGACATCTGAAAGAGAAGAGGGAATGCAAATTGGAGAGGAAGAAGTCAAAGTATCTTTCTTTGCAGATGATAAGATACTATGTATAAGTGACGAAAATTTCCACCAGGAACTCCCACAGCTCATACACACTGGATACAAAGTGAACTCACAAAACCAATAGCCTTTCTTTTTACAAATAACAAATGGACTGAGAAAACAATCAGGAAAACACAATAGCCTCAGATAATAGAAAATACCTTAGGATTTCTCTATCAAAGCAGTGAAATACTTGTATGATAAAAACTTTAAGACTTTAAAGAAAGAAAGTAAAGAAGATATCAGAAGACAGACAGATCTCCCATGCTCATTGATTGATAGTATTAATATAGTAAAAATGGTCATTTTACCAAAGCACTCTACAGATTGAATGCAATCCCCATCAAAATTCAAACACAATTCTTCACAGATCCTAAAAGGAAAATTTTCAGTTTCATATGGAAACACAAAAACTCCATAATTACTAAAATAATCCTAATAATAAAAGAACCAAGGGAAATATTAACATCCCCAATTTCATGCTGTACAACAGAGCTATATAGTCTATAAAACACATGATGTTGTACAAAATCAGATACACTAATCAATGGAATCAATTTGAAGACCCAGACATAAATCCACACACTTATGAACACCTAGTTTTTGACAAACAAGCCAGAAATACACATTTGGGAAAAAAGACAGCATCTTCAACAAATGATGCTGGTGAAAACAGATAACTACATATAGATGAATCTAAATGGATCCAAATTTATCATTGCATAAAACTCAAGTCCAAAAGGATCAAAGAGCCCAACACAAAACCAGATACACTGAACCTGATAGAAAAGTGGGAAACAGCCTTGAACTCAAAGACATAGAAAAAGACTTTCTGAATAGAATATTGTTAGCACAGGTACTAAGGTCAACAATTAGTAAATGAGACCTCAAGAAACTTAGAAGCTTCTGCAAGGCAAAGAATAATGTCATCCAGATAAATTAGTAGACTATAGACTGGCAAAAGATTTTTTTCACCAATTATACATCTAATAGAGGAATAGTATCCAAAATACATAAAGAATTCCAAAATCTAGATATTAAGAAAACAAAAGATCCAACTTTAAAATGGGGTGCAGATCTAAACAAGAGTATTTGAAAAAAGAGGAATCTCAAATGGCTGAGAAGCACTTGAAGAAATATTCAGTATTCTTAGTCACCAGGGAAATACAAACCAAAAACTCCTTTGGGATTTGAACTTACACATATGATAAATAGCTAAGATCAATTTTAAAAAGTGACAGCTCATGCTCTGGAGGATGTGGAGCATGGGGGACACTTATCCCTTGGTGGTGGGACTGCAAACTTGGACATCAGTGTGGCAGTTCCTCAGAAAGATGGGAACTGATCTACCTCAAGATCCAGCTCTACCACCCGTGGACAAATACCCAAAGGTCACTTTGTCTACCATACTTGCTCAACCATGTACACTGCTGCTCTACTTATAATACCCAGAAACCAAAAACAACCTAGATGTCCCTCAACAGAAGAATGAATAAAGAAAATGTGATACATTTACACAACAGAGCATTACTCAGCCATTAAAAACAGATGGGGGAAGATGGAATGGGAGAATCAGGTGGAGATGGAAAAGAGGAATAAGAGAGGGAATATAAGGAAAGGTAATTAAAATTAGGAGCCATCTTGGAGTGGTATAGAAGCTTCTCAAAATGCATACAAATATGCAGAGGACCTAAATGGGATTGCCAAAATGGAGACAGAGCCCTAAGTGGACAGCTATTGTCACCAAATGAAGCTTCCAGTATTGGAATCAGGTTACATCTAATTGAGTTGCTAGCTAAGGGGGTCCCAAAAGGATCCCCAAATGACCCAGGCTATTGCCAAGACTATTGCTTATTCTTCACAACTGACTGCAAGGGCCCACTGCTGAAACCAGTGCCTAGACAACTCATTGAACATGAAATAGGAAGGTATTCTGCACACAACCAAAAGAGAAATGTAAACACCAACCCAGTCACAAACCCTTTGATCTACAGCAGTGTCCTGTATGCAAGAAATGCTAGGACAATAGTGGCACAAAGTTTTTGGTCATAACCAGCCATTATCTGATTTAACTTAAGGCCCACTGCATGATATGGAACCCATACCTGATGCTGCTTGGGTCACCAAGAAACGAAACTAAATAGTCTAAGGACCCAGGGTAAAACCAAATACTACTAGTCTTAAAAAGTAAAAGTAGCAATAAAATGACTTCTTTTAATGACATTGTGCTGCAGTCATAGATCACCACCTTGCTCAGCAATTAACAGAGATGCTTCCTCCCTGCAGCAGACAGGAACAAATATGGAGAATCCCACTGGAGCCAGACATTATGATAAGAGAGAGAGAGAGAGAGGGAGAGAGATAAAGAGAGAGAGAGACACACACCTTGGAACAGTCATCCCTAAATGAGATGTCTCCATCAAATTCCTCCTCACAGGGCTCAGGGAACCCTGCAGAAAAGGAAGCATTAAGAATGTAAGAGCCAGAGAGGATGGAGGACACCAAGAAAACAAGGCCCTCTAAATCAACACGAGCAAAGCACATACAAAGACTGACGCAGAATGCACAGGGCCTGGCCGGCATAGTTCTGCACCATGTCCTTTACTTACATAGTTATGACTTCTAGATAGGTTTGTATGGAATTCCAGAATTTGGGAATGAGTGGGTCCATTCCTTGGGCCTTCTCTTGGCTTCTTCTCCTTCTGTTCCTTTTGTGCAATTCTTATGTGTTATTTTTGTTTTCTTTTATTATATTTCATTATATCCTATCTTCTTTTATTTGTTATTATAACTTAGAAGCTTGTTTTCTAACGAGAGACAGAAGGGGAACAGATCTGGATAGGAGAGGAAGTGAGAGGAGTAGAGGGAGAAGAAACTGTAATCAGTTTATATTAAATGGGAAAAAATCTATTGTCAATAAAAGGAAGAAAAAAGAAATTGTATTTAATATCAAAATCCACATACATAGTCATCAACACTTGCAGGAAACTCTACCTGTTTTCAGCCTTGAAAAGATCTAAGAACTCAAAAGTCTTAAGAGCAACCTCTAGGTTTAAATTCCAGGAAGAGATAATCAGAAGGCCTCAGGCTTTGAGAAGGCTTAAAGGCTTGACTTTATAGTACTCCCATTTTACTGAACCTCAGTCACTTAACCTGTAAAACATTCTTTCACTACTAATATGTTGTTTAATTTCATTAGCCTAATTGCTAAACCACAGTGTATCCTAAATGAATAAAAAATAAGATCATAAATAAGTTTGGAAATTTATCAACAGGAAGGATCCCTTAAAGAATTAGTTATCAGAAAGAAAGAAACAAAGGTACATCAGAGAAACAAAGGTACATTAGTTTTGCTGATGGAAAAAAAACAAAACAACAAAACAAAACAAAACAAAAAAACCAAAGGAATAAAGATCTAAGAATGAGTTTTTTTGACACTACTAGACTTTTTTTTCCTTCTGGGTCTATATGGTTATTTTAGTGAACAGGGAACTAGAAATAAATCCATATTTAAAATATTATGTCCCAAGCAGATATATAAGATATAGCAGCAAACGGATATGGCTCTACTACAACTTCTTTGGTCGTCAATAATCCAACTTTGGTTGCTTTTTAAAAATATCTTGGCCCAAATGAAGAAGATCTGCCTTTAAAGCACTGATAAAATGTGCTAATTACAAAGAACTGATTATTTCACATAGAAACACTTAGTATCTGTGCAACTAGCCCCCTTTTCTAAAGATCTGTCAGTTTCCCACCAGGGCCCTAGTTTTGCTTTCCTGACAAACTTAAGAGACAGCAGAAGTTCCTATCTGGTTCACCGTACACAGGCAATGCTTTGCTCCAGGAGACAGAAGACTTTGTGAGGTCAATTCCATAGCTTATGAGTTTCTCCACAGTAAAGACCAGGTACTCCCCTGGCCCATTCTAGAGGCTGTTTCCTAGGCAATGGTTCACACCCTAAGGCTTTGGCTTCTGAAGAAAAGATGGCCATGACCGATCTAAAATAATTAAGTGATTTGTAGCATCAGGATCAAATGTTCACACTGATAGTTACTCTGGTCTCCTAGGACTCTAAGGAGCCTATCAACAATGTCTACAGAAGGAGGAAGTTTTTTATTAAGTACAAAGAGAGAAGAAATAAAATCCATCAGCAGCTGGGTAACACCTAGATGTATCAAATAGCTTACACACTATGCTCACTGGCTTAGCCTACGACACATTGTAAATTAAACAAACAAACAAACAGTTACCCTCTTTGGGTCTTTCCATTCTCTAGCTACTAATCCTGTGTTCCTCAGGTGTGCCCTGGCCAAAGCAGCTAATGAGGCCATTGGGTTGAAAAAGCTAAACTACTTCCCTTCCACATTCCAATCAAATGCCTGAGTCTCTAAAATGCAAGGGGTGCAAGGTGAGAACCAACCTTAACATTGCTTACCTGGTTCTTTTATCCTAAGAAAGTTGAATCAAACAATAAGTGTAGAGATGAGCTTTACAGACTATAGATACCAGAATACTGAATAAAGATATTGCCTTGCCATTATCTCATCCCAGAATTGGAGGTCTGAGCACAAGTTCATAGTTGGAACATAAACTGCATTATATTTCTCTATCATCATACAGAAAGAGAATGAAAAAAATCAGTCATCATAATGTTGTGCAGGAGACTGAGCATTTCCTGAAAGTTTACAGGGGAACAATATTGTTTTATGGCTCTTTGCCCAAGACTTTACAATATGAATGTTCTGAGATGAAAAACATTAATAGCTCAGTAATAATGAGGTTCCATTATATTTGATGTGAATGTGTGGTCAGTTTCAAGTACTATGAAACTACAAAATATTTAGGTTGTCATCCTTGTTCCAAATTATTCTTACAATTAAAGTGTGTGACAGTTGAAAAGCTCTTATTACCCATATTTTCTTGTTGAGAAATTTTGGCAAGGCAATCGAGACTTGGAAGAAACTGGCATAAACCAAAGTAGAATTTAACTCAGCAGGAGTCTGGGGTAGATCAAATAAAAGATACCTAGCCACACTGGGCTGAAGAAGACTCTAGAGACTACCATACCAAAGCAAGCATCCCTGATGGCCAAAATAATACAAGAGAAGTTATTTCCATTTAAAAATAAAACCTGTGGCCATAGAACTACTGTGTTTTTGTATTAAGAAAAAAAACCTCTAAGTTCTTATGAAGAAAACGAAATTGATGGTAATGCCAATCAAATAAAAAGATTTGTGTCTCCAATCCAAAAGGTTAGAGGTCCCCAAGACACCAGAATTTGGTAAAAAATGCATTCCCAATGTTTTAGTAATTGAGAAGAGGAAGACATACCACCCATCAAGCAGATGTTGTGAGCAACTTTCAACATCTAAACAAATATGAAAGAAAAGGAGGAACTAGGAGTTAATAAAATATAGACCTGGTGTGAAAAGAAAGAATTCTGGTAGACAGGCATATGAATAAACAGAAAGACAAATTTATTATTAGGAGATTATTTTGAGATAGAATTGTCCACACCAAATAGCACTTGTAATACTTGGGCTCCTCCGAGGCTAATGTGCTATCTCTAGAAGCTAACACTGTGCAAAGATGATCTACTAGATAATGTAAGTCCTGAGGAAACATGCTACTAGCATGGACTTAGTGAATAACTGCAATTGGAGGCCTCCTGGTGACAATTTTGAGAATGCAAACACAGCTGCACCATAGTCGAATATAGCTAGCCAAGACAATGGCGTCCATAAAGTTAATCACTCTGAAATACACTACCCATATGTTCAATCCAAAAACTCAACACCCCTTCTGTAATACAAGACATCAAAATAGAGATTTGTGCACAGAAATATGTAGCTGTTACAGGGCTGATATAGGTATTTTGATTCTTCTCTCTCAAAAATCCAACTCTGAGAACTATATCAGACATGGATATAACCCCTTCTGAGATTCAGGAACGGGTCATAAACCACATGGGCTTCAGAGAAGAGTAAAGTAAAAGATATGTGCAAGGAAAAGATAATAAAGGCATCAAGAAAACTTAAAAAAAAAAAAAACAACTTTTGTATCCCCACTGAGTCTAGGCTGAAGTACAAAGAAAGCAAAGAGTAAAATAAATAAGCAGAAAATGTAATTATACACCAATCTCCACCAAATGCTGTCCTTTTAATGTTGTTCATATTACCCATCTTCTATTTTTCTCCTAGAAATTTCAAGAACAAATCCAAATGTCAGTCTGCAACCCAGTGCATGTTTTGGTTGTCTAATATCCAGTATCTTACTTCAGCTCCAGAAAGACAAATGAGCCGAGTTCTGCATGTGTGTTTAGCTTGGTTTACACCAATGAGTTCTTGGGGCTCACAGACTCATCAATCTCTTGTAATGTTCATTTTTGTCAAATGCTCAGCTTAAGTGCTGGATTCCCATCACAACAGTCGAAATTTCAAGAACTGCACTCAGCATCAACTACAAGCTGTGGCCTGATGATATATATAGTTCTCATAAAATAATGCCAGGACCAAAGAACACAACACAAGGAACTCAGTCGGGCCAACATCATGTCTAAAGACATGGAACGAAAAAAAATCAGTCAGGACTTACTGCCATGATCCTCACGTGACTGTGAGGAGTCTTTGCCCAGCATACTCAAATGCATGTGTGTGGCACTGCAGCTCCATCACTGCAGCCCCACTAAGGGGGAAAGAAGTCACTATACTGGTAAGGGCCCAGCTATTTACTCACTAATAGAGAATGGAACTGTCAGAATGCATTTTCTTTTTCTTTTCTTTTTTTTTTTTTGAAAAGTAATCTGTGTTCTATAACTAAATGTATGTTTTGTCACAATTTCAAAAGTTTTCTATCCAAAGACCATTAAATGGAAGATATCTCAAGAACTCTGAAGTATTCTGATCAATGGAATCTTATAAATATATATTTACATGCACACACTCACTTTATATTTACTGACCACTGCCAAGTAGACAAAGTTTTTGCCTCTTTTAGCCCTCAGGATCAATTTAGTCTCTTTATATCAGACAACTAAGGCCTAACTTTGTTGCTACAGAAAGAGATAAGGAAAAACAAAGATAAATTTCATAGGGAGAGGGTGGAAAAGACCGTTTTAAAACTTAATGAACTCAAGTAAATGCATGAAAGTTAAGTGGTTTAGGGTAAAAATCATAGGATGTTGGACTTAGCATAGAAATTAAAATACATAGGACTCTATATACTGTATAGCATGTAAAAAAGTTTTAAAACTGCCTAAAGTTATGCCCAATAAATCAGCTAAAGTTCACTGCATTCTGAATACTAGGTAAAATTCACTGGGAAAATTTTCAGTCCTAAATAAGCCTGAAAATCAATGTTAGAAAATGCAGCTCCTAGAGTAAGCAAACATGGCTTCCAGGGTTACTTCAGAGAGAGATGCCACGTAACTGAAAAGATGCACTTGTTTAACTACTGAGACTTAAGAGCAAAGCATTACACACATCTCATTTTAAAAGCACTGTTACTCAAAAAGGAATCTGGGTCAATTGGTCATCCAGATGGGCGATTCCTACCCTGATGCTGACCTAAAGGAAGTACATATTATTTCAACTAATGGACCTAAGGCTACATATGCATGAAAGAATAGTACAGAACCAACTAAAATGATGTGGTATAATTTATTCTAAACATAGTCTAAATCTGTGTAAGTTTTTAGAAAAAAAAGCTGTATCTAATATTTACTACTGAATTTGCTGAGACTTTCATTAACTGAAATAGTTAAAATTAAAGCCGAATCCGCATTTGTACTCATATGCCATTCTAAAAGCCATGGGATTGCATATTTACTATCATTATGTTTTAAATTGTCAGCTGATTTGAAAATATTACTCTCTGGATCCGAAGAACATACAATGTAATATACAATCTGCAGTTCATAAAAGAGAATGTTCATAAACCTCTGGTTAGCACTAAAAAACGTGTAAATCTCCGGCATGCTCACAGAAGGCATTTCAGCCACAGAAGTGGAATCATATTTCTATAGAAATAGTTGGAGTAATCACTTTCTGTCATGATTGAGGACAAACGGGAAGAGAGGAGCTGTTCAAACCCTCCCTAAATGTTCTCCTCTGTCTTTTACAAGTCCTTTAGGAGGAGTGTGCGGCTCACACTAAATGAAAAAGCCATTCCCAGGAGGAGGAGGAGGCTGCTATCCCTTCACATCTGGATTCAGAGCAGGAAGATATTGGATAGCACAATTAAGCAGTGATGATGCTAAAGGGGAATAATTATTTTACAATTACCTGTGAGCACCACATTTACTGCTCTAATTAGTTTTTGTTTCCCACAAAGGTTTTTCCAGGAATGCGCGGCTCCATTTCTCTTAGGTTCAGCAAGCGCTTTTTCTTAAGGAAAACATAAAAATGCATTTTCTGCAAGGCTACACAAGTGGCACAGCATGGGCGGTGGCTTCATTATATGACTCGATACTTCTGCGACAGTGGAGACAGATAGGGTTGCTCGAGAACTCGGAGGTGCTAACGAACCGGAAACCATTAGTATTTTCTAAAGCCTTCCTTTCTGTAGTTTTGTAAAACAAACACTGTGATCAGAACTACCTAGCTCTTTGTGATGACATAATCCATACCTTACCTGAAGAAACAAAACCTTCCAACGATAAAATTCTGAGTTTGAAATAATGACTTTCTAAACTTGGGTGAAGTTCAAATTTGAAAGTAAACTACAGCAATGACTTATTAATTTAGCTCCTTAAAACATGCGGAACATATAACATTTTCTATTTAAATGCTAATAAGGGAATGCTTATGTATTGTTGTTGAACATTTATGTGTGGTACATTTTTGTTTGTTTTTTAAAAATCCTTATAGTGACCTCGGATTTGTGTTATAAACACTACCTTCAATTTCTGCGCAATATTTGTACTTGACATGTGCTGGTTGTATGCACACTCACGTGTAATAGATTTAGCATATCATAACATTACCTGTTTTGTGGGAGCTGAATGAGTATTAACTTGAAAGGAACAAAATAATACACACACACACACACACACACACACACACACGGCTAAAAAGAAATTAAAAGTTTGGTGATTTATATAAAATAAAAAGACTGTATTCTTCAAAGGCCAAATAGTATTATTCTAGCTGTTAGGAGAGGAAAATACACTCCAAAGTAGAAACCATCATCCCATGAAATCTTAATTACTAGGTGTGTATTGAAAATCCTATCTCCTTTTTATCTTGTCTTCCGGGGCTCTTGTTTGGCTAGTTCACTGCATCTCATCAACAGATGCTGGAGCAATCTCAATCCAGCACGTTACAATTAAATAGCAAGACTTAACAATTAAACTAATACCTCTGGTCAGATCAAAGATAACGTTCACATTCCTGAAAAGCTACGTGGCAAGAGCTTTTAGTCTCAGAAGGTAGGCACAAGTAAGTACTGTTAACTGAAAAGCCCACCACAACATGCTCTGAAAGTCTTCATTAAAGAGCTGTTTACATGCACAGTACTTCCTCCAGAGTTTCATCTTAGCCTCCTTTCATGACCCTTATGGAACTGGGAAATAAATGTCCATAATCTTTTCATTTTCCACAATAAACTTTAAAAGCCATACAAAAGGTGGGGAGAAAGACCCAAAATGCTTTTAACCTTCATCTTGCTGGTAAACTTAAAAAAGTTTAAATTAATATTTATTCTCATTAGTCAATTAGTTAATAAACACACGCAGTAATCTGAGTTTGAATCAGAAACAGGAGTATGTATAGCGATCCTGAACAGGTGCCACAGTATTCTTCTATGATACGATTTTGGTTTGTAGGCATCTCCTGTACCTTTAGACCTACCGTGATGATTAGAGATCATGTAAATCAAGCACTGTGGTACACAGTAGCCATGCAACTCACTAAACACGCATTTTCACTTTTACAGAAACAATGACTTTGCCTCCTGGGGCCAGTCCTATGGCCCTGTAAGAGTTTCTTAATCTATAAAATGAGGTCAGATGAGATGGTCTCAAAATCTGCTCTAACGTTAACAATGATGATCTGAGGAGCACCTTCCAGTTTACTCACATACAGATAAGTTTGGGTTTTTTTTTGCCTGTTATCAACAAGCAGATGAATTCACAAGTTTATTACAGTCGGGATGGCTTATTTTCTTTAAGGTTTCTTACTGAATATGAAAAAATATTTAAGATTTCATTTTATCAGTAACTTTTCTTAGCCTTCTAACTCTGTAAATCTGATATATCAATATGATATTAATATGATATGCAAATCTGACTGATATTAATAATTTTCAAGCTACATTTTCACCTGTAGTTTCTTATTTCCAAGCCTTTATATATTGGTCCTGTTTTAAAAAGCCAAAGAGACTCTAAATGTGTCACTAATGAGGTAAAACAAAGAGGAAACATTCCCATTCTCAATGAAAACCAAATGCCCCAGTTTTAAACAGAATTTAAAATCAGTTCCTATTTTCATTATGCTTTGCTCTGAAGAATAGTTTATAATAACACACAAAAATAAAACTCTAACAGGCAATATTATTTAAAATGCTTATTTCCTTTTACAGTTTTGTTACTGAATGTTTAAAATCCCAAAACCTTGAAGCATATGTTATAGCAATTCTATATCATTACAGAGCCTTAAATGATCTGGGCTCTTTAAACACTGGATGGCTCATGGGGCCATCAAGCGTAATAATTCATCTCAAAAGCTATTTGTTCATCTGCCTGGAGGTCTCAAACATATTACATCTTGCAAACTTATCTAATATATTCCTATGGGAAAACACCATTGAGAAAATATGTTCTGCTTTAGAAAATCAACACCAGAAAAGCCCCTATGCTTTATTTAAACTCCTTTTATGAACAGGCCAATATCTAGCAGATAGCATTTTAGACCACATGGTAATATACCACCCATGACAAGAAGTCCCCCAAACAATAAATCCACACAGCTATCTTCTTCAGTGTCCAAATACGGCTATAAAATACACCACCTAGGTGGGTTTCAAGCATTTTAGAAGTTATGATCTCATTCATATACCTCTAGCCCCCAAACACAATCTCTAACATGACTTAATCACACACTCTTGTGGAAAATATGTCTCAGTGTTCTCAGGACTGTGGGGATATACAACAGCTATCTTGGAAACAAGAACGGTATCATTTGCAAATGTTCTTTTTCTTACTCATTTAAGCAATAGCTGACAAACACTGAAAACAATCTGGGATTGATTCCAAAGGCTATCGTTTGGAAATCATGAACTGTTGGAAGGAAAGTGGGGTAGAAGTCATATTAAGATTCATATTTAAAAATATAACCCCAAAACTCCATGGCTGAGATACAAAGGCTCCTTTCAGAGCTAAGAGTCTGACCAAGCAACATTCATCTACCAAATGAAAAGGAGGAATTAAATTTTCATAATCCATAATTTAATTGACAAGAGACTACATCTTTCAGAGGCCATTAATGCTTTAAATTCATAGAGCATTCACTAGTTAGATATATTATGTCACTTATGTAGCAGGTGACCATCAATTCAAAATCATTAATTCCACACCCTGATTCACCCCTGACAGTCCAGCACATCACAGACCACCTATCAGACAAAACCAGAGAAAAACAGGGAAAACTTGCAAAGTAACTCAAGTGCAGATAGGGACCGGTGTGTGTGTGTGTGTGTGTGTGTGTGTGTGTGTGTAAGATAAGATTTGGATTTTAAGAGGAGGGCAGGTTAGAGATCTCTTAAAACCATCATGAGAATACTACTAACCAAGACTAATTTTTCAGAGGAAAGTGCCAAAAGGGGATTCAATTATTTTAATTTGTTATCTGATTAACTCTGAGACAGTGAACCTGACTGTGTCCACTCAAGTTAGCAGCCCTAATATCGACTGAAAAGACAATACATATTTAACAGATTCTATCATCCTTATCTCCCACTTGATTTTTTTTTTTTAATTCTAGGGCGTCAATAATTGGCCATTGTGGAGTTTCTCAAGATTCTTAACTCATAATACTTAACATACCAGAAAAAGAATCTAGTATTACAGGGGAAAGTTAGCTGCCAGGGAAACGGATCATAAAGCCTGGAATAGCCCGAGTATTTGGAAGAGTATCATAGGGTGCCAGAAAGCATATGGATGTTAAGGCTCACAGTGGAGACAGCAGGAAAAATTTGTACATCATTTAACCAACGGCAACACCCTCCCCCACTAAATCTGATACATCATCGAATGTCTCACTTGACAAGAGAATTATATACATCCCATGTCTCAGGAGGACACAGACTTTCCCATCTTGCTCTGGCAATCCTTTTTCTATCTAGGGTTTCTTTACATAACATGCCAGAAATACAAGTGGATCCCATTGAGATCCCTGAGCTTAAAAGAGAAACTTCCCTATGAGGACAGAGCAGCCAGATAAAAAATTACACATAGTTTCCTTTCCTCGCGGATCCCAGCCCTCTACTTGTCCCAATAACCGCTCGATCCTAGTTTGGCGACACGTAAAACCACCAGAATCACATTAATTATTAAATCACAGACTACCTATCAGACAAAACCATCCCGATTACGTAAAAATTACCTCTAATTTCCGCACGAAAGTACACCTGGCTAGTTTTAAGGGTGTGTAATTATCCTCTTTCTCTCCCTCTCTCTCTCTCTCTCTCTCTCTCTCTTTCTTTCTCTCGCTCGTCCTCCTCTCTCCCATCTCAGGAATGAGTGCGAAAGCCGGGGCTGTTCCGCCGGGCCACCCCGCATTTCTAAAGGCACGAGCGTGCAAAGCAGCACGCGCCCGCCCCGCCCCGCCGCGGACCCCGCGCCCCGCGCCCCGCCCCGCCGGCCGGTCTGCCCGCAGGACGCCGCGCCCAGCTTGGGGGCCCCGGGACGCCGCGCGACCTCTCGCAGGTCCTGTCCCGCCAGCCCCGCGCCGGCGCGCCCCGGGGAAAGCTGGCCGCTCACCCAGCTCGCCCGCTCGCCCGCTCGCTCCGCTCGGCCCTGCGCCGTCCCAGCCGCGTCCTCTGAAGAGAAGACGCGGAGGGGAGGCAGGCGGCCGCTGCCTCTGAGGAGACGACGCCCCACTCTCGGCCGCGCGGCCCCTCGGGCCCTCGGCCACTCACATTCTGTCCGCGACGAGCAGGCGGCCCTCGACCATCATGTCCGGGAGGAAATCCAGCTTGAAGGCAGAAGTCATGTTCTCGGCGCACGCAGCGGCGGCGGCGGCGGCAGCGGAGGCGGCGGCAGCAGCAGCGGCGGCGGGGGGCTGTGCGCGCGTCCGAGCGGCCGCGGGCGGCGCGAGACAGGCAGGGACAGGTGCGCGCGGCCTCCCCGGGCGGCCGCCGAAGCGGGCACTTGTCACATTCTCTCCCTCGCGCGCTCCACCAATCCCCTCCGCGAGCCGGCGCCGGGGCGGCCTGGCTGCCGAGCGCCAGGTGCGGCGGGCGGGGGCGGAGCTCCCGGGGCGGCCGCTCCACGCTTAACCCCTGCGGGCCCGCCCGCCCGGCCCGCCCCGGCCTCTGCGCACGGCCCGAGGAGCCCGGCGCGCCGAGCCGCGGTCGCCCCTGGCCCGCTCGCCGCCGGGTTCCCACGGCCACTCAGAGAGCGAAACGACTGGGGACCCGCATCGCGCGCGACCTCCGAGCCTCCCCCCCCCACTCCGGGGGTGAAGTTGGCCGGCTGCCCTTGGGGTGCTGCTCTCTATCTGCTCGAGGGGAAGTAACTGTCTTTGGGCGCAATGGCCACTGGACGACAACCGTGCAGCCTTCGGTATCTACTTAAACACCGAGAAAGAAAAGGGCCTTAAAATAAGAAACTGTCACAAATACCATTGCTTTAAAAAAAAAAAAAAAAAAAAAAAGTGGATCGCAAAATTGCCATTTCCTATTATTTAACAGGACCAGTGAAAGCCAATCCTGTAACTTAGGTTTGTGGGAAGGGGTACCAAGAGGAATTAAGAGAAAACTAAATAGATGCTTAGGCAAAAGTTTTCAAGAAAAGTAGTTTATAACGTGGCTTATTGTTCCTTGTTGTTTGACTATTTGGGTGAAAGCAAACTTTTCAGTGTAGTCACATGTATGTTTAATTTTCTGTTCTAAGTCAACAACATAAATGAAATACCGGAAACTTTATAGTTTACTTTTTGTGGCAAAACCTTTTTATTCTATCTTCAAATGACATGTTTTGAACTTTGAGGTAATATATTTATTTGTATATACTAAAGAATATGTATGTGTACATAGAGGCATATAAACACATACTAACACTGACTTAGGATGTATATAAAATTTATGGTTTTCTTTGAATTTTTTTATGTCTACTCTATTCTGTTTTTATTCTAAAGAAAACCAGATTTTTGTATTAAGGAGCTGAGTTTTTCCTCACAAATGAAGGACATGCCTGGATTATGGTAGCTAAATGGTTAAATAACTAAGTAAACAATAAATTTATCAGACACAATATAAAGAAAAGATTCACATTTTCCTCCAAATCTGTTGTGTGACAGTGGATCCTGTCCTTGGGGATTATAAGAAAAAATAGTTACGTGTCAATTTTAAATCCAGATAAGGCAGTGAGTAATATGGGTAACAGGCCTATGCTACTCAGTTAAATCCACACAAATTCAATTAACTAGAATTTCCTTCTTCAACTGACTTTTAGCCTGCTAACTGCAAGGTAGTTAAGATGGAAGAGTTGAATAACTTTCATTTTTAAATATTGCCTTTCTGGAGGAGTCAGGTTCCAGTTTATAATCACTTGACAGACATGCATCAAAAATGAATTATTAGATCAAAACCATACCCAAGCATTTCCTCCTAATTCTAATCTGTTTTTACTCCTTTCCAAGCCATTACCAACTACTTTTAAAATTATCTTACTGAAGCAGTTAGCTGGATAACTGAAGACAAAACCTTGACAGTTCTTGACTATTATACACTATTTACATAAATCCTGAATGCATAGAATGAGTTGGCCAGATAGTGAATTTGAGACAAAATGAACAGAGCCAGTCTCCAAAACAAACATGACCACACCAAAAAGCATCAGCTACAGAGTAACGCTCCGTATGTACCATATTTCTATAAGGCAGAAATGCTTCATCGACATACACACTTGTAAAATATTTATTTTCTCTTTAATTGCATGTGAATTAGTTAGAGGAAGCTGTAGGGAAGCCCTCTTACTGACTTAAGCCTTCTCAGCAGTTTGTTAAATTCTAGCCTCAAATCCCTTGAGGCAATAGTGGATTCAAAGCAGCTTTTAATCATACTATAAGGAGGGTGAAGGAGGATGTAAGTAGGTCATAGGGAGAGAATTACAAGTGCATAGGTTATTGCCTTATTTAACAACTACTGTGTAGCATGCTTTTCAAAGCACATTTGCTTTTGCCATTTGAAGTAAGAAGCAAAACGAGGGTCAAAAATAAAAGAGAACCACACTACATGGAATAGGGTGATGTGAACCAAGAAAAGCTTACAGAGTGTAGCTGGGTTTAAACACTGGCTAGCAAATACACAGATAATGGTGCGGCTGCATAGACACCTGATGGAGAAGCAGCAGGGGAGGCAAACTGTGCACCCTCCCCCACCCGACAGGTATTCATAAGTCGTCCAATGACAGCGTTTATTTCTAATGTCTGTTCAGCTTCTATAATCACACCACATGCACGCTGTCCACTTCTGAAAATCAACTTAATCATAAAAAATAAAAATACACAGCCAAAGAGCTTTGGATGAAAAGCTTCAATTTCTCTTTTGACCACTTTGGCCAAAAGGGGGAAAAAACACCCCCAGAAGAACGCAACAAAGCTCCTTTTAAAATCTCCATATAGCAGTAAGCCATCAGGTATCATGTTTTGGCAGTTAAATGAACTGGCAGACAGCTTCACTGGGCCACAATTGAACACTCGGGTTCAGTGAAGAGCGATTTTTAAAGCCAAGGATCTTATCGAGAGTGATGAAAGGAGACGAGGACATTAGCAGGGTCTCTCTCTGGTGGACATGAACTAGTTGGTGGCACCACCTTGTGCAGACATCCCTGGGGACCAGGCACAGGAACAATGAAGTTTCCTCGTAGTTTTAGCTCCATTGGAACAAAACCTTAAGCTCCTCTCTGCCCCATCCCCCTACCTCCCTTAATTGTCTCCTTTTTTTAATCAACTTGCTATTCATTTCCCAAACAAAAGGCAATTCAAGAATTGGAAGCACTTCAAGGGAAAGTTTCTGAATGACCTCATTTTATATGAGGCTTTCCAAGGCAAGGCAGTGCACTGTGCTGTTTCAGCTCCCCTTTCCCTCCTCAGCATCCCATACTGTTTAGTCCAGTGACCATTGTTTGAGCACTGAATTATCACCAGTGTTAAAAACAACCCTCCATAAAACAGGGTGCTAATAACCGCATCTCACATGAGAGTGTGCATTGTTTGAAATGGAAGAATCCTCTTCCTTCCACCCTACTCCAAACCAGAATACATTCCACTGACTATGGATCTTTCAACTTTTTTTTGTTGTTGTTGTTGTTGTCTTGCAAAATGAATACTTGGATTTGAAACTGACACCTGAGAGGCCATGATTAATATTCATGATAAAAGGAGTTTTATTTTCTTCTGCAGGTAACTTAATATGTCTTGAGACAAATTTCTGTCTTTTATTATTCCTACTCTTGGCTTCCCACATAATTGGACCTTTAAAAGCACAAGCCATCAGCAATTAACAAAGATGTGTTCGTGTCGCTCACTGGACTCCAAAAGTTCATTTTAAAAAAGCATTTCTTAACTTTCCTTGATACCGGCTACTCAACACAAACCAAAGGCCAAAATATCTTTTTCCCTATCACACTTTAGAATTCAAATTTTATTAACATAGTTGTTTCAGTTAAAAAAACAAAAAACAAAGAAAACCAAGCCCAGTGTGCTCAGAGCCATTTGGAGCAAGATATGTAGGCTATATATGGGATTTTCCATCATTTCCAGGCAATAAACTTGAAATCTACATGAATTTTAAGCACCTGAGAGAGTATCTGACTTTGTGGGCATATGTTTATACTTGGCTCGTTCCAGTTTCACTAGCAACTTTAAAAAATAAACAATGGCTTTTTAAAAAATGGATTTTAAACAACCTCAAACCAGTCCTCAAGCAATACATTATAAATATAGCTTTTGTGCCTAAGGGTTATCATTTAAGAATAAACATATCGCTAATCATAAATTTAAAATTATCATGTCTGTTCTCCCCATATTGAGTGCATCTTTAATACATCCCTACAACTACATAAGTAAAATTTAAAACCCAGGAAGATAGTTGCTAAAGAGTCACTTTCCTTTTTTAAGGGGATATTATTCTATCTTCCTAGAGAACAGTTTCTACTGACGTTTTGCAATCATATGTTGCTAGTTTTATTTTTTTTTTTAATTGTTTTTAATAGAGCCAAAATACAGCATGGTGTATTTGTCTACTGTCTGAAGAGGCCCTTCAATGGAAGCTTCTGCTTTGCATACCTACCTTCGAACTGGAAAATGAGATGCCCCTCCAGGGCTGTCAGGAGCTTCCATTCCAAGGGCAGAGAACCTTAATACTCTGGGTCTTTCAGAGCCAGAGCCCAGCCATCGCCTGGTTTCCCCCACTAACCTGACGGTTCCCTTTTCTCCTTTCTCCATTACCCAACTCCTGCAGCCTTTAATTTTTCTTGCTCGGCCTTCTCTTCCTTTCTCTGCCCCACCCACCACTTTTTCTTTCTCTCTTTCAAATGGGAGCCAGACAATGTCTCACCCTCCTCTACAGCTGTGTGTCTGAGACAGGGTGGGTGGCTACCAAAGCGAAGAGAGGAGTTGGCCGAGGGTTACTTATTTCTACCAGAAATCAAATGTCACTTGCCTTGACCAAGGCTGGTTTCTGAAGTAGCAACAGCTGTCTCTATAGGGAGCGGCAGGATTTCTTTCCAGACGTTGCCAGAAGGAAGGAGGGGGGAGGATGGGAGATTGTGTACCACAAAGCAAGAAGATAAGATGTGAACATTTCGAAGAAGTCTGGGAAAAGGGTGGGGAGAAGAAAAAAGGCTTCCCTGTCTAGGATGGAGATTTGCACATGGACGACATTGGAGGGTATGGGAGGCAGCCTTTGAAGGAATGTTCCAGAACCCTTTTGGAAGTTACCAAGATTTTTCAGATGATACAGGAGCCCTTATTTGGTGCCAGACTGGCGGCAGGAACAAAATTTATACTTATCAGAGTGACGTTTCTGATTCCTTTGCAATCCACCACCCATCAACACCCTAGCCCATCAAATGTTTCCCCTAATCCACAGAAAGTTATCTGACTCTCCCAAGTTGTCAGATTTTAAAAGGGAGAAATTACTGCTTGACAAAACACAACAGCTGAGCAGCAACAGCTGGGAGGGCCCAGTTGCCGGCGTAACACGAGGTCCCCGAGAGAGCAGGAACAGGTGGGCGTGGGATAAAAGAATGGACAAATGGATGTGGTAAGCTTTCGGCCTGGGGTTGACTGAGGCAGATCTTATCCGGAATCAGAATTTCCAATGAAATCAGTTTCATTTGTCTGAAGCGATTTTCTGTTTTTGTTTGTTTGTTTTTGCTTTTCATGAGCAAATACAACTGGAAGAAGAGTGAGGATTAAGGGACTAGAAGGTTGGGTTTCTGTAAAATAAAGCGCTTACTTCCAGTGACAACTGATTCCCAGCAAAGAGATGTTTCCTCCGAAGACCAGGAAACATCTGACTTCGAGTTTACAGCTCAGACCTTTTAGGGCGAAGGATACTTTTGAACTGAGTGAAAAGATCATGAGATTTCAGAACCAAACCTGTTGGATTCTGAGTTTCATTTTGTCAAAGAGTTGATTGACACCGGGACAAGTCATTTACTATTCTGATTAATCAGCTAGAGTTTTGTCTTACCTATGGTCATTAGTTGTTTGTAGAGAAGAATGGCTCACAATTCAAAGCTTGCCATGATCCTCAGATGAGACATATGATGTGCTAGCCTAATTATTACTACAGCCATTATATAACTAAGCTATTAAAGTGTCACGTAGGTTGAAAATATATCAAGGTATTGAGATCAGGAAAATTCCCCTATAATAATAGCTCAAATATGAAACTACTTTTTATTCTATAAGAGAGGTTTTTGAAGATCCCACATGCCTATTTAAATTTGCTTTTGATGCTAATTCCTACTAAGTCTATTAGAGGAAATTTTCTTTCTTCCTCATAGATCTTCATGGAAATTTTGCCATTTCATGAATGTCGGCTAACCATCCATATATTTTCTCTTTATCTCTGTTGTCCAGTGTAAAGCTGTTTCCTAATCCCCAAGTTACTCTTAAGAGTAACAGCCATGTTTGCCCTGTTTTATAGGAATGTGGCAAGGAAGGGGGAGAGATGAGACCTTGGGAGCTAAGGATGGTAAGTGGCTAAAGCTTGGGAGTTTGTTTTGCTTGGTTTTAATAACAAGGATAGACATCTTCTTTACCCCTGCCTATTTTTCCACCTTGTACATCCTTCATGGCCAAGTTCGGTGTTCGTTAGCGTGCGTTTTACCATTGATCCTTCTCCAGACACAGTTTTTTTTTTTTTTCCTCCCCATGAGTCTTGGAGCTATTTGATGGCCAAAAAAAAATGTCTCTTATTGAAGACCTTTGATTGTTTGTTGTTTGATTGGTTATGATTGCAATAAGACATTTTTTTTAAATTAATATTTTAAATCATGGAGCTTTAAATTTTTCTATTGTTCTTTCCAACATCAGTTTCTTCTGCTGTGTATCTCAAAGTCTAAGAGGAATGAGGCATGAAATACTTTTTTTTTTTTAGACTTCTTGAATGCCAAGTGTAGTTGGTATACTCCTATAAATCCGTGCATGGAAAGCTGAGGCAGGAGGATATGGAGTTTGAGACCAGCATGGGTTGTATATGGAGATCCTGTCTAACACTAAAACAGAGACCTTATGAACTCTAAGGTAAACAAGTGAGAACACAGAAGCTGTGATGTTTCAATTTCTTTCCTTATTCCCTTAATCCTTCCTCCTTACTGCCAGTCTTTATTTCTTCTGGCTCATAAATCCTACGCACTTCCAAAAATTGACACTGGAAAATCAGTAAAGTTAAAGGAACTGTGATTCAGGAAGAACAGAACAGCTAAAACCAATAGCTGTGGCCATTGTCTTGGTGAGCCCTTGAGTGGGTGGTCCACTGATGAATGGACCAATGGCAAAAGAAAGAAGCACCTGCCAATCAAAGGGTACAGTGGGAAGGCTGCCACATAGGTTTTAAGATGGCAAATACCTGGCTCAGTGGTTAAAATCAAGAACTACTGCAGAGAACCAGAGTTTGGTTCCCAGCACCCTATTTGTGTGGCTTACAACCACCTGTAACTCCAGCTCCCAGGTATCCAACACATAATCACATGTCTGTATCTTCATAACTCACTCACATGAACAAACCTAGACCTAGAGGCACCAGAGACATAATTAAAAGCAATATAAGCAATTACTTTTTAAAATGGCAAGTATCACTGGGCCTGGTGGTATAACCCTGTGATCCCAGCTATTCCAGAGATGGGAGGATCAGGCCTGGGCTACAGAGTGAGTTCAGGACCATCCTTGGCAACTTAGTGAGATTCTGTCTCAAAGGGTTGTGGTGGTGAAGTGTACACATTGATAGTCTTCAGTGGTAGAGCCTTTAACTAACATATTCTTCAAAATGCTATATTCAATTCGTAGTAACAGAAAAAAAAAATGAGAGCAAATATTAAAATGTCACATTTGCCACTGCCCAAGGAAGGAGTTTAGCTGAGCCTTGAGTTATGGTCTTTTTCACTATGATCCCTATGACTGTAGGTATGTGACTTTATTATTTTCAGTCTCAGCTTTTCCATATTTAAACTGGGAACAACTATCATGACCACTTTGATATTTATGAGAATTACATCAGATGATATGACTATAAGCACTTAATGTAATGCCAACAAAAGAGTAATTGTGACTAAGTCCTAACTGTATTCTTTCTATAATAACATCCCATACCCCAATCTTTGTCAGAAACCAAAAATGGCAGTCGAGAAGAAAGACAACCTTAATCTTCTAGAATTAAAGTTTCAGTGATATGGCTAAAGTCCGAAGCCTGACCCAGATAGAAGAGAATGGGTTCTGTTTATGAAGAAGGGAATATTCTGGGGGCCTGAAATAGTATTCAAAGAGCAAGGGATGATAAACAGTGTAGGACCTGTGGCTCCTATTCTGACCAAGATGGATGGCTTTCCAGGAAGGTGAAAAACATAGGTTTATACACAGAGACCACTCACTTCCCTGATAGAAGCCAGCATCACTGCTACCCAGAATTCTTACTGATGCAACTGTGAGCTTTCTCAAGGTGCAGATTTAAAAAAAAAAAAAGCCATGGATCTCAAAAGTGTATCAGCAGTTTTCACACTCCTCTTTGCTACTAACAACAAACTTTGTGGAATGGAATAATTTTACAGGCAAATTCTGATATTTTAGTTTTTCTTGTTCCTTGGAGGGAGGCTGATAGTTCTGCTTTATAAACTCCAGTGATTCATCCTGACCCGTGTAGCCAGTGATGAGCAGATCAACCTTTAGTGGGTTGGAGCACTAGAAGCTCAAGCTGCCCTCATGATACATGTCACTCTGGTCTATCCTCTCTCCGCAGTTGTCATATCCTGTTGACTTAATTTTGGCAGACAAGGAAATGTGCTAGGGTGGGTCATAAGAAGAAAACTGTGGAAGAGATGAGCACACCCATATGTAATAATTGATAGTTTCTAATCATGACTTTCTATAATGCCTGAAGGTATACTGGGGAGCAAAGTAGACCTTGTAGCACGTGGCAACTCAGAGTTGAGTGGAACCCAACACACACACACACATACACATGCACACACAAACAAACATACACACATTCAAACACACACAAACATACACATGCACACACACTTAGACACATGTGCAGGGAAGCATACACACACACAAATATACACATGCACATATACAAAGACACATGCACACACACACACACACACACACACACACACACACAACACACACATAGAGTTCCCCTTTGTTGTTTGTGCTGTGTGATTGCAAAGCCACCCCAGCTTTTTGATACTTTATTTCCACTCTGAGCTGGCTACATCCTAACCCTTCACATCCTCCTATGCTCACACCACCTTTTTTTCTTAACAGCCTCTTCCTAATGTCAGCTGAGCAAAATGCCACAAAATTATAATTGATTTCATACCACCACAGCCTTGTCTTCTCTATAGACTAAAAGAAGTCACCACTGTATCTCCAAAAACTAGCAAGTCCAATAATTAAAGAGGCAAGCTGTAGTTTCAGGAAATGAGGAAAAAGTGTCTTCTTGCCTGGCCACCGAGTCCCTCGGGAATTATCAAAATAAAGAAATTCGGTGAAAGCTGGAAGACTTGATTCAAGAGGACATGACTGTCACTAACGGGAATTGAACTTCGTACAGTGCTAAGAAGGGTATAGAGACATGGCACAGGGCAGAGGGGCTGCTAGGCAAACCCATTCTGTTCATACTTTACCTCAGATATCTACATAACAATAAGGTTGGCCCTCCTAATTTCATCACCAGCCTAATGATAAAAAAAAAAAAATCAAGTTGTGTTTTTCTTTACAAAAGCTAGCGCTATCTTCCTCACGCAATGCTCTCCTTTTCTATTCACTTTCCTTCTCTCAGCCTGGGGGCTTCCAGGGCTTCGAGCAATGAACTTTCCATCGGCTACATTTTCACCTAATTAACCCCCTGATTACAATAATTAGTATTGATTCACTCTTTGAATGACTTCCCAGGTACTCGAGCACAATCCACAGTTGCTATAAAGTTCTAGATATGAATATTAGTCAAGCGCTCTTTGTCATCTTTCCAGCCCCCCAAGGATATCTTGTAATTTTATCCAGTCACATTAAAAAAAAAAAAAAAGAGCCAATAAAGAAATGTTTGTCAGGTTCCATCCTTGCAAAGAAAAGAATTTTTAATACATGGGAGGCTATAGATCTTGGTCTGTGGTCTGCTGAACACGTTTGTGTAAATATTCCCGAGGCTCCTGCATAAAGGGCTTGGGGTGCAGTTGTTATTCTCTAGTGAAAGAGACCATTTTACCAGTTTGAATCTCTGCCTATGCCTTTTCTTCAGGTCTCAGGTTAGAATTAAATCTCATTTCTATGTGTGTGTGGGTCGCCGTCCTGGAAAACCATTGCACATGGAGTGAATAGTGGGGAGTAGACTACATTATCCTGTTACTTTTGTAGAAATAAAAGCAGGCAAGTTTACCAACTCGCAGCAATATACTTTTTCTATGAGCAGAGAGAAAAAACACATTGTTGTGTATACTGGATGCTGAATTGCATGGTGGGTGGGAGAGAGGTATGGGACCACAAAATCTGGAAACTGGTGATGTATCAGAGCACCAGAGAAGAGGGGACAAGTGAAATTCCCCCTGTGCCCAGCTTAATGATAAGCAATCAGAAATTTAAGTGAATAGATCACAGTTAAATAATTACCAATTTAGGAAAAAAAAATTCAATGCGGTGGTCTCCGAGTGACTTCTTTATTTAAATGAGTTCCTGACAAGCATCTAGCAAGCATGGAAGACTGCTTTTCTCTTAGACCACACACACACACACACACACACACACACACACTGATTTGCAACCTGTGTTTTAGAATGGATTTTTTTTTCCATGAAAGCAGAACTGGGTTGTGTTGGTAACAGTTGGTTAGCCTCGGATATGAAGCCTTACCCATTACCTTTTATGAGCTCATCCTAAAAGCAATTATTGGTATACCCAATGCAAGGAGCAGTTCAGATCCCATTGGAACGGAGAGAACATAACAAGCATGCCTTTAAAATCCACTCTATTCACAATGGATAACTTAGAGAATATTATTGCCCGCACACTTATGCTTTGGGTGTACCTAAGCTCTGGAAATATCACCGGTTAGGAAATCTCAAACTTGCAAATGCAATTCTGGTAGCCGATAACATTTAGGTAAATATTTCTACATTAAGTATTTAATAATATTTCAACTTAAGTTAAAAAAAATTAAAATTTGTCTCTGAATCTAAGGAATACCTGGTTTTTCATAATTCTGTTTTTATAAATAATATATACATTTCCTTCCTTATTGAACATCCCCAATTTGAACCAAACTCTACCAGGAAATATTTGAAACCAATTTTATCTTTTATTTTATTCACTGAAATAACTCCCCTTTTGCCTCTCATATTAGGCTCTGGGTTTTGGTCTATAACTTACTAATACATATCACATAATATTGATCTGGCACAAACAGTTCATTAAGCAAAACCACTAAAACATTATAAATATATATTCTTCTTGGACGTCAACCTTAAAAAGAGGATTTTCATATAAATCAATGACTTATTATTTTAATTTCAGTTCTTCTGCATTTAATGTGGAATTAAAATGGTTTCAATGTTTGAGAAGTTTAAACCAGATTTTTCCATGTTGTCTCCTACAGTATTTTCCCCTTAGAAACCAATGTTTACCTTAAAAATGAAGGGCATCTGAATACATGTGAAATATTTGCCTTGCATAGAACTGCAGTTTGTAAGAATATAAACAGGAAGTCAAAGATATTCCATTGAAACCTTTCATGTAACAAAGTAACAGAACAATAGTTGGTGATCAAAATTGTAGAGGCAAAAGTTCTTATTTTTGGGTTTCTAAACTGCTTATCTGTGGATGCTAAGGGGAAGCTAAAAACTAGGAATGCTGATTACTTAAGAATTAAACATGTCCCTCTTAACTTCTCTTTATGTTACAGTCCCTGAGTCCACAAAAAGGGCACATTTAAAAACCCTCGGCGTAAGTACAGTAGAAGCAGATCTGATCAACAAGGCATTTGCCACAATGATGATAGTATTACAAGCATCCTCAATCAATAAGTTTTCTTTCTGTAGTTAACGGAGAGGCAAGCCATAAATCTCTAACTTAATCCAGCCAACAGAACTGCAAAATGCAAAAAGCTCCGAGAACGGCAGATAATAAATTTTTAAAAGCATAAAACCACAAATTAGCAGACCCAAAGCTCTTCCCTCTGATAGTCCACACAAACAAGATTACAGGAGATAAAAGGGGGTGTTTGGGGAAAAAAAAACAAAACAGAAAAACCAGCCCCAGACATGCATTAAGCTAGTTTGACAGCTCCATTGTTCGACTGGTCCCATTGTCAGACCCAAAGATGTATTCAGTGCTACAATGTCTGCTAGCAAATAAACAAAAGACTGCATTTTTAAAAGCAGGATGCCAATTCTATCATAATTCTCTCCCCGCTTCCCAAAAGGTCAGCGTGCCTCCTTCTTGGTCTAAGATAGAACCCCAACACCCATGCAGGAAGCAGGTATCTGTTTTCCCACACAAGAGGACCCAGGACGCCATGCATGAACAGAGGTCTCCAAACAGGTACACATTTTGGCAAGCAGGATAAAGTGATCCAAACCTGATAACACGAGAGGACTATTTAGGTGGCTAAGTCCAGATTAGAGTGGTATTTGGAATGCAAGTCTAATATGGAGTCTCCTCAGCTCCTTTTTCGGTGATTATTCCATGCAGAGTGCATAATAATGAAAGAGGCTTAGACATTGCAAAGGAAAAGACGAACCAACAGCCAGATTCGGAACCCTTAAAACATCCGCTGGCTGCTCATAGGTAGCGGGGAGCAAATGCATGGTCTGCTTTCAAAAGACAACTAGTACACATACAACTCCCTCACAACAGTCCGCCTTTCTCTCCCTGGCTCTCTTTTTTTCTCTCTCTCTCTCCCTCCCAATCTCTTGGTCTCAATTTCATTTCCCTCTCTCTGTTTAGATTCTCTTTTCTCTCTCTCTCTTTCTCTTCTAAGATAAGGAAGCTGCTTGATTCGGGGCAAGATTAGCATCTCGACCAGCTCTCAGAACTAGAAAAGCCTACATTAAAAACAAAGGACCCAACAACATACCTTAAAGGCAGCTCCTCATTTCTCATAGTAACAGCGGATTTGGGACAGCGCATGCTTTCTACACTGATAGTCTCAACAAAAGCCAGTTCAGAAGTGCGCTCAAACATCAATGCCACAGTCGCTATTCACTAATGCGCCCCCTCTCCTTTCTCTCTCTCTCTCTCTCTCTTCTCTCTCTCTCTCTCTCTCTCTCCTCTCTCTCTCTCTCTCTCTCCTCTCTCTCTCTCTCTCTCACTCTCTCTCCTCTCAAATGCTGAATAGTACAGAAAAGGGCTCCTGCAGACTCACTAGGAAGAAATAATCCTCTCCGACAAGTTATGTTAGCTAGGCATGTTTTTGCACTAGTGTGCTGTGTCTTCTAGAAAGAGCTTGTTTGCATGCACTCAAGCCTGGCATTGGTTCTCCTAATTACCATCTTAAAAGCTGGAAAGATTTTAAGCAACTCAGTGACATATGATTTCATATATATATATATATATATATATATATATATATATATGCAAAACCAATCTCACAGCACGGTTCACTATCTATCAGCAAAGCATCCCAGAGGACTGAGATTGAACAGGTCAGTGTGCTCAAAAGGATTTTTGCCTCTCTTTTCTGGGACACTGCATTCACAGTTGGATTCATCTGTTCCTCTCCTCTTGTCCTTAGAAAGAGTGACAAGGTCAAGACCCTTAGCCCCACCCTGGACCATAGATGCAGAGAACAGAGGCTAAGAGACTCGGAAGTGTTTTAACTCTGTGTACGCCAGAGTTCTTAGAAATTAAGAGCTTCATTCACCAGAATCCGGGTATCAAAGCAGCAGGAGTCACAAAGATTGTTTGGTCACACTGAATACCTAATTGACAGATACAGCAGCTTCATTCCCAAAAGGCTAGTGAGTGGCTTTTCCCCCCCCCCCAAAAACAAGAAAATTTGCTACTCTGCTTCACTATATTCTTAGGGCTTTGAACATAAAGTTGACCAGAGAAATACATATTCTCTTTCTGTTTATTGGAGTAGGAATAATTCCATGCATAATTAGGAAGTCAGACAGTAAGTTGAGCACACACACACAAAGAAAAGACAAAATACTACAGAGTGAACACATAGCTATCCAAAAGGGCAAGTTCAGACATCACTCCAGGGGCACATACTGACCTTGGAAGTTGAGAACACCCTCAGTTTCTATGGAATAACCTAGAACATTTCAAAACAGACCTGAGTCAACAAATACTGGTGTGAATCCTGAATATTCACCCCATCCTACCTCGGCATGGAGTATATCTATCTTTTGTAGTAAAATTCTAGATTTGAAATATAACTGAGAATAGGAGTGAAGAAAATGATGGGGGGTGGGCTTTGTTTTCCCCAGTATTTGAAGACCTTAAATAATATTCCCAATATCCTGCAAGATCTCTGACTTTTGAACTTGGTCTTATCCACAGTAGGGATATGGAGATCTGGGGAGGACATAGAGGTAAGAGCTCCTCAGTCTCTGCTATGCAGTAATCCTGATTAGGTAATCCATTAGACTATGGAAATAAATGAAAGGATAGCCAACTACCATTCCCACTTCTACATATCAATGAGACATGGCGAACCACTTGACAAAGATCAGGTCCTGAAATAAGAGCTTCATCTTAAGGACAACTCTATAGTCACACATCTTTGCTTCATTACACTATATGAAAATCACCGAGTGAACATATGAAAATGACCTTGCCAGGGAATGCTATTGTATGAAATCCAACATGCTCCTTTGAAGTGGGAAAAGAATCATGCAAATGAACTTGAAACCAGAGAGACCTTGGGGAAATGAAGTGTGACCCTGTTTCCCTTGTGGCTTGTGCCAAACGTCAGAGCAGAAGGTTCTTGACCTCCCTGTAGCTCTCTTTGCCCTGTAGTTAAATGGAGCCACCAACCGATAATTTATTTTAAAGCATGTGAAGAGCCTATGAAACTGGGTGTGTTTGGTCAGTGCAAACATTCAAAAAAGTGGAAAGTCGCATGGACATCTGCCATGAGTTTGTCTGACAGGAGAGAGTAGAGCTATAAGGCTCAGGCTGCGGCCATGATAGTCCACGCAGCTTTTCCTACATTTCAATGAATTATGGATCCATAGTAGTAGTGGCCAGAACTGAACCAAATCACTAAATCTTTTATATCTATACAATTCCTTTTTAGTCTTGAGACCTAAATAACGAGGGCACTCCTGAGGTAAGGGCTTATTGCTTATCCCAGTTTACAGTGACAGACCGAGGACCTTATGCCCTCCAGCTGCACGTGCTGAATGTGGGATTGTAGAATGAGCGAATAGAACATGTATGCTACTTGTAATATTTGCATACAGTATAGGAAGTTTGTGACTTCAGGTGTACACTGAATTAATAACCTCTGTTCATTCTTACACATCCATTAGACCATCTTTCTCTCTGTTTGAGTCCTCTTATTGAACATTGATCCAATGAATATTTGTTAAGGAATGAATTCTCTTTTAACCTTTGAAATGGGGGAGGGGAGGATCGTATTACTTTTCAAGATATGCGCTTTTCTTCACAAATATGAAAAAATGCTCCCACTTTAGGCATGGGTTGGCACAGATGACAACTCAGAAATGTTCCTTTCACACTATTGTGCTCTAAATTTCAAGGTCTCTTTGTATTTAGCCATCCCACAGCATTGACTGAAGAAGCATAATGTCAAATTCTCACCTAAAAAGTTCAAGGACTTGCCTATAGAACTGTAGTAATGATCAAGCTGGGGAACTCTGTCTAGTGTACCCTTGACATAGAGCTTGGCTGCTAGACACACTGGGCAGGGCATGGCCTTTAAAAAAGTTAGTGTAATGTATCTGATACTTTCTTAATGTGATAGTAGCAGCCTGAGAGGAAGGATGGTAAGTTAATGAAAACTTGGTTAAAAGGTTACTCCTCTGATACCAGTTTTACACTCAATTCATTTCAAACTTTATTACAATTGAAGATTAAAGCCACCCAGACTAAGTACTCTGGAGGGCAAATTATTATTTGGGTCATCAACAATAGTTAATTTAATAGTCTTGATTATTAAATTAGGTTTGTAGGGGAAATTTGTTTGAAAGAATTATAGCAGCAATTAGCAGGGAACAACAACAAAAATAAATTGTCTCAGTGCCCTCTATATTCAAAGAGACATTTTTCACTTCATAAATGAAACCTTTAGCTAAGAATGCAAACTTGGTGAAGGACAAAGCAGGAAAGTGTTGTGATTATTGCTGAGGGTGAGAGTCAGCCAGCTTCTTGATCATTCTTGATTTGAACTTCCTAAAAGTTTTTTTTTGAAAGGTAAATTACATGTGAACTTATTTCTGTCACAATTTCCAGAACCAGAAGCTACATTTTCACATGCTGTATTAATGACGCCAACTGTTTTCCACCTTCTGTGCCTTGTCTTTGCATTTTGACATTTACATTGCAGAAGTAATAAAAAGGTACCATTTCAAGAGGAATGCATAATACGGAGAGTGCTGAGGATGTAGGGTCTCTGCAGAATTAAATCCTTCTTTGATGAAAGGTGGCACACTACAAAACCCTATCCCACCTCCGGATCCACATCCTCAAAGGACAGTGTTGAAATTCAAGAGGCACCAAGAATACTAAATTTATTTGTTTGCCCATTTCAAGTGTTACACCTGAAGGAATCTAAGCCTGTGTCCTACAGAGATACTTATACACACAAATTCATTGTGCTACTTTTCACAGTAGTCAGGACACAGAACTAAGCTACATGCCCATCCACAGATGGATGCATAAAGAAAGTGCGGCACACGCATACAATGGAGCTTTACCTAGTTGTAAAAGAAATAAAAAAGGATGTTATCTGCAAGAAAATGGATGAAACTAGAGGTCACCCTGTTAACTGAAATAAGCTACACTTACACAAATATTCCAGTTTTTCTCTCATCTGCTGAATCTGGATTCAGACTATATGTAAGTGCATGAAACACACACAGAAAAGATGAGAGTATAGGTTAGGAGATTTAAAAGAAACAATAGTGCAAGGTGTGGTTTGAATGGGCAGGAGGATGAATAACTAGCAAGAACAACCCTAATGCCCCTTAAGATGAAAGTGTTATGTTTATCAATAAGTACATGTACATAATAACCATGAAGTACTTGGGACTCCTAGAAGTCTCTTGAAAAGAGGTACTAGGTAAATCTGAGAGGAGGTATTATAAGCTAATAATAATGGCTTGCTGTAAGTGAATGCAAATATCAAACCTGTGTCCACTGGGGACAGAATGGAGATTTCTCATTCAAATCAACAACCATAAGTAACCTAGTTGATAAAATAACTGGTTGTGACCTCTTGCCACTTAGCAGACAACACTTTCTCAACTCAACAGTCATTTTCTGCTAAATGATTTGCCAAGGAAGAGCCCTCGAGCAGATCCCAGGAAAATGTCTTTGAGCTAGGTGGTGTTAGCATTTGCATGGAAAATGTGCCAAGTATATTCTTGCTATTTGTATCACACCAATTTATTTATGTATCACACTCAGTATACTTATGGAAGTCACAGGGCAATGTTGGTTTCTCCCCTTCCAGGATGTGGATCCCAGAGTTCAAACTCAGGTCACCAGGCTTGGTTGCTATTCTCTTACCCACTAACCCATCTTGCCTGGGCTATGTTTGCTATTTTTAAGAGAGAGACATGCATAAACAACTGCATTTCTGTGTGTTCTAACAGCCAGTTTCAGAGGCACTATGCGAAGCAATCACTATCCATGCACCGAAAAGGGCATGCAAATTTCACTGCATGTAGGGAAGCCCTCCCTTTTAGTGGCCTCCATTCTAGCAAATCCCAGGTCAGAGAGGAGAGGAGTTAGAAGCTGAGTGAGGAAGGATACTGCATTTCATGCTGGAAAGCTTGGCAGTAAGAAGGCACAGAGAGTTCTGTGCTCTAGAGAGAGAACTCCGTTTCTAGTGTGAAGTCTGAACCAAGATTGGGATAGAGAAGGCAGCGGAGGGGAGTTGCTGTGCAGATAAGAATGGGCAAGCCTTTGAGGGAGATTCTTTATGAATTGGCCACTGTTTATTTGCTGGTCTGTGCAAGATGTTCCACTAAAGATCAAATCACTAAATTCAGTAAATACAAAGTATCATACTACACCTATTAAGGGACCTTGTGCTTTGGAGATTAGGAAAAACACAAAGAAACAAGCCTAATAAACAGCGAAGGGGGGAGTGAAGCCTAGTTGTTTTCACTGTTCTGTTTCTACTTACTACAGAGAGAAATAGCAATTTCTGATACATTTTCTATGGTCGCTGACTGGCTGTTATTTTATATTATTTCTAAAAGTCTTAATAAACCCTATAGAAAGTAATCTTTCTATAAGTTGACAATAACTCTGATGTTTTCCGCATGGACCACTTGGCAAATGATGCTATTGCTGACTGAAAAGGATGGACACCACACACCACACACACACACACACACACACATATACACACACACACACACACACACACACACACACACACACAGAAAACTAGGGTGAATGAGGAAGCTACTTTGATTCACTGGGAACACATTATTGAGTTCAGTATGTGAACAGGCAGATCTGAGTTGAATAGGCAGTTGGCAACATGGCTGTGGGTGAGATCAGCCAGGAAAAGAAATGAGAATGAAATATGAAGAACTGGGTTAAGACCAGAATCCCAAGGGAATTGACAATTACGGATGAGGCAAAGGAGGATGCCTCAGTGTAAAAGAGCTGAATGCATTGCAATGATGTGTAGACCTAGTTGGAGGAAGAAAATATATTCATAAACAATTATTTGTTAGCTTGCCCTAAGTGATGACAGAAATTATGTATTTGGATGCTAGAAAACAAGGCAGTGCATTTTAAAGGCAGAAGAATTTTAAAAGCTATCTAGAACAATAACCAGAAGCAAGCCTACTTTTACCTGGGAGCAGGGTACTTCTGTGTCCACAAACTTGTTGAGAAAGGAGGAACAGCAGTGGGCAGAGGCACACCCTCTGGGTCAAAGGAAAAGTCTAGCCTGACTAGACTCTAAGTAAACACTCAGATACTTGCCCTGACTTCTGAGATAAGTAGGAATGTGCTGAGCTCTTCTCCACCATCTTCATCCAGTACATAAATAAAAATAGCCAACCTGCAGGGTCTGAGAGAGGAGGCTGACTCCCACCTTCAGGAGAGGAGACCAATTATGTATAACTAAGACACAAGCTTCTAACAGGCATATTTTCATATTCCCCAAAAAAATCAACAGCAAAAATAGTTCCTGAAGGTTTCTGTGATTTTTTTTCTCATAAAGATTTCAAAAGTCAAAGGAATAATAAACTCTAAACTTAGATAAAACTTTCTATGTCACTCATAGAGTTTAAAGTGTTGTATCAATAAAGAAAAGTGCCTGTAAGTGTACAGCTCACCAAATATTGATGAACTGAGCATCCACAGGCAATCAGCACTGAGATCAAAAACAGCGTGGTGACTAGGGATGTAGCTCAGTGGTAGAGGACCTTCTCAGCATCTGCAAGGCCCTAGATTTCATCACCAGGATTTCAAAATACCGAAACAAACCAAACCAAACCAAACCAAACCAAACCAAACCAAACCAAACCAAACCAAACCAAACACTTGTGTCTATTTTTGGTTCTGTAACCAAAGCATGATTTGTTGACTATAAACAGAAATGATCTAGAATGTAAAGACTGCCAGAGATGATGAGGCCATTTTGAACAATTCTTTCTCCAGAGTCTGCCCAATTCCCACCATCTGTAGTCACCATAAATCTAAGGTATCTTCCAATAACTCGCTAGTCTCTTGGGCTCTGATCATCCTATGCATCTGAATCAGAGTTATTGAGCATCAAACTGTGGTCATAACAGTCTCCAGGTAAAAAGTCAACAGAACTTCAAACTTCCTGCCCCCTTTCATACAGTTCAACCCATGTAAGATCCACCTATATACAAAAGATCATCACCTACAGTGTCCACTCATCCATCAGGTGTTTACATCTATTTTTTAAAGTCAAAATTTGTGGTGACTAAACAACTCTTTCTCTGAAGGACCACAATATTGGCTTTCTAAAACTGAATTGCGTTATGGGGTATTCAAAAATAAGACTAGACACAGCCTCTGTCTTTGAGGAACTGATAATCAAGTTGGAAGAAGACAAATTTTAGGTGAATTGAACGATATGGTATCTTATACTGTGAAATTTTATGATTCATAAGAGTTTCAAGGCACGGCATATTTTAAGTCAGTGCAAGTAGATGAATGTGTAAGGAAAATGTGGGGTACACACACAAAGAGGAGTTCCATCCACTGTGAAGGATGAAGTGATGCCATTTTTGAGAAAACAGATGGAGCTGGAGCTTATAGTGTTAAGTAAAACAAGCTAGACCCAGAAAGACCAATAGCAATTCTACTCTCATATGCATAATCTTGATTTAAATATATTTACATACATATATAATGATATCAATGTAGAAAGGGGAGTATATTTGGGGAGGAGTATATTTGGGGAGAAAGGGTCTAAAGCTAAAGAAAAAGCAACAAGAGAGGGTATGAAAGACAAAAATGAATACCACACGTTTTCTTTGATATAGATTGAAACACTAATACTTGTATATTATGATATATAAGGCAGACATTTTCTGTGAGGAAGGGGACCAGTAAGGGTTGGGAAGGAAGAATGAAGAGGTGTGTGTATGTGAATATGAGCAAAATACAATAGTATATATGATGGAAATGTCATCATTAGGCATATCATTTTCTATACCAACTAAAAATAAGTTAAAATTTACTAGGAAACAATAAATAATAAATAAGCAAAAAAAAAAATGGAGAAAGAAGGAAGTGTTAGCTAAACAAGCAGAGGCCTTGGGATAATCTTGTAGGGAATGCTTTCAATTGATTGGGTCATGGGTAGCGGCAGTGAGGATCCCACTCAGAGGTGACAAGTTTGAACGGAGAGGAGGCCATAAAAGTAAGTCCAAGAAAATCAACGTGGGCAGCCAGAGGCTGAAAAACACATACTTGCAAGACTAAGGCCACACTGTGGATCCTGTACACTGGGAAAAGGAATCTGTACTTGATTTACTAAAGATGGATACTCTATAGAACTTCTGGGTCAGCAAATGATAAAATTTTCTGAATAAGACAAAGAAGTGAAAAGCAGGTTGGGCAACTGGTATCTTAGAAATACAGCATACTAGCCTCAAAGGAGCATAAGAACTCTTGAAGAGAAAAAAAATATATCCAGAATGTGATCATGGTGAGATAAAAGAGAGGCCAACTAGCATAGATAAATAAAACATTCTGGTGTCCCAATCACTATTTTACCAATGACAACCCTCAGTATGTTCTGTTTTCTAGCTATAAAAACTACCTACATGCCTGTATTAGTCATCCGTGCTGCTATAACAAAATACCACAGACCAGTGTCTTAAACTATAGAAATGAAATACACAGAGTTCTGGAGGCTGAAAGTCAAGGTTGAGATGTCAGCATGGTTGGTTGCTTCTGAGCATCTCTCTTCCATTGTGGTAGCATCTTCCCTAGGCCTTTCCTCTGCTTAGAAGGCCAGCAGACCCCTTGGGTTGAAGACGCACATTTATTATTTCAGTAAGCTTAATTATCCCTTAGAAGTACTCTCTACACACAATCTGAGTTATAGGAGGTTTCAACTTCCAGGGAATTGTACGGGGATTATTATAGAAATCAAACTTCTGTGATGTGATTCTTAGCAGGTTTTAAGGAAATGAGATAAATTTTAGGTTCTCTCTCTCTCTCTCTCTCTCTCTCTCTCTCTGTGTGTGTGTGTGTGTGTGTGTATGTGTCTATGTATTTGTCTCTATCTCTGTGTATCTGTCTCTTTCTCTTTCTTTTTTCAGCAAGTATGGGGTATTTATATAGATTGAACCATGTCTTCTTCCAAACCTACTTATCTCTTGTATATCATCCAACATCTATGTGTTATATGCATTTATCTGTCATCTATCTATCTTCATCTATCTATCTATTCTATCATCCATCTATATCTATCAATCATCTATCTATATCTATCTATCTATTATCTATCTATCTATCTATCTATCTTTCATCTATCTATCTATCATCCATCTATCTCTATCATCTATCTATCTGTCCATCCACCCATCCATTCTTACATCTATCATCTACCTATTGACTCCACCCATTCCACGTCTTTGGTTGCCTACATGCTGATGGAGATACGCCTTTTCTGAAACATTTCACTGCACTTCCTCTACACATTGAACAGACTGCTCTTGCACCGGTTTCACGCTTCAGTGTCATAATTTGTGTGGAAGATTGGATTATTTTGGTGATTTTTCATGCTCTACCCCTATCATATGACCTTATAGTGCACTAAAGTAGGTAAGCTACATGCATTCACTCTACTGGTAGTGAGCTTGACAATGAGATCTGCTTCAGGTGTTAAATGCAAGTGAAATTTTCCTGTGTAGAAAGGGTCTATTAGGTGTTGTGGCCCATCATGATAAAAACTCATACCAGGGAACCTGCTGCCTTTTCCACATGAGCTGCAGAACATACACAAGAAGGAGATCTGGGCCTGCTCTCTAACAGGAGCCAAGCACAGCTGACTCGTAGCCTGAAGGAGAACCATCCACCCTAGATGTGCCACACTACCCTTGATCCTCAGGCTTGTAGATGGAAGAATAGGTGTTTCCTGATGCAGGTCACCCCGATGTGGAAGTCTCTGTGTGCAGTTTACTGTGGCAATTGATTAGTCAACTCATTCTCTCGAATATACCACAGTTAGTGTGTGCTTCTTGAGAACAGAGATGCTGATAACTTACACAATCTCAGTGCTTGCAGAGGTAATTGATAAACAATAGATGCCCAGTACATACTGCACAATAGTATAAATGAACAAATTAGCTAAAGATGTACAATGAAAAGAGGTGTGGCAGAGCCATGGTTTAGGAAACAAATGGATACATGTATGGGATGGAAATGGGATGTGAGCTGGTAGTCAGCATCGTTTTAACGCCAAACAACTGTGGAATTGAGAAGTGATTTGCACAGAGGATGAAGGATTTGAAACTTGCCTGGGCATACCTATGTAGTAAGACGCTGTCTCCAGAAACTGAAAATAATCATCACCAACAATAACCAAACAACAACAAAAATTTACATTAATAAAAACTGAAAAGAAGAAAACCAACAAGCAACAAAGCATGATTTGTCTTTTATATTCAGATGATCATAGACTAGAAATATAGCTCAGTTGGTACCTGGTTTACCTAGTATGCACAAAGCCCTGGGCCCTGTCTTCATCACTGAACATGGTGACACACAACTGCAATCCTTGTTCTTGGAAGGCAGAGGCAAGAGGATCAGAAGTTCAAGGTTATCCTTGATATGTAGCAAGTTTGAGACCAAATATGTACATATGTACATATATTTGTGTGTGTGCGTGCGTGTGTGTGTGTGTGTGTGTGTATACACTCAGGTTATCAAAAGTTACATATTTCAGAAGCAACATGTGACAAGCACACAGGACACCATTATGGCACCCCAGCTACTGAAGTAGTCATTTGGGGGTACTTCTTTTTGCTTATCCAGCCTTTAGAATGGTTGCCCTTCCTGTTTGTAGCCATGTGTAATATTGGGGACACAAAGGACAAAAGGAATGACACTCCTCCCAAGAATCGAAGATAATGAAACTATATGAAAATAAAACTTTATAAATTCTCCTATCGAACATACCTTGCTTCTAGGTGTCCCTTTCATTTGATCTAGACAATCTATCTCCCATGATCTGCTGATGGTTTTGTTCCTGACGAACAGGTATGATACCACATCTGAGCCTTTGGAGGGCCTTTGGTCACCAGCAGTCTGTGCCTCTGTCCTCCTCAACCTTCACCTCAAGGGATGTCCCAACAGGGACACTTGTCACATTCCCTTAGTATATGGGTCATTAGCCTATATTAGAATGGCTTCTTAGAAGACAGCTTGAAGAATTCTAAATTCATTAGCTGTCTGCAGCTGAGCTTTATAAATTTTTGCCTTGCATTGAACAGATAACACACACATGTACAATGTACATACACATACAAAACCAATCATATGTTTCCACTATGTTTGGGACAACAAAGAAATGATATATAGTCTGTGTGCTGTCAATCATAACCCAAGATTAAAGCTGCTGTTTAATGCATTCAAAAGTTATAGCTGTCAAACTCATGCTCTCTCTAAGCTCTGTACTTCAAAAGGAATATTTTATAGGAAAAACACACGTGCACTTGCCATACACACAACACACAGAAAACAACACAGGTAAACACATAGAGACTGTAAGCATTGGAATACGTTCCATTTTTATATCTACCAATTAAGCCCAATGGCAGAACACCTGCAAAATCATTAGGGTGATGCAGAGCTGCAGAGAACACAGACTGCTTCCAAACGATACCTACACTGTGCTGACACAAGCAGAGAAGCATGCATTGGAGCACTGACTGGTGGACAATTTACTGAGTCCCACTTCTAAGCTGTTACAGACTAGAACAAATCTTCGCTTGTAACAATTATTTACACAGAAGTTTCCAGAAGATCACTTCCTCCCTCAGCCTATTTTTAGCATCCTGCTACAAACGGAACTTATCAACATATTATACTGAATTCCCACTGAGCATACAATGTTATATTACTAAAACTTTACTATTACAATGCTCTTAATTTAGATGCCATTAATGCAGATTTGGTGACGATTTGTACATAGGACATGATTCTTTCTAAAAAACAATGTTTATTGCTCTTAATGATAATAAAAATAATTTATGTTCATAGTGTTGCTTCGAAATGCCAATAAATGTAAAAGAAATAGTTGTCATCTTCTACATCCAACTAGAAAAGAGACTATTTAACTTTTGCTATATTTCTTTTTAGGCATTCCAATGTATATATTTCATCTTTTTAAATATAGAATTGGCATAGCGTTGATTGATTAAAAGTCTTTTCTTTTTAATTGACATGTGTATCTGTGTTGGGGGTTGTGCATATGAATGCAGTGCACATAGGGACCACAAGAGGGTGTTAAGTCACATAGAATTGAATTTATGTGCAGTTTTGAGGACTCTAATATGGGTGTCTGCTCCTGGGTCCTCTGCCAGAGGATTATGTGCTGCTAACTTCTGAGTCATGCTTTTTCATTTCATTGATATCCTGTAACTTGTTTATCTTTTTCTTAAAGTGAATTATTAAAGTGCTTTCTAAATTTTTCCACATGCATCACTGAGATGAAAAGTCTACTTAAATATTTATTTATTTATTCATTTTTTTTTTGTGTGTATGGGGAACTATAAGAGACTGTGCGTGTATATATCACCTATGTGTGGCTACTTGTAGAGGGAAAGGACGTGGGTCCCTGGAGCGGTACTTACAGGCGGTTGTGAATGCCCAGTGTTACTGTTGGAAACCAAAATCTGGCCCTCTGCAAGAGCAGCAAGTGATTTGAACCACTGAGCCATCTCTTCAACAAAGAAAATACTTAAGCCAGCGGTTCTCAATCCGTGGTGACCCTTCTGACAAACCTCTATCTCTAAAAATATTTACATTACAATGTATAACAATAACAAAGTTACAGTTATGAAGTAGCAATGAAAATAATTTTATGGTTGGGTGTTGTCACACATGAGGAAGTGTATCAAAGGGTCACAGCTTCAAGGAGGTTGAGAACCACTGTCTTAAACACTAATATTGGTAGGCATGTCTTATTTTCTTTGGAGAGAATTATTTTAGGCTTAAATATACATTTCCAGATTGCATTGCTGGAAATTTACACTGGCTGACACACCCTCCCCAGTATAATTCATGCCTTGCTGGTCTCTGAAGCACACTATTATTTAATTTTACATTTGCAAGTATGATGAGTGAAAACATATTACTTCACTGTTTTATTTGCATTTCTTTGAATATTAGTGAAGGTGAATATTTCCCCCAATGGTATTGTCATTTGTCTACCTTTATGGCAAGTTTATGTATCTTAGCCATAAACCAGAGATTTTTAAATGGAGTTGTAGCACTCTGATACATAGCTTTGCTGTAGGTTTTAAGACAGGACTTTAAAATTAATTTCTAATTCACTTACTTTATCATATAAATAAAGATTGTGCTTATTTTATTTTTGTACAAAAATGGCATGCCATGAAATATTAGTATTTACCTTTATATTTTGTTGGTTTTTATTTTGTCGTTTGATTCATATACAGTTAATTTCGACACTTGAGATAAGATGAAGTTGCAATGTGAGTTTCCCTCTTTCCTACATATGCCTACTTGGCAGTATTGTTTATTGTATGACCCATTTCCTAGTGGTTTTGAAGATAAGAAATATGTCTTTATTTATTAGATTCCATGCTTCTGAATCCACTTGCCATTTCTTATGTTTAAATATGAGAGCTTAGTATTGTTTTATAACATCTGATTGCCCCATTGCTCTCTCCTTTCAAAGGAAGTGTAAATCATTTTCTCCATTTGAAATAACTCTACTACACTGTTTTCTTGAGGGCTGAGTCTGGGATTTGGGGAGGGCCTGTGAATGCTAAGCAAACATTCTAGCACTGACACACACCCCTGGTCATTCTTCCGGGCTTTTGATTGGCATTTGTTGTGAGAGAAAAAATAGCACCTTCATAGTTCTTGCTTTTTACATCTAGAAGAATATATAGACACTAAATCTACTAAAATTTCAATGTCTTCCCTCTTAGGAAAGGCAATATTTACTTCAAATAGTTTCCATATTAGGGAAATCATTGATTAAAGTACTTGTATAATCTCTTTGAATTGTTCCAGATTTTATTTTATTTTTGTACGCGTGTTCATTTCCTTTTTAAGTGACAGAATTTTTATCTTTGTTTTTCTAATATGCATATCTGACATTTTAATTAAATGGCTTTTTATGATGAGAGGACCTTCGAGAACATTAATTAACAAATGATGATAAGTTGTACCCTTGTCCATCTCTGGTCCAGTGGTTGGTTTAAGATAGACATCTTTTATCACATTCTACAAGTTCGTGTGTACTTATTATCCTTACGCTTTGCTCCAGTTTTTAGGGACAGGCTTAGTTTTACTGAGAACAGCTTCAGAGTTTTTCTTAGTGTCTTATGAAATGATTTATTATGCTATGTTAAACAATATAAATTTAAAACAGCCTTTTATATTCTTGCAAAAATCATATTAAATTGTGGAGTATCATACTTTCAGTGTACAATCCTATCTTTGGATTATGTCAAGGGCCATAAATTAATACATCATCTTAACTAGAAAGCTCAAAGAATACATAACTGTTTTATTATTATTAAAATGTTAAAAGCAAATGATACAGCTTGTCTAAACTTAGGAAATACATTTTAAATAGTCTCCTTATACCTGCTCACTTAATATATATATTTCACATTTGAGGAATTCCAAGTATGGAATAGACTTCTAAGTTAGTAAAATTTTAGTACATCCCTAAAAATGTAAAAAACAAAATATCTTTAAAGAACAGTCACATTGTTTTCACTATTGACTGATGAGGTCATTTTAATTTATCAGACATTTTGCTGCCTGTGTTTTGGAATCAAGAGTCTCTGCTGCCTTGCCAATCTTAATTTCTTTCATTAATACCTTGAGACATGTTTAAAGTGGTGGAGTCAAATTGAAATGGCGGAACTAAAATTAAAGATTCCTGCTGCCAAGGAAGCTATCCATGGCTGACCTTCAGAAGAAGCTCCTGGTGGCCTCAAGCTTGTGTAAGTAAACAATTTCAACATTTCTTAGCATTTCTTTAACATTTCCGTCAATTACACCTTATGTGGGGCTTCTTGACACCACTGAAAATCCTCACAGTGCAATTAGTTTTCTTTTCCTTTTGTGGACTCATACCCATCACATCTAGGGATCCTTGACCATTGTACTTCCAGTTACTAGCACTCAGTCATACTGTCCTAGCAACAATCATGGCTATGGCAATGAGAGGGCCAAGGGAAGATCAGTTGAACTCTTCATTAAAGTCCAACCATAGACACTGTAAGTGCTCTTTCAACTGCTTGAATTCATTAATCCAATTTAATTTAAAAATTACTGAATAGTTCATGTATGAGGTAGATACTTAATCTGATAATATGACACTTTTTCCCCTTTTAGAGTTCTATTAAAAGTTTAATTTCTACTAGTTCAATATCAATATTTAATTAATTTCAATTTAAAAAAATTACTTAAAAATCCACCCATTATGTCTTTTAAATTTTCATGTGATGTATTTGTCTCATAGGAAGACAATAAATTTCAGGAGTTAAATGTAAGAAGACAAAGCAAATAAATATTTATGAGATTAATCAAATTTGTATAAAACTTGGTCATGTCCACATTATAAAATATCACTTCTCAATATTAGAGAGGCAATACACTTCACTGGCACTTTTCTATATCACTAGCCAATTACGAGAAATTAATCTTTTGAATTTTTTTCTTTATAAATAGTTGGAAATACAAAAACAAATACTCTTGTTATTCAATATTTATGCTAATGATATAGAAACTCTATTGTTACTCTATACTGTAATTAAATCAACAAACAGGGAAATGAATCATTCTTCTATGGGACATTTCAAAGATTGATCCAAGAAGGATTAGAATTCCCCTCTCAAAGTCAATGACGTTTCTGAATTTTGATCTCAATACATAACTATTTTGACTAGCATTTCTATCTGGCAAGTCCACAAATTTCCTAAGTTAGAAGCTCAAGAGGCTAAAATTTATAAACAAACATCACCTTCCAAATGGTTAGACAGGGCAATTCCTACTGGCGGACTGCAGTTAACGGTATAACCATCGCCATGGTAACTCTTAGACTCGGCTTTGTAGGCTCCCATTCACTGGCCTTTAGAGAGATGAAGAAAAAGGAGAGGGAAGGAAAGAATGGGGATTTGGGCTTTCAGAGTGGAGAGTCTCAACTTTATTTTCCACATTATGACAATGCCAAGGGCAAAGATTTAAAGATGGCTGCTGCTGATTCCACACTTCACTAAGGATGCCGTTTCTAGCATGAGCCAGACTCCACACACACAGCATCAAAATCCTCACAAAAGGAAACTTGTACAAGATGATTACCAAGCACATACATCAAGACAATGTGTGCTTTGTGATCAATTAAAATGCAAGAATAGTCTGCACTGGGGCGTCTTACAAAAGGGCCTTTCTTCTCGGTGCTTTAAAAAAAGGCAGATCTATCAAACTTATGATAATGCATTGCCACGATGATTTAATTGTCAATTACAAATTACTTAAATGTACTTTAATGATCTATATAAAGCCTTATTTTTTCCACTAATAGCTATTAATGGTTGTTAAAGAAAATGAAACCACTTTACTGAAACATAATGTAGGGGTCTATTAAGAATAAGTTTTCAAAATGATAAAATATTATCATGAAAATGTGAACTCCTGTACTTTATATTCTAGAATAGGTCAGGCTTCATCCCACTGAACATTTCCTTCAAATTACATGCAATTACAGTTTAGATATCTTTATGTATATTATGGCTAAAATACATTTACCCAATTCCTAGTCAAAATGCTTTTTCAGAAGTTGGAAATGGAGTGAGAATAACTTGTGATTACATTTTCTCAAGAAGCTTCTGGAATGCTAGTCATTAGAATCAATTCGAGTGGCCATACTTGCTTGTGTTCGTCATGGCTTTGGGCCCTGTTTGCTTTTAAAGGTAAATGCATATATTAAAATAATATTGTGACTATACCAGAAGTTCTTAATAATGGAATCAAACCTTAAGGACAAGGCTTTCTTTTATTTCTTTCCTTTTTCTTTATTATTAAAGAAAAGTCACTTTTGTAATCAAACTATTATATGCTAGTCAGATGTTTGTAAATCTGATTTTCCTGCATGTGGCTTCCTTAAAGGAGGCAGGGTGCATTCCTCTCTCACTCTGAACACTGCTGCGTGCACATTGCTGAAAACATTCTCAACTGTATCTTTTCTCCATGCTTTAAGATGTTCACTAGACAAGGAGCTATTGTGTATAGGAAACTAAACTTCATTAGAATCAGAAGCAAACAGCACTAGGCATCTGCCCACGGCATCTAGAGTCATTTTAAGACTTAAATAATCCATTTATTTGGTAACTATGGACAGTTAAGTAAGCCAACTGTCAAAGAAATATAGCTATTTTAGATTTGCAATTATTTTACCTGGCTGTCAGCACTGATTATACTGAATAGCCATTGAACCATCATGATTGGATGTGGAGTGGAAAGGTGGGTTTTGTGAGCAATGAGAAGGTCTCAAGTCCAGCTCTGGCACTCAATAAACACCAGAGCTTCACTTTTTAAGGCTCTCTGATCCAATCGGTCCCATAAATTCTTCAATTTGGGAAGAAGCTACAACTTAAAGCAGTCTCCTAGTCCTTCTATTTCGCTTACCAGTGCAAAGTGTGCCAGTATTGCTGTATGGAGCTTTGTAGCATTTACATTAAAATATTTGTGGCATACAATTTAAATGCACAATGGTCCTTAATATTGAAGCTTGTATGTACTCATAGGTTTGAATTTCCTCTTGAGAAATTTGGAAAACAAAACAAAAAGTTTCAGAGTCTGGAGCACTGGAAACTTTTGATTCTTGGATTAGACAGGTGCGACTTGTGAATGGCCTGTTTTCACATTACCCTGCCTACTCAGCTTTGACCTTAAGGAGAAGCTGGGTCCCTACTGGACTAGGCTTGTTTTGTAATCTAAGGCACATTCCTTCAGACGTCATCAGGATTACTTTTCTCACGGCCATTTGAAAGCTGACCAGTCTATAAAGTGCTTGTCGGTTTTCCTTCTCTTGTTAATAAGCTATCCCCTGGATCCATGTGGCCTTGTAAAGCCTCAGTTTTCTCATCAATAAATGAAAATGATATGATTTTGCCTGCCTAATAGAGGAAAGAGGATTAAACAAGGAAACGCATGGGAGCTTTTGGAGCAATGCCTGGCACACAGAAAATGCGCCATACACGCTGGCTATTCATACGATTTTTAAAATAATACTGCAGTGTGGAAAATGCTCAATATCAAATGTACTAAAATTAGTGGTGTCTTAGCAAGGTAAATAGCTGTGGTATACACTGTGAGAAATACTGACTTTCTCTGAGACTCCAGAAAGACATAACGTGTTGTGTGTGGTGTGTATGGATGTGTTTTGTGTGTGTGTTGTGTTTTGGACAATGGTATGTGCTTTGTATAAAGCCGGTGTATGAGCTCAGCATTTTAAAGCTACAGATGACAACCTGAAAAGTACTTATGTGACCTACTGTAATGTGGACTTCCCTGCCCTGAGTAAACTCTTTATGCAATATCCATGTCACTTCTTGTCTCCTTTCGTTTTTTTTAGGACTCTTATGGTGATGGTGATAGATCACCAAGCATACAGTGAAAACCGAGGGTTTGGATGGAAGGATCAAGTGTCCAGAGCTCTTTCCCTTATCATTGATTTAACAAATGGCAACCGCTTAACTCCAGAAAAAAGATCACGGGTAGGTAATTAAAATCCTGATAATGATGTGGAATCCAAGCAGGAAGAAAGGGATGAAGTGAGTGAAGGATTAGTCATTCGTTAGTCAATACTTAATGGGTACCTCATCCATTTGGATTCCAGGTGTGAGAGTGTCATGGCGGCAGGAGAAACCTCTCATGGTGTCCCCTACACAGAGTTGCAGACACCGTTAGGAATTAGTGGTGACCTTTGTTGTCAAAAAAAAAAAAAAAAAATTCTCTGGGTAAAGACATGGGAATTTTTGTGTGATCTCAATGGCAAATAATGAGAGGTGCTATTAGCCATAGAGAAAATAAGACATGGATGGTATTGACAGGGGGTGGATGGAGGGGATTTTGTATAAGTTAGTAGACACACGGCCGTCAGAAGAGGTGGCATTAGAACAAACAGACACGGAATGAGAGAGGAGCGATTACATTTCAGTTTGTGGGGAAAGACTCAGAGTAATCTAGTTACTACCTTTGCTTTTGAATCCTCTCTCTCTCTCTCTCTCTCTCTCTCTTTTCTCTCTCTTCTTCTCTCTCTCTTTCTCTCTCTCTCTCTTTCTCTGTTCCTCTTCCTCTCTGTCTCTCTCCCTCTCTCTCTCTCTCTCTCTCTCTCTCTCTCTCTCTCTCTCTCTCTTTCCTCTCTCTCTTTCTTTGAGAATTTCATGCATGCTTACACTGTATTAAACCCCATCCAGTGGAAGCAGAGTGAGCTAGGCACAGTGTGGTAAGAAGGAGAAAGAGGCTGTAGAGTGCAGCCGTTTACAAAAGTTTCAACAGAGAGACGCCAACTTCTAACATCCAAACTGCCTTTGACAATAATATCCCTTCTAAAATAAAATGAGTACTATCTTGAGAGAGAAGAAAAAATAACAAGACAGATCTTCTTTCAGATAAACATGTACATCTGTAGAGGTACAACTCATTTGGGAAGAGAAACCCCGGATGACAAAGCTGGAGCTGACCCAACGTGAGACAACAGTGTGTATCATTCTTTGGCATTTAAAGCTGCTGTAGATTTCTTTCTCCTTACGTTCTTGTGTCTCTCCCCGATTGTTAGCAGTTTGTTAGGAGAGCACGTCAGATGTCTTCTAGCTGATTTGTGAGTGTTGATCTCACAGAGTACAGATTCCTTGTCATTTTTTCATGCTGCCTCTCTAAGAACTGTCAACATTCCCCCTCAAAATAATAACTTGGACTTTCCTAAAACAAACACAGGAACAGACACTATCTCTTCTCATCAAAAATTGGCAAGGGATATCTCACCATATTAAGCAATGTGCTTCCTCGTTCATCTCACCATAATTAATAATCCATTTCCCATCATTTCAGATGTCTTTTAAGTATAATACTTCCAGTCATTCTTTGAAAATATATGTGTGTATACTATATTTTGATCTTTCCACCCTACTACCTCAGTCCAATTGTCCTTGAAGCTCAGTAACGGGTCTCCTTCCCGGCTTCATGTCATTACTATTATTAGTTCCTGAATCCATTTAGTGCTGACTCCATATGCATAGGTGTAGAACCATCCACTGGTGGGCAACCTACCCGGAGCTACCTACCCAAAAGACAATGACTCTCCTTTAGCAACCATCGATTGCCAATATGTCCTCAAGTAGGGGTGGGGCCTCAGGAGCCCCTCTCCCATTCACACTGGAATTTTGATGGGTTGTATCTTGTGCAGATCATATACAGGTAACGACAGCTAGTGTAAACTCATGGATGGTATAACCATGTCATGTCTAGAAGTCAGTATTTCATCGATCTCCTCCCCATCTCTTACATTGTTTAGCTAGTCCATTCTTCTGCAAGGTTCTCTGCACCTTGGATGTGGGGAGGTGATCAGATGTTTTAACTACATATGTTCTTATTTCTGTTCCTATGGACCTCGTCAACTTTGATCTGCCCTTTAGTTGGAGAACTTTATATATCAAGAAAATTATAACCTGTGTCATGTATATTTAATTAGTATAGCTTATAATCATTTAAGGAATTTCCGCGCTGTGCCTTGCCTTTGTTTTTTTTTTTGTTTTTTTTTTTCTTGGAAATATAGCCTGAGGTTTATTTGTTGATGACTGCCTTTTCCTCAGCCTGATTGCAAGAAGGCATGAGCATAGCAGGAGGAAGGCGGAAACAACATGTCTGCCTGATAATAACAGGAGTACAGCGAGGAGCCTAGGAGGAGCCAACTCACACTCCTTTTCCTTAGTGACTCCGCCCTCACCGGGTGTCAATCACTTTCCCACCAAGAGCTAACTTGGGGCAGAGAAACAGGGAGAGGCTTCCAGAGCAGAGCACACTGCTTCTGGAAACACAAGACTCCAGCATGGTTTCCGGGGTCATGGAAATAAGAAGCTTGGAAAATTGAGAATGGGACAAAGTAAACACACACCCGAGTCCTGCCAAGGAACCCAACTGTCCAGTCAGGAATGTCTAAAACAGCAAGCAGTGTGCTTCCAGAGAGCTCTGCCTAGCCACGGACACTTCTGTTAAAATGCATTCGTCTGACAGCAGCAACGATATTATTTAGACACTGGAATTTACGATTTTTCTGCTTCCTAACTTTCTCTCCTCTATTCTTATTTAGTTCTGTGGCTTAGGGCAATGGAGTTCAGACATAAATACCTAGCAGTTGTTGAGTGTTTCAGTTTTCCCACCAGGCAGGCGATGGCTAGACAAGGCATTGGTGGTCTGTTCCTGAGCCACGCTCCACTTTGCTTTGAGTGCATTCTTGGCATGCATGGAAGAACTAGAGTTCCAGTTTCGCCGATTGTTCTGTATGCTGCTTAATTTATGGTTGCCAATCTTCCATCACTTTTCTTGTTAAAGATATACAAGCCTCTTTGAGGCTGGAGTATCAGCGGGAATGCTTCAGCTCTGTCTCAATTAGAAACAATCAAAGTTATCAACCAAAATGATAAATATAGGAAAAACTTTCCAAATTAGCCTGCTTAAGAAGAGAATCAGCTAGGCATAGGGGCATGTGCCTGATAATCTTAGCACTTGGAGGAGAAGATAGGAGGACTAGGAATTCAAAATCAGCATTGGCTATGCTTTGAGTTTGAGGCCAGCCTAGGCTACATGAGACCCTCTCTCAGAGTTTAACAGGTAGATTGTCTTCTTCCACAAAATTTGTTAGAAAGGTGAGAAGATAATGAAATGGTTAAATGGTGGCAAAGACAGATTTTACATCCATTTTTTTAGTCTATTAGTCTAAAATTGGATATTCATTTTCTGAATAACAGAACAATGGCATAAGACCAGTATCTTGCAAAAGCTGGAAATGTTTTGAGAGCAAATGCATGGCTTTCATTTTTGAATTACATAATTTCAATGTGAGTCAAGTACAGTAATTTCATAGAAAGAGTTTTATAAATCTATTATCAACTTCAAAGAAGAATCACCTAATGTTAACTATCTCTGTCTAAAAAAAAAAAAAGAAACACCTTATGCCTTTCTTAGTACATTAAGTTTTATATAATAGCAAAATAACAGCTGCATCGACTGAGCACTTAGTGCTCCAGACACCTGCTTTAACTATTTATAGATATGCCATTTGCTCTTCCCAATAGTCCTAGGGGACAGGGAATATTGATGTCCTCCTTGTTAAACATTTACTGATGATTATTTTGGGTGCATATGCTTGTGTGTAGATGTATTCATGCCACAGCATGTGTGTCGAGGGCAGATCGACAACTCATGGAGAGTCATTTCTCTCCTTCCATCATCTCTAGGGTTCTAGGGATTGAACTGAGGTTTGGTGGCAAGGGCCTTTACCAGCTGGGTCATTTTGCTGGCCCTGGTGCCACCCTTTGATAAGCGATAATGATTTTGAACTCAGAATGGTTAATTACAGCATTCACCCCCCCACCCCACCCCATTTAGCAACAAAGCTGTAGCATAGACATCTGAGCCCCATCCCATGCCAGGGCATGTGACAATGCACTTCCAAGTAAACAATATCATACTTGAATGTGTTCAGGGAAGATACAGAAAATCCTCCTATTTTCTTTAAATCATTGCAACAAAGTTTGTCCTGTAATTTTAGAAGCGGTTGACATTCAGAGGGAGAAAAAGCTTTTCTTTCCATTTCTGTGTTTTGGAATATGTAAACTGACTCACTCCCAATCTTTAGAATTTGTACATTTCACACCAGGAAAGACAGTCTAAGAAGGGAACATTTTATTCCCAACTGACATTCCGGGTTTAAATATCCTTTGCAATCGTTTTGTTTTGAAAAATCTCAGTGGCTGCATATGAACCTACCAGATGTCAACAATGTGTCTGCCATGTACAATATCCCCCAAGACTAAAAATACTTCACAGTGATACAGTATTTGGAAATAACCCTCGAACACCATTGGCCCTGCTGCATCACTAAACATCTATGTAAACTCCTTTGAAACAACAGCTGTTCTGTATTCTTGTTCCCTTTGAATAATGAAATGACTTTGCAGGGAGAGGGGGCAACGCTCCTCTCATCCTTCCAGGATGCATTCAGCATGCACCCACGGTTCTGCTCAGATCAAGTTCAGGTCTTGGAATCCACCTGTAGCTACCGCAGGCTTCTGCAGGTGTTTGCCTGTGGGAGGCTGTCAAGAATCAGTCTAAATCAGGGCAAAGCTACTGACAGAAGGATATTAACTGGCAGGAACTGTTTTAGGTGTCAAGAATTTCTTTCTGGGACACGATACATAGGGGGATCTGCACTCAGAAGTAAATCAGTGATGAGGGCAGCAGCGACGGCTGTAACTGAGCATCCAGGTAGAAGGAAAGGCTACCTGCAAAATGCGCAGTGATGGATGGGAGGTATAAAGTGACACATGACAGGAGAGAGAGACGGAGAGAGAGAGAGAAAGAGGAGAGGAGGAGAGGAGGATGGAGAGGAGAGAGAGAGAGAGGAGAGAGAGAGAGAGAGAGAGAGAGAGAGAGAGAGAGAGAGGAGGCTAGTTGGCATTTTCAGTTTTTTAAGAGTGGTAGTTTTAAGACGTAATGTACTAAAAGGAGAAGAACACCAGGCATGATGGTACACACCTTTAATCCCTTCTGGGAGACAAAGGCAAGCTGATTTCTGTGATTTCCAGGCTAGCCTGGTATACACAGTGAGTTCCTGGACAGCCAGGGCTATGTAGAGACTCTGTCTCAAAACAAAACAAAACAAAATAAAATAGAATAAATCTACTGCCATCTACTTCCCTACCTATCTTTCTATATATTATATATCATGTTTTTGTTTGTCTGTTGACTATCTGATCATTTATCCATTAAGCATGTTGCAGTTTCCAATGTCCTCTTCAGTGCGCTGTGTCAATGAATTGACTAGTAACCTAGTAAAGTCCTTCCTGCAATGACAGGCATAGGAAAAAAGGGGGACAAACTGGCTTCATGTGAAAAAAAAAAAAAGAATCAGATTCCCTAGCCTGATGTACACGAACCATGTTAATTTCATGAAGACATATGCAGGCACGCACTGTCTACAGCAGAAACTGTGGCTCTAGGAAGGAACATTCATTTGCAGCAAAAGAAAGATCCCGTGTTTTCGACTTGGCTTAGTAAGTTACCAACTGTGTAACTTTGGCAGTGTCATTTAGCATATCCAAGGCCGTGTTTCCTAATCTGCAAAATAGGAGAACTAGTGTCTGTTTTCCTCCAGAAATACAAGTGCATTCATGATATTGCTTGGCAATAGGAAGCTTCAAGTGATAATCGGATTCCTCCGGATCAATCTACTGCACATGTCTCTCACGGTTACAGAGTCAAGTCCTGGGATCGCTATCAGTGGACGGCTGTTCCCACCATACAAGTGAAGAAAATTGAAACTGAGTGGTCAGTTTGTGAAACTGACATTAGGAAATTAGGTCTTTGAACTTCTGATCCCTGGATCTTCTCACTGGGGAAAGCAAATCATGTAAATAACGTGCCACGGAGCTAAATGGATATGATCGACAGCATTTGATGCCAGGGCTATAGAATGTTAAACCTGTGTTCTTTCTGCTCTGCTCACAAAGGCGAGCAAGCATGCAAACAAACACAAACAAAGAAACAACAAACCAAAAACAAACAAACAAAAAACCCTTTTACCATTCATTCTGGCTTCTATCTACTGTGAATTATAAGCGATTGCCATTCATTTACAGACAAATAACATCGGAAGGATGTTGTCCAATACAGGAAGATAAATTTCTTTTAGCCAGAACATTGTAAAACTCAGTATATTCCTTGCCTTTATGGGAAATCATAAGTTCACCTATCTTCCTGTAATGGAAATTAATTTTTGTCTTGCTTCATGAGAATTTGATGAGGCACAGCCTGATGTTGAAATGGTATATTTGGTTTTGTTACTGCAGTCAGAGGTGGGGCTGTGGGGGGGAGAGCAATACAGAGAGCGTTTATTTTTCTTTCACTGATGGTAAATTGCTGTGTATAATCACATAGCCAGAGGGGATGGCTTAGTGAGCTAAAAAGCAGGTTTGCTATCCAAGGCAGAGGAAAACTTCAAGTTCTCATGCCAGGAGAGACTGTATGACTCTTCATCTCCTTGAGTTTGATCAATTACTTTTCATAGATTTTTTTTTTTTTTTATATTATGTAAGGGACTCAAAGCAGGCTTTCTAACACAAATGCAGTCCGTCTAATAGAAACTCTAAATACTTCAGTACTTTTATTTATCTAAGTATTGAATTTCAGGCTTACTGCTTCTAATACCTTTTTCATAGCTAGAGAGGAAATTATGTGAGAACTCATGATTCAGCTGAGATTATCTGAGTGGACTTGGGCACTGTACCATTTATATGCATGACCTGTTGAAAGGGGAAAAAAGGGGTCCATGAAATAAAGACAGACTCAATAGACTAAGTGACATTAGCCACTATTTATTAAACAGCCAGAATGTACTTAACACTCAATAAGAATTATCTATTCAATCCTCAAAGCTGCCTTTATGGGCAGATATTTTAAAATCCAGTCTACAAGGAGATTTGAATGCTGTGTTTAATATCACTGAGCAGAATGGGAATGCTCACATTTAAATATAGGCATATGCGACCCCTCCCTCCCACACCGAAGTCCAGCTTGTTTCCCTTCATTTGTGCTGCTGTCAATCATTGACTGTCTCATTAGAAAGTAGGAATGTGGGCTAAGGAGATGGTTTAGCCAGTAAGTAGTTGTTTTGTAAGTGTGAGGATGTGAGTTCAATCCCTAGAGTCCATAAAAAGAGTCTCCCTTCCCCTCAAGAACAGGTGTTGTACTGTACACTTGTAATCTCAGCCCTGGGAAGGTGGAGATAGGTGGTTCACTAAAGCATGATATTTAGCCAGTCTTGCCTCTTGTTAGGCGCTAGGCCAATGAGAGAAACTGTTTCCCAGATAAGGTAGAAAATACTTGAGGAAGGACATTAGCATGCCATCAAAGGTTGTTCTTTGGTACACAAAGACTCAGATATGCATGTGCGCGAACACACACACACACACACACACACACACAAAACCTTACCTGCACACATATTTATCCACATGCAGGAACATGCATGCACATATATATTCCTCCACTCCACCTCTGACTCCCCAGAGCACAAAACAATGAACAACATATGGTACAAGACATGGATCTGTAAAATGAAGGCTCAAATCAGCAAGGCATCAGGAGCCTGGAACTCAAAGAGCAAGCTTGTGTCACAGCATCATAAGATAGTATCATGGCTGCCCATAAAGGGCCCGTGGAGGATTTCCCCAACTCTCACACACAATTTCTCTTCCACATGGTGAGTGGGCAGGCTTTCAAACATGGTCTCTGGAAGAACCCAGCGTAGGTGGGTGTGAGGGTACTATACCCTTTGAAAATGTTTTTAAAATGCCAGAGGCAAAGTTCCTTACACTTAGTATACTTTTCCTTCACTGGGATAGTTTGTCAGAGGAATCTGGGGACCAAGAAGTTATAGCTCCATCTGGGAATGTGTTCTCTCTCTTTGTTATTTTAATATATTTTATTGCTTTATATCCTGATTGCTGCCCTTCTCCCAGTCCCATCCTGCAGTCCTGCCCTGACTCCTCTTTCTAGGTATTTTTGTTTTACACTCCTTGTCTTCAGTTCCTCCCCTTCCATCCATCATGGGATCTTTCCACTGTGATAGTCTTCTGCTGTGCTACGTGTGAAATCATAGATGAAATGAAGTGCCTCATGTTTTGGGCACATAGTCAGAAATAAGAATCATCCAAAATGAGGAGAAGGAGCAGAAATGATCTTATTATTTTGAGACCTATTCATGATAGGGTGCCTGAGAACCATCCAAGTAAAGGAAAGCATCAGGGAACATCCAGTGGATGCTCGTGTTGGAGAACTGGATGTGCAAATCTGAAGGACGTGCAACGATTTGGGTGTCATCATTTTAGGAGATGGTTGAAACTGTAAGAAAAGTGAGCTCACTGAAGACAGGATATACATACAGAATGAAGAGCTGTGGGCCAAAGCAGAGTGCTAGGGACAATGGGAAGTACCCAACAAGATGAGGAAAAGAAAGTCTTTATAGAGCCCAGAGAACTAGATCTGGAAGGAGACATTAACTTTGAGGAACAGAATTTCCAGAAGTAAAGTCTAAGTTTTATATTAAGATATTACGGACTAAAGTAAAATGGGATCACCAGTTAATACTGTGACTCGGTGGTTTTGTTTGTTTGTTTTTGTGAGAATAGAATCTTGCTATGCATCCCAGTTTCAAGGTATGTGACCATGATGTGTACCATCATGCATGGCTACATTGTGAATCTTTTTTTAAAAAGATTACGATATGAAGAGGTTTATGAAATGATCAAGTCACAAATCTTTCTTTCATAGAAAACCCATCATACCTTTCAAAGTTAATGTCCCTTGCCAGATGTTTGGGGGAATTGTAGGTAGTGAGCTTCTCTCAATGGTATGTGGTCTGTGATATCAGTACCATTGAGATCCTGCATACAGAGGACTCTAGCAAGGTTAAACTTCAACTATTTCCAGTTTATTGATTACTTTTATCAAAGTACCATTAGGGGCAAGAGACGTTTGTTAATCAGTCTTGACAAGGTTGTATTTTCTAGGTTTTTGGACTGATAGTCTTTACTAGACAAGAAGATGGGAGTTACTATGGATGGTTAGTGTTTGCCATTTAAAGATAGGAAGTAATCAGTATTTGTAGGTAATATTTAAAAAAAAACAATGACTTTAAGGGTTTGGCATGTCTGTGCACAGTAAGATCTCATCCCTTGATTTTGGAGAATGTGGGAACATGGGGAGTTGGATGCTTTCTGATGATAGTTCTGCATAATGATTTTTGTCCTGAGAGTGCACAGACACAAGCTCTACAGCCCTTTTCTTGATTCACACTGCATTGTCATCCTTTAGCAGGTCATATTATAAATGACAGAAGTGGAAGTTATGCAGTTCTAGAGGTGTTGTTGTTGGTTTAGTGGGAAGTCAGCTCTTCTGACAAGGCTTGATGAAGCATCGTTGTGAGTCTAAGCTAGCTGTAAGACAAAGTTGTTGCTCTCAACAAGTATTTAAGTAGCAATTACTAGACAGTAAATTGGCAACCTATGACACCAGCATTAGCCAACATCCTACTGATGGAGGAAGGCCATTAAATATAGATGTCTTTAATTGCCACAAACACATGGATAAGCATCTTTCATTATGAGGAAAAAGGTTTTATGGAAATAGACCTTGAAAAATAATACTTCAGCTGTATAACATTAGGGGACATACCTTTTATTTGACCCAAATTTGGAGGCAAAGAACTATAGAAACAAAAATCTTCCTTTATTTTAGTGGGTGACTGAATGACTGTGTGTGCATAGAAGAGAGAGCCTGTTGCATATGACTCTCCAACCCCCATGTGTGTGTGTGTGTGTCTGTGTGTGAGGGAGAGGCTTAGTATTGAATATTGCAGATGCCTTTATATAGCAATATAGGCGTGCCTGAAGGTTATTAATTATTTACGTGTAAACAAAGGAGACAGACTTATCTATCTAAGCAATTACAGTGAGCTACTTTCCATTTTACATGAGAAACCCTCCAAATACTATAAATAGTCATATTTCTTAGCAACACTTCACCATGGCTGTTTCCCTTTGATGTCCACCTTTAGTCTGAGAGTACTAGAATTCTCTCTATGGCCTCTGGGTTATTCCCAAGGTCCACATTTTGAGGCTGACTCTAGATAGGCTCTTCTAAATCGTCTCTCTAACCCGAATCTTAGCTTTACTCTCTACAGAAAAACCCCAAGTTTGTATTTGTGTATTTTCAGGACCTGTTCATGCATTTCATTTTGAACAAAAAAAGGTATTTCATTCTTAGAGTCATTATCTTATTATTAAGTTTAGCTCTAGTTGCTAGAAGCTTATCTCATTAGCCACCATGAAGAACTTTATCAGGAGCCATAGTGGTTTGACCTTTGCATTCCTTCCCAAGAAAAACAATCCTGAGCACGAGCAGTAGTGTGTCCCCTGATAACTGAGTTTTAAAATCATTTTTAAGTAAATCCATTAACATATTGTCATTGTTGTTACAGATTATTTTAAGCCTGAAGGAGCTGAGAGTGAAGTGTAATATAATCGGATTAGAATGAGACGCAACTGCATCTAAATCAGATGGTTCACATGCACTAGTTTTCTAAGAGTTATCTGAAAGAAACTCTCTCCTCTGTACATCCTGCCAATCATGGAAGCACACATTGGTGTCCAGTAGGTCTGGAAAAAAACAAAAACAAAAAAACCACCTCCCAATTCTCCATTTTAATGCTGAGTGAATAGAAAGCAAACTGTATACATAACTAAAATAAAGTGTGATGTACATATTTAACTTAGAGAAACATTCCAACATGATTATTTTTAAAGATCATCCATCAACTCCATGGAACAGGACATATAATGCTTATATGAGATGAAAAATTAGGTCTTCTAAATTTGAAGCCAAAGTTTTTTTTTTTTTTTTTTTTTCCTTTTGAGTCAAAAGAAAGAAGATTTTGACAACCTCCGAGAAGATGCCCCATCAAGTCTTCGTGATTCAATAGCTGTGTTTAGGTAAGTTGAGGCTTTCCCACAGCCCATCCTCATCCCTCTGGCAGCCAGTTCCTTGCTATCCCATTGCCCTTACCATCAAGAAAAAACAAAGCCAACACTGGTAAATGTCTCCTGTTTTCCAGACTTAGGCCTAATTCAGAGGTGGCAGGGACAGGGTTTGGTGGGAGAAGTGCTTGCTTGGTGCACAGACTGGAGGATCTAACCATGGATCTCCAGAAGCTGGATAACCAAGGCACAGGAGCCTATACTTGTAATTCCCACACTCATAATGGGAGATGGGAGGTAGAGACAGGAGAGTTCCTGGGAGCTCTTGAGCTGCACAGCATTGAACAAAAACAATCTCAAATGAGGTAGAAGGCAAGGAGTGACATTCCAGATTCATCTAAATTCCAAACATATGCCAAGTATGTGTCTAATCTCTCCCTTCTCCCCACTTCTCCCTCTCTTACACCACACATGCACATACACTAGAAAAATGGTTCAGAGAAAACTGTATGATTGAAATACAATTTTTAGATCAGGTAGATTTTAATTTGCCTCTTTATTTCCTAAGGAGTACCACCAAGGACGTTGAATTGCAACTTTTCCCCAATTAATAAATCAAAGTGTAGCATCTCTAATTCATAACAAAACTACTTCATTTACATTTATACCAGGACACTTTGGAGACTGCTCCATGTAGATGACATGTCCCTCACTGAAGTCCAGCCTCGGTCTAATTGACCTACCATCCCAGATGCTGGGTTTAGAAACATGAGTACATTTTCGTTGGGCCCATCTTCCCAGGCACAGCAGGGAGGTTAAGCAGGTTCTTTCCTGGGCAATCTTGGTGAAGTTTGGGTCAAGAACTCCAAGTGGCCCTGCTGAGTCATTCTTAAGTTGCACTGCATAGCAGCCTGGCCACTTCATCTTTTCTGGCTCCTGCTGCCACAGGTATTTTCCCTAATACAGTCTTTGCTTGCATGCTTTGTCTTCATGCCTGTGTCTCTAAGTACCAGGACTCCCGGAGTCTATAATTCTATGTGAGAATCAAGTGTAGAAAAACAGAAATTGGTAATCAATGAAACCCACTCAGACATTTCATTGCCTGACTGTGCTGTGCTGTGTGTGTTGCGTGTGGTTTGTACTTATGATTCCCCTACTTTATAAATACCAGACTCCAAATAACAGTCTTTGCTCATCCTAGCTAATACCAGAAATTATTTCTGATTTGCTAATAATGAATATTTTCTTCTGCTCTTTTCATTGGACCACAAATAAAACATAGAAAAACTCACTATAGCCTAGGTTCTAGAGCCACATGTGTCTCATACAGTGGTGCAAGGCCACAGGAGTGAAATAACTCACAGACTTTTGCAACGACTCTGGTCCTTTCTCTGGCTTCCTGTTTCTGTTCTTTGTCCAATTCCTCAATCTCTAATTTCACCAGGGAATGTTTCTGTGCTCAGAGATTTTTCCTGAAATGCCAGTGACTCTATCCTATGCCCCATCTTAACCAGACTTAAGTCCTTTATAAGTCTGGGTACCGAGAGAAAAATAGAAAGGCTAGAGTATAGCAGGAACTTATAAAAGAAGCTAAGGCAGGGAACAAAGCCAGAGGTGATAATGACTAGCATATCTAAGAACGACTGAATACTCAAACATTCCATATGAGATGCTGTGTTTCCTCAACTCTTCAGCTCCACTCTGCTGGGTTTAATGACCTAGCCATGTATGAAGGGTATCATTAAGGTGTCATATCTCCATTACAGTTTGACTAGCTGAACAAGAAGAGCAAAGGGAATCTATAAGTTGGCTCCTGTAGAGCTTGACATGTGTAGGACAGATGTCCTTGCAATGATACCCAGGCTTTAACCTGGGTATGCCAAAGGAAATGGATACAGGTAGATCTAACATGGACCTAACACTTTCCTCTCTCCCTGATTATCTGCCCCAAGTATCTACTTTAAGTTGGTGGCAACACATATTTATAACTGCCAAGGCTTATCGAGTAAAGCATTGGCACACAGGCATGAGGACCTGACTTTGAATCTCCTGAAGCCACCTGTAACCTCATTACTCAGACTTAAAGGATACTGCCATAGAGAAATCTTTGAGTGAATTCTGGGTAGAGAGACATTTGTTGTCATTGCTTTTCACCATTCTACAGCAAAATATATTCCAAATTAAAAAAAAATCCCAAATAAACTGTGATATGATCCATTCATATGTTGGGTAATAACTGTGCTAATGATGTGGGGTACAGCCTCATTTAGAAAATTATTATTATTATCATTAATCAGTTAGGCTTATTCATTCAGCCTGATGTATTTGGAGCTCAGCTTGATTTCTTTTAGGTCTTTTAACTTGTGAGTTTAGCTTTAAGAGTCTTTCTGTGTTTGTTTCTGTGAATAATGGCTTTTATCCTTAAATCTCAATTTAAAAGTTTTAAAGTGAGTGGAGATCTCTTATATTAGCAAATAAAGCAGAGAGGAGACTGAACATGAATCTAGTGCAATGATTCTTCAAGTGTTCTCTCAGGACCAAGGGCATCAATATCACCTAGTGGCTTGGTGACTCACCCATTGCTGTGAACATACTCTGACAAAAGCAACTTAGGTAAAAAGGGTTAACCTTCAGATTGAGAGTGTAATCCATCATGGTTGGGAAGTCCTGGTGGCTGGAGCTTGAGGAAGCTGACGCCATTATATCCATAACCAGAAAGCAGAGAATAGTGAGCTCTGTAGAACTCACTCTCTTTTTGACTCAACTCAGGGCCCTACTGTATGATAGGTCTCTGCATCTCAGCTACCCCAGTCATCCTGGTCTTCTGGGTGACTCTAGATTCTGCTAAGCTAACAAGATCAACCACCTCACCTGGGAGCTAATATGAAATGCAAATGATCAGCCCTGTTCCATATCTTGCTGTGGAAATTCTGGTGGTAGACCCCAAATTGTGTTTTAACCTCCAAAATAACCTTCTTTTTTTCTCAAGATCAGACATGTGTGGTGGGCAGGAAACTCTTTTCATCTGCTCCAGCTCCTGCCTCATTTTTCTCTTCCAGGACATTTTGTCCTCTGTTCGAGTTTAGGACTTGATGTATCTACCAACTTTAGGTCTAGTGCTCACGGGCCACTCAGTTACTCCAGATGTCTGCAGTGATACCCCTTCTAGTTCAAAAACAACTCCAAGTATGACTTGGAGATTTTAAAGAGTTTTTCACTAACTTGGGAAAACTCAGACATAGAGTTAACAGGAAACCAATAGGATAATAAATAATTAAATTTGTATTAAGCAAATTGTACCATGTGTTCTTCAAGAGAGAAGGGCTAGATTCATTGCATTATATCTATTTGGATATGATTCAAAATTGCCCTTATACATGTATAATTAATATTGATAGAAAGGTAAGATGCTTTTCTATTTTTTTCCCTAGACTCCAAGAATTCGATTGAGTAGATTTAATAGAATCTTTAAATATGATGCTTTAATATCAGTAATAATGAATTCAAAGCTTTTCTTGTTAACCCATACCTGTACCACCAGTAACAGAGGTTTCATCATTGTTGTCAATGTTGTTTTGTTTTTTCATGTTCAGCTGAATTCTTTTCATAGACTAGGGAAAAAAGTCTGCTTATTTTAAAATCTCAGTTGATTCCATGAAGTAGCAGGTGTGAACCCAGTTTTTAATATACGGTTGCTATTATTATTTGTGATCTGAAGTGCTACCTTGCTTTTGCCTAGAAGATTTTATGATTGCATTGATTCAAAAGCAGCAATGGAAAAGAGTGTCACATTCAGCTTAAAATTTTTTAAAGAACTATTTTATTCTTTTTTTAGATGTATCAGAAAAATGCATGCCAGACAAATCAGAAGAACCAGGCTTTTTTGGGGTCTCAAGGTTTTTTCTTGTTTTCTGAAAGGACATAAAATCACATCTGTTTGAAAGACTACAGCCTCACATGGGCCTGACCCTAAAACAACAAGGGCTATGATTTGCTCGCTTTAGGTGGCCATTAAATTCTTTTAAGTTGCAAAAGTATCATTTGGTAAATTACCTTTTCCAGGGCCCTAAGTGACACCTTAAAGGTTTAAAGTATTAAATCACCCTCCAGAAGTGGTCACTCTACCCTGTTAGCCACTGATAACACCAGGCTAAATAGCTTCAATTTCTTTCATGCTGGATTTAGATCAACATAAAACACTTTTTATAGACATTATCAAATTTGCTCTTAACACAACAGTTAGGGCAAGGGATGGGAGTCTTAAAAAAAGGTTCCAGAAGTTCTCTAATAAGGAAAACCCTTCCTGCGTGTGGCTTTGAAGATTTTAATTACAAATGTGTTCAAAAATTGCAAAATAGTATCTCTGAAATGTTCCTTTTTTGTCTTTGTTTTCTAATGTTAACAAAGATGCATATTTTAATACCAGTTTGATTAGGGTCTTTGCTTTCAGCTGAGCTTTAATACACATGGTACTGGCATCTAGATTTTGGTTAAAGAATCTTTTTGATACTAGTGGAGATGGAAAGATGGCTGAAAATGTTTAGGATGTGTCCCCAGAGAACAGGCAGATGAGATACATTTACTGAGAGGAGGATGGTGGAAGGGCTCATTGCTTCACTAAAAGTGGGCTCAGCTTTGCTGGTGACAACTGAGGAGAATGGACCCTTTCTTCATCTTTGCCTTCTACCCATAGCAATCATTACTTATTTGGTTTTCTTAATCAAAAGTCAAAAATAAATCCAGTTTGCAAGCTACGTTATCCTTTTCTAATAGAACAAGGCCTTTCTCAATAAGTAACAACTTGCCATTAAAAAAAAAAAATGTAGCGGTCCATTGAAAGAAGAGGTCCGTACAGAGAGGAGGCATGTAAAGATGCCATCCTCAGGCAAGAGCTAACTTCCGTGCTTTTCTACAATTGCTTGAGCTTTTAGGTCTCTGGATTTTGCATGTGCATGCAAAATATGCATGCATTTTGACAAGTTTCAAGAAAAAGTTCTAAGTTCTTGTGGTGAGATGCTAAAGGACACGTTAAGTGGGGATTGGGGAGATGGCTCAGCAGTTAAGAGCACTGACTGCTCTTCCAGAGGTCCTGAGTTCAATTCCAGAAACCACAAAGTGGCTCAAAACCATCTGTAATGGGTTCCAATGTCTTCTTCTGGTGTGTCTGAAAACAGCAACATATACATAAAATAAATAAGTAAATCTTAAAACAAAAAAAAAAAACGCGTTAAGTGGACAATGTTAAAGAAGGTAGCTTTAAGTGTGAAACTGAAGGAAGTATGGTTTGTGTGTGTGTGTGTGTGTGTTTGTAGGTGCATGTGTGCATCTTTGTAGAGGCCAGGGGACAACCTTGGGTGATGCTCCTCAGTCATGTCTGCTTCTTTGTTTCTTTAGATCTACTCTGTTTTTATTCTACTCTTCTATTCTACTCTATCTATCTACTCTATTCTATCTATCTATCTTACTCTACTCTATCCTATCGGTATTTTTCTATGTATCCCATGTACCATTACATACCTGTGCCTATAGACATCAGTTCCTAAACAGATCATGTATTCATGAGTTGACACATGGTGCTGAAGAACCTGGTTCCTGAAAGTGAACTAAGTTAATTGCTGAGGACATTATCTACAACACCAGTCTCCAAATTTTTATTTGTTTGTTGTTTTGTTTGTTATTAAGCGAGTCATTCATGAACTGCCTAAGGCCTAGCTGGTATTCAGCAAGTTTGTGGTCATGCTATCTGCTCCCAGCACGAGATTAATGACAACCCTATACCAAGTTTTCTTATGAGTGGGTCTTGGATGAATTCAGGTGTTCATACTTGTCACAAACACTTACGAACTGAATATCTCTCCAACCTAGGGTTTTTCTTTTCAGTACTGACTGAAATGGCACTTGCTCATAAAGAGAGAAAGTTAATCCATTTGATTTACCAAGCTGGTTATTTTACATTGGATTTAAACATGACTGGAGGCAAGTCGACAACAGATGGCCTCTCGAGGAAACAGGAGCCACTCCGGCGCTCGCGGAAGGCGTGAGTGACCTTTGGGGAACTTGGAAGAGATGAGAGATGATTTTCTCCTAATTTTTTCTCTCATCTCCTCATGCCAGTTGTTGAAAAGTGATTTCTTGCTTTTTTATCTGCTGTGTCAAGCATAAAAGCCTCTTAAGGCAAAATCGTGATTTACCCTGTAACAAGTGGTGGTTCTAAATGCTCTTCAGAGTCTTATAAAAAAAAACAAAACAAAAAAAGACTCCAGAAAAACAGAGAAGGGAAGGACACGTGGGACTTGTGCCCAGCACCCCATTTGATTTGTTTCCCTGGAAACCTCAGTCACATGATTCCAAGAGGCCTGCATACTACAAAGGGCGAGAAGAACCAGCAAGGTCTCTTTTTGTTTTCTTCCATACTTGCATTGGAAAAAAAAAAAAAAAACTAAGAGAAGAAAAGGAGATTAAAAAAACGAAAGCAATGAAAGATTAACTGAAAAATCCAAAATTATTACAATTTTGTGTGTGTGTGCGTGTGTGTGTGGTTATTTGTGCTTGTGCAGAAGCATTTATATGGTAAATGTACATGTTCATTTGTGCATGTGCACATGCACACGGAGGCCAGAGGTCATGGGTGTCTTCCTTGATGACTCATTGCCTTAATGTTAAAAATGGTCTCTTACTGACCTGGGCAGCGAACTGACGCAGCTTAGTAGCAGCCTATGAGCTCCAGGTTCACATCTCTCTGGTTTCACAGTTCTAGGGTTACAGAAGCATTCTCGTTGTGGCTAGTTTTTACATGGGTGCCAGGGCTTCAAACTCAGATTCTCATGTCTGCATGGGCAGCACTATACTGACCAAACTGTGTACCCACCTCCCGAATTGTAGAAAACATTCGAACTTAAAAGAATATAATCTTCAGTGCAGCAAGTGTGATTTGTTATTTGTTAAATGGATGCATTTACCTGCTTGGGAATGTCAATCCCGCCTCCTTTCATATGGTAACATTCCACAGCACATTTTTAGTTTTTCTCTTCAGGAAGTCAATATCACCATCTATAAATACGCAATGTAATCTTCTGGCAATAAAATGAGGTCAGCTTCCCTTTGGGTCTCCTTTTAAGCCTGAAATCATTATCTCCCAACCCTAAACCCCTCATCTACTTAGAAAACTTACTTCTTTTCCCTTGGAAATGAAGAACAGAAGCCTTTTAGTTCCAAATTAGCTCTGTGGCCTTCATTAGGCCTAAAATAAAAATGAGCTGAGAAAATCCCACTATAGCTGGGTGTAGTGGCTCACACCTGTAATCCCAGAACTCAAGAGGCTAAAACAGGAGGAATACTGTAGTGAGTTTGAGGCCAGAGATGGCCATACATCAAGTTCTGGGGCAAGCCTGGGCTACAGAGTCAGACACTATAAGAGAAAAATCACTGTGGAATATTTGCACTTGTATGAAAAGCACTGACCAGCAGGGAACCAGTGCTAAAGAAAACTGCAGGAATATTAAAGCAATGAAGGAGGTCCCATCCTTGTGCTCTCTTTAATCCTATTAGCCAAAGAGAATGGTAGACTTTGAGAAATTTAGAAGCACAAAGCCCTCTAGCTAGGAACATGCCTACTTAGAATACTGTGGCGGGCGTATTTAAATCTATAAAGCTAATGCCCAATTACCAAAAAAAAAGGAGGTAGGTTTCAATTCATACCTATTAGTTTCGCTATAAAAAATAAGACCAGCCTAACGCTGCCCACAGCAGAACAGCCAGCCAGCTATAACAAGAAGGCTTTGCCTTCCTGCTCTACTGGGAAATGGGATGTCATGTCAAATCAAACACTCAGTTTTAATAGAATATTATCAACATATTAGGTGTGTATTACCAATTTTCCAGTACGGGATGCAATAAAATACTTAACACTAAAACAACACTGAACACATTGGGATCTCTCTCTGATGATTCCAGACATTTCAGAATTTTTCATTAACTCTAGCTCACCTTTTAGGTACCTCAGTTTTTGCTGTGCCCAGTGAAGCACAGTTGTATCAATTAAGAGAAGTTTCCATTTGCCAGACTATTCTAACAGCTAGCTTCAGCAGTAGTTTCTGCTGCGTGGATTTAAATGAAGAAGGAACACTAATCAATTGGATGCCCCACACAACCCAGTCCATTTGGCTCAACACCCAAAACAAAAACAAATGAATAAACAAACAAATAAAAAATAATAAAACTCTGCCTTTGGTTGATGTCAGTAATATATTTTTGTGCCCTGAGACTATAGGGATGAGGGGGGAAGTGCAGACACTCAGCTCCTCCCTCCTGTTTTTAGTGCTCCCTTGACAGACATCTTTCCCATCATAACCAGCTCATGTTGGTTGAGCTCCAGTTTCCCTGGGAAGACAGTCAAGGTTGAAAGGTCAGCTAAGACTTTCCCTCTTCAACTTGTAACTTCATGCTACCCACACCAGGCATCCTGACAGCCATGCGTATGATGACAACCACTGTGTTGAAATTAAAAAAAAAAAAAAAAAAAGAAACAAAATAAAACAGAAGATGCTGATGCTAATTCTCTTTCAGTTTGGGTCACACAAGGTGCCAGCAACTGGTGCTAATTGAAAAGGAAAACGATAATTCAATATTCCAGCAGCCTGCATCCACCTCATGCTCTTTGATCCAGAAGACTGCAAAGACATTTTTCACAAAGGAAACTAATCAAGGTACCTTCCCCTGGGGGAATGGGGTCATTCTGTGTCTATGAAAAGGCCAGGCAATAGTTATGTGATGACAGCCCTTCTGCTGAAGGACCAAAAGGATCCAAAGAGAAAAAAAAATGTAATACTCAATTTTAGAAGGTCAAGATACACTGACTAACCTAGGCTAAAGGTTTGAGAACATTCCAAGCCACCCTGGTTTGGTTCCCTACTGTACAGCTTAGTTTTTTGTCCCAGCCTGACACTACCTAGAAGTCAGCTTGGAAGAGGAAACATTAATGGCAGAACTATCTGAATCAGACTGGTTTCTGAACATATCTGTGAGAGACTGTCTTGATCGATATGTCAGGGCCCAGTACACTCTGGGTGCCACCATCCCTAGGCAGGTGGTCCTGAGACTGCATAATAAACAAACTCAGCATGAGACACTGAGCAAACCAGTAGGCAACAGTCTCCATGTTCCTGGTGCTGACTTCCTTCAATGATGGATTGTAATCTTAATGCGAAAGCTGAAATAAATTCTTTCCTTCCCTAAGTTTCTTCTGGATATGGCATTTATCACAGCAACAGAAAAGCAAACTACAGAATCCATGTTAGATTGATTGAACTTGTAAAATACATGTGATGTTGCTTTAAAAAAAAAAAAAAAAAGAAAAGAATATTTGTATTCTGAGCACAACCAAAGAATTGTAAAAGTTAAACAAATATTTATGGAAGATAATCACAATCTTTTATTGACAGTAAAGCACAATATGGAAATGGGTTGATAAAATAGAGCTGACTTTGGTAACTGATATATAAAAATTCATAATATAAAGTGATTTAAGGAGTATGACGGTTGGTTGGGGACTTGTTGGGATAGAGAAAGATTTATCAGCCTGTTCTTAAAACACACCACCAAAAACACCTGCCCCTTACACAGCATGGTTATGTGGGCCTGTTCTTTCTCTGTTTTCTAACATGTTTGAGAAGGAGACTATGATGTAATTCTTTAGAACTGAGTACAGGATGGTTGGCTACCCAACTTAGAGTCTCTCCACGGAAGCTTCACCAGGATGCTCCACTCTGTAAGCTGGCTCTGGAGAACCCCCAGGTGTGGTGGGGAATATCTTGGGCATATGGCTGGCTGACGTTCTCACTTTCATCTCCCTGACTCTACAGTTTGTTCTATTTTTTCCCCTTTTGAAATGTGGCTCATTCTAGAAGCAGCTGAATTGGTACAGACAGTACTTCTGAGGATACATCCCTGAGAATTTAGCTGCAAAGCCCAGGAGAAGTCAGATCCCTGGGAAGAAGCCAAGTGCAGATTTCAGAGAAACAGCATCCTCATGCTTGAGCAAGTTTTTCTCTCTTGATGAAACTTGTCAAATTCCCTTCATACATCCTCCTCTCTAGACAGATGGACACGGAGAGAAACAAAGATACAAATTCATTCCTATTTCAGTGTAAACATGTTTTTTTCTCCAAAGTACAGCTTTCAGAGAGTCCCCATTACTGACGCCTAAGGAATCACTCACATTTAGTCTAGCGACTCCCTCCCAGACTGTGTAACACTTTATAAGCATTCCCCTTAAGCCATAACAACCCAGAGACAGATAACCAAGATGGTGTCTTTGATCAGACTTCACAGGGCGACTTCTTCTGGTTCATCTCCCACACGATGCCAAGGAGAAGGAGATGTAGCTGAGACTATGATTATCCACTTGGAAGGTGAGGAAATGAAGGAAAAGAGTCAGTGTGATGGCTCTGTAGGTAAAGATATTTCTTATCAAGCCTGGTGGCCCAAGTACAAAACCCAGAACCTACATGGTGGAGAAAACTGCTTCCTGTAAATTGTCCTCTGACTTTCATACACACGCACAGGCACATGCAACACATGCACACACGCACGTGCACACACACATACACATGTGTGTATGTGATATATATATATAAAACCATCAAGCTTTGGCTAATGGATTCTCTCTCCTCAGCCTTTCTGCCCATCTTCCCCTGCCCCTGTATCCTTCTCCCTCTGTCTCTCCCCCAGAAAAGAAGAAATCAGAGCGATTGATTTCATCTTCAGAGGACACTCAAATGCTCATGGCACCTCATGAAATAATGTCCCATTGTTCAGGTGATTTTGTAAGAGAAAGTACTTGGTGTTTATGAACTGGTCTGGGGGTCAGAGAAGACAGAATCTCTTACCACAAGCTAACCTTTTGCAATATTTTATATACACACACATATACACACATACGAATACACAATATATATCACATACACACACATTATATGTTATATATATATGTATTATGTATATATAATTGTGATGTGTATGTAGTGGGTGCATGAGTTGTGTGTTTGTGTCACACATGTGTGTGTTCACGCATGTAGATGTGTGATTGACAAGGAGTTTCTTCTCCATTGTTCTCCAACTTATTTTTGGACACAGAGATTCACATTGAATCTGGAGCTTGCCAGTTCATTAGTGCTGTCAACATGGCCTGAATCCACACACCCAGCACTAGGATGGCAGGTGTTTCCTGTCACACACTTGGCTTTTTATGTGGTTCTGGAGCTCAAACTTAAGGCTCTCCACTGAGATTGCAAGCACTGGTAACAGGCTGATCCCTTCTCCCAGCCTGTAACCGGGCGTCTTACAGCCTTATCACTGGCTAGTGCATCTGATCTCTTAGTCGCAGACAAAGCATAGAGGGTCATCCTTCACAGGCAGATGACTCCCAGAAATACATATGCCCAAGTTTAATTCTATTATACCATTAATGTGCCATTACTGTAATAAATGTCTTTCATAAAGTGGCTGTACCATAGGTCACATATAAATACATAAGCCAGTGTGAGTGAAATCATCAGAAAACTGCTTCATTGTAGAGAGACTAAGAATGATCAGATGTGGTAAAAACTAGAAGTCCAGAGTACCATAAAGTAAATAGAATAGGAAGAAAGTGGCAACCTTGCAGGACTCTGGGGGCCATCCTGTGGAATATTCTATACTAAATCCTGAGGTGCTGGAGGATGGAGCTGAGACCACTGACAGAGAAAGTAGGGAAGCAGAGTATGGCTCATTATAAGAGGATGTGAGATTTAAATGGCATCTACTATGTGCAATCCACTTTTGTGGTTCTTTTATATCGGGTGATTCGCTGCCTTATCTTAAAGACCCATTCAGTACATAACATTTAACATGATGATCGAGAAGTTAGCAGCAAGGCTCACAGAAGTCAATAACCAGGCTTTAGGCCACGTTTCTTATACACAGGGGAAAGAGATGTGTGCTCCAAGTCTCAATTCCTCTGAAGCATATACCCACTTGACCGCTTGGCAGCTGTTACTCATGAAAAGGTAACTTCCCTAAAGAGAGCTCTATAAGCTAGCATGGGGCCTGGAGAATTTTATACTAGCGACTGGAAGATGTCTTCTCTAAAGAAGAGTTTTAAAGGACTCAAACCTTGATTATGGGATTCTCTCAAAGAAACAGAGTGGTGAGACCACAATACTCCATCCTTCTTTCTCTCAATTCTTATTAAGGCAAGGTTTGCGGCAGCGATAAAGGAAAATAACTCGGTATCGATGTTTTGTAAGCTCTCTCTCCATCAAACACAGAAGAAAGGGAAGAAGGATGCTGCTATAAAAATATCTGTGAGCTGATCCATCCACATGAGACAACTTAAAAAGCTGGGGCAAATGGATTCTCAGTTGCCCTTTCTTTCCCATTTCTTTCTGGTGTAATCTCCCCTAACGTCTAGACAATTCCAAGTGATGGCTTTATTTGTAGTGATGGACCTAGAAGGAAGCAGGGGGAGCTTGGTTAAGCATTTAAACCACTGCGGACATGCAAAGGGTGCCTGAAAGTCGCTTTGCCACTTTCTGCCTTATGTGAGCAGTATGAGGTGATTCCTCTACAGCTTCTTTGACCTCAGCCACACAAGCAAAGAACGTCTCGACATTAGTGTTCCAGGGTCAGCTTCTTACTTCACTGTTGAAACTATGGTTGCCATACACTGCTGAGTATAGTACCACGATAAGAGTGCTGGTGGCAGGGGATCACAGCTTAGAACTGAGCTCTCCACCTCCAGCACAGGTTAAATAGAGATTCCACTTTATCAAAGGCTCGGGTTTTGGAACTGTGAAATGGTGATATTGAAATCACACTAGAGGGTACTCTACATAGTCATGGTCAATTGAACACGTTACTAAGTTGATAATTTCTGCTGTTCTTACTGTCATTGTGGAACTACGATTCTGAACTGATTCATTCGACAATAAATCCAAGGTCCATTCGAGGTTCACTCAACAGCCCACAGAGCTCCATCCTGGTGGCTCAGATTCTAACGATATGAAGCTATAAAATCTGGGGGTAGTCTTACATAGCTGGAGGTAAAAACCCAGTTCACTTGAATAGGCTCCCATATCCCTCCCCTAGTCAGATCAAGCATTCTTGCTCAGTGTGGTCCAGTGTAAAGTATACAAATTTCAGAGCCTGACAGACCGGTTTCAAACACTCTCTCAGCCACTTCTCAGCTACGGAGCCTTGACTGACTTACTCTGTGTCTGTCAACTTCAGTTTTCTCATTTGTAAAATGGAGATAAAACCATCATTCTAGCAGTTCTGTTGTGAGGTAGAGTGAGAGAGCAAGAGAGATTGAGAGAGAGCAAGAGAGCAACAGAGAGAGAAAGAGAGAGAGAGAGAGAGAGAGAGAGAGAGAGAGAGAGAGAGAGAGAGATCGAGATCAATGGTGACAAATTTAAAGCCCTGGAAGACAATCAATACAAGATACTTTAGAAAAATGTATAAGTATCATTATAGAGATTGCTTGGCCCAGGAAAAGAATCACAGAAACAGAAGTGTTGGGCTGTTTGGAGCCTTTGAAACAAGCACTCCATCCTCTAAGAACTGTGGATCATAATTTATCTTCTTAAAACAACAACAAATATATGTGTATGTGATTTTCTCTCCCCTTTGAACGAAAGATACAGCATGTTTGCATTATATATTGTTTTATGTTTTACTAACAGTACATCTTGGGGAATTTTTTTCCAGATCTGTGCATGAAGAACAATCTCATTTTTACTTTGTAGAATCATTCTGTTCCACAGAATTGCTCTCATAACTCAAACTAGTCCCCTATGGAGGAAGAGTCAGGTTGTTTGCAAGCACTGGTTTTCTACAAACAATGCAGGAATGAGGAATTTTTAAAGCGAGTCTTTCATAGTGTATTTGTAGGGTAAATTCCTTGAGGTGGAATCGCTGAATCAGAAGGGTTGCACATTTGCCATTTTTGTTAGAAACTGCTGAATCTCCCTCTTCAGTTTGCACCAATTTATACTCCCCTCAGCAGTGGGGAAGGGCCTGTTTCTCACCAGAGGATAATACAATTTGTCATCAAATTTTCTGACCTTCTCTAACCTAATAATCGAAAAGTGGTATCTCAGTGTTGCTTAATTTTTAAAACTTTTTTATGTCAGCTTTGCTTTGAGCATGCTAGTTTGCCATGTGACTTTTTTTTAATTATATCATTGAATTTACCTATTCTTTTCTTCTAAGGTACCTGAGTTTTGTAGGACGATTTAAAATTACCCTCCTTATTCTGATGTAACAAATGAATCCTCTCGTGGATACTTTCGGTAAATGTATTATTTTATATTATTAAATTAAATCTTTGATCCATTTGAAATATATGCCGGCGTAAAAGATATATCTTCCTAATTAGGAGAATTCTTACTTTTTTTCATATCTTGAGAAGAGCAACATGTAACAAAGCTATGGAGGATTATAAATAGCCTTGAAGATTTTGAGTAGAGAGAAAATGAATAATTATTCTTGTTAGATCACTTCCACAGCTGACTTCTGCCTGGTGAGAAAGCACACTCAATATTCTTCTCTCTCTCTCTCCTCTAACAGCTGTCAGTCTCTTACTAAAATATTAATCTTAACAGCGAATCGAACTGAAAATTACAGATGGGAATGGATTGAAAATGTCTGATGATGACAGGGCCGGTGGGCTCCTGCTCCTCCCCTTCGCACAGGACTCTTTTCTGGGCATCCCTCTCTCCTCGATTTCCAATGCTTGAAAAGCCCCAACGCAATAACAATATAATCATAAAAGCTAATTAGTAAAGATTTTGTGTCTTGTTAATGATGTACAATTGATCGTGGCCCGAGGACAGAACGAGACGAAGCGTTCATCCGCGATGAGCATCGTGCTTTATCTTCCTGCAACGTGAGGGTGATGGCATTTTTATGGCTGTGCTGCTATTATGCAGGCTTCTGGACCAGCTCCCAATCTGTTTGTATGTAGCTGCATCTTATACCACTACCAAGCCTGAGCCTTTTACAAGTGTAGAGACAATTCTGGAAGCCTAACTAGAGGAATGAGGAAGAGAATTAATTACACCATGGGCCAAATGGTGAGCAAGAATCCGGGCATCTTTTATCCACTCTATCTTTGCCTAATTCTTTCAACTGTTCTCATCTCCCATAAAGCCATAGGCCATAATTACTTTGTACAAATATCTGGTTAAATATAGCTTTAAAATAGCCACTTAAATAACTATAACACCCTGTCTCCCTTTTCCTGAACCATCTTATGTTCACTAATTCTTTATAAGTAGATATAGATAGGACAGATACACAGATGTGGTTAAAGACAGATGTCAAGATGCTTGCTGAGAACAATACTCAGAGGCTCTAGAGCTCCCCACAGAGCCACTTCTGACTTTATTCTCTGCTGACTATCCCTCCTGAGTCTTCATTGGCGTCATCCCAAGCTTGCTTACTGCCTTCTCATTTCATGATTTCTACCTCAAGCAGCTCCAGCTACAAAGTCATATACCATTGAAGTTATGTCTCAGAGGCTGGCTCCAATGCCTAATTTTTCAAAAGATTGGGAGCATTGCTCTTTTCAGAGTTGGTAGAGATCACACAACTATAATGGGTAAAGTGCATAATAGGTGCAGAACTTCAATGAGGAAGGGTTAAGAGTTTGTTATGACACAGCTTTTTAATAGAACATAAAGCTAAGGCAGTAATCCTGACATAGTAATAGCCTGTTGCTACTTTGTGACATGCAAAATTTTCCTAAGATTTTCTTCTCCATGAATACTTGTACAGAGACTCTGCACACTTGACTTGGGTAGCCATGTCCCCTGCAGGGCCCAGGCACTGTGTGGATGCACAGGGCCATATGTACTTTGTTTTCACATCTGTGACTTCCCTGGTTCATGGAGCCAAAGGTGCCTCATGGGCAATCCACAGGCCCCATGAGTTTAACATTCAGAGACTGAAGAAAACCTGCTATGTAAAAAGAGCTGGGGCTGGGAACTAAATTGTCTCCTGACAGAGAATGATTTTTGGCTCTCGGACTGGCCAGCTGGCTTGGGAAAGCATCCATTGTATCTTTGCTACTGGACCCATAAAGAAGGAGATGGGAGTTTGGTAGGAATCATTGATTTTTCTCTACTTTCAAGGTGACTAGAGCTTGATTTAACTAGAAAAGCATGGCCTTTTTCTTTCCTTTTGGCCCAAGAATCATTTCACTGCTTCTAGACGAGACCTGACTCTGAAACTTGAGCACAAGACAAATGAATTGTGGAGAGCTTGGTTGGCTTCCAATCTTCAAAAATCTGTGTCTATGGAGGAGAGCAACAGCATGAGAGGATTCTGTCACCCAATTGCTCTTCTCCTTTGATTATAGCTAGCCACTGAAAGGAAATTCATTATTATTATTGATTTATATTCTATACTACAAAAAAGAGAGGGTGGTGTTATGGGTGAGTTCCCAGTAGACCTGAAGAATTTACTCTTATGGCTTTGGTAATTTACTTTATACTTTTAGCCAAAGGATGGCCTTAACCTCTGGTCTTCCCGCTTTCAACTTCAGAGTGCTGGGGTTCCAGGCACATCCCACCATGATCCGTTTATGTGGTACTAGCCCTGAACCCAGTGCCTCATACATAGTAGGCATGTACTCTCCCGACTGAACCACATCTCAAGCTCCATTCACTGACTATGTAGATCCCATCTGTATAGGTAAATAGTAGAACATGAAACAGAACAGGTCATAAATGTCAAGGCATCTTTTTCATAAATTACCACATGACTCTCATGAGAAGAACAAGTCTTGCCTATACAGACCATACTTGACCTTCTCTTGACATTAATTTACAGAAACCAAAGAGCTTTCTGTAAAAATTCAATTCTGTTTAGCATACACCTCTGTTTCAGGTGCCACAACATGTCAAGCATTTGTAAGAGGCATTTATTTAGCAGCAGATATTTTAATAGGCGTTGATAGCTGTTGCCTCATAGACACTGTAACAGAGCTTTCAAAGTTTGCACTTATATGCTGAGGCAATGTAAACAATCCTGAAAGTTTCGATCAAGTGTGCCAAACCACATAGTAAACTCAAGCTATCCAATCTCCACAGGCAAGCAGCAACAGTGGGGATCTTGGGATATGGTCCTTCTTCATATTCTTCTTATGAAACTGTGGAATTTCTGCAGTTCTTCTAGTCTGTCCTCAGTGGGCAGTCCACCAATAATGTGTCATTAAGAAATTACACACACTACCCATATGCACAGAATATTAAGAGCTGTATTGTCTGCTCTTGTATTGCAAATATTTGTAAGACCAGTGCATGATTCCCTTTTCCTACTTAGGTCTCCATCTGGATCCCTCACTGAGTTAAGCTTCTGGCTGTATTTGCTCAGACATGCTTTTGTGTGTGTGTGTGTGTGTGTCAAGAGATATATGTATATATGTATATATGTGTGTATGTTTGTATGTGTATGCATGTATATGCACATGTATATGAAGTCTAGGAATCAATGTCGAGTGCCTTCCTTGATTACTCCCTACCTTATTTTACATTAGTCAGGATCTCCTATCTAATTTGAAGCTCACCAGTTCAGCTAGGCTGCTCTCCAGCAAGCATAACAACAGAGCTTTGCCTGTTTCTAAAGTCAGCCATGTGCCACTATGCCTTTTTATTTGGGTTATTGAACTCTGCATGCTTGTGCAGCAGATGCCTTACCAGCAGAGCTATCTCCCAGCCCCTGGGATGATGATACTTCACAGGAGAAGATGATTCTCTTATAGTGGCTCTCTTCTCATTGAAGCATTTGTCCTCATACAAACATTCATTTTTCTCTTAGTAAAGTTTCCTGGGGCCCCAGCAACCTGCTACAGGACACACTCTAAATTACTGTTCACATCCGGCTTTTCCAATACCAGATATCTACCTTTCTTCAAGGACACAAATGAAGACAGAGGCCCACACAGATCCTGTGAACCAATGTCCAGCCCTCCTGTGTGACTCTCCTCCTGTTGCCAGAAGCTAAACTCAGCAAGAAGGGAAGAGAGGCATGATGGCATATGGTCCCCTGCGTGGTCAAGGTAATGAGATAAGATGTCCAAGAACTCTAAGGTCAGAAAGGAGACAGAGCTTTTAGCACAAAATGAGCAAAACGAGTAAGCTCTATCATCCTGGGGAACTTAAATTTCCTATTTCAACAGGATCAGGATATTACCCTAACCACCGTGGGGATGTGAGTGAATGTGGTATCAGCAGGGAAATGACTTGCACCAGTCCTTCCATGTGTTATATTTTCTGTCTTCTAGTTGCATAGATGATAATAAGACTAGGCTTCTGATAAAATTCAGAGACCTTTGATTTTGGAATTAAGAAAAGCAGACATCTAGGATTCAGAATCCCTCTCAGATTAAAGTCCTTCTGTGTGTTGAGTGAATGTGGCCAGTACCAAGTGTCTTTTATCTGCATGAGTTCCACTGAATGTCATGGATATCTTTACCTATAGCCAAATGGAAGCTGAGAGCAATGGAAAGAGAAGCCATTTGCAGCTCACCCCATCTGGTGAGGTGCTCAGCAGTGAACACAGTCCACTGTATCAAGTGCCTAGGGGGAAGGTAGGGCTGTTCTGTTGTTTTAGGAGTGGACATAGAAAAAGGAAAATGCATCTCTCTCTCAGTGTGGCATTCTTTCTACTTTAAGGGAACATTTCAGTATATCCCCGGTCCCATGCCACCTTTTAGCTTCTAAGGGAGAGGGGGTTTGTGCAGTGTACTATTGGCAAATGCTAGAGAGTCTTCTGACAAAACATATTAGAAAGGGCATCAGGAGAACATAAAACATAGTTCCTTAATGTATTAGATTATCCTAAAGGATGGCACTTGAATCTGTCTTGTGATATATATCAATTCTATGACATTCCACTGGATTGTATAGAGAGAAGTGTATACTAACAAAGAGAATTACAGATCCACCGATTATTTTTGCTATGTTCTCAGGGCCATACCATAAATCAAGAGAAGCAACAGAGATATGAATGTTCAGGAGATACTGTTAAAGGTAACTGCTGATCCACCTATAACTTGATCCATGGCTTGAGGAAGCCATATCCATGGAGAATTGAATGAACAGGTCCACTGCTTCCCTGGACCATGGGTGAGCACTAAGTATGGAGATAGGGTATTTGTGAAGTTCAGATAACTAAAGTATCAGAACTGGTTTGCCCAAAAGAAACTTGTGAGTGATTAGAGACAGTTTAGGGTCAAATGGACCAATGAGAAGGAATTGTATTGTACCAACACGTTAGAATCTGATATCAAAATCCAATGCCTTTGAAGTCTTGATCACTGCAGTCTTGGAGAAGTTTAATGATTTCAAGTTTGGAATGTGCTAGCTAAAGTGAAAAGGGATTTGGCCTTGGACATAAGAGAGTAGAACATTAGCCTCTTGTGCTGCCTGGGCCTTCACAATAGAGATACTAACATTGTTCTGGGACCTTACAGAGGCTGCCATCCCTAATGAGAGAAAGATAGAGCAAAAATGAGCTATAAAAATCTGACAGTCTACTAGTATGGTAGAGTATACAGGTCAAAGTCAGGGAATTCTTGGAGGATTTTACCTATCCACCTCCCCTGACCCAGAATGGGTGTGAGGACAGAGGGAAAGCCCAGTGGCATGGGCTAAAGCAACAGAGGAAGAATCAAGAGACAGAGTGAGTATAAAAGATGTTGCCATTTTCATAGACCTGGGACCTTTGGCACTGGGATAGTCACTGATTAAATGAACCACACCATGACTTATACAGGATTGTGCTTCAGAGCCAGCTGATTATTGACAGTGTACGAATTCCACTCTTCCTAATGCCAAGATAGAAAGACACAATGCAGGAGCAGAGGAAAATGCCAACAATGTTTTTATTTCATTAATACTGATTGCCTTTCTGTATACCCATTTAGACTTAGGGGTGTACAAAATAATGAAATTAAAAAAAAAAAAACCTAAATAGTAAAGCTACAAATTCATTAGAAACAGACTCATATGCCAGGAAACTGGTAAATAACATGCCCAACAATGCTAAACACTGTGAGAAAAAAAAAGTCCCTGAGAACAAATGTCTCACACAGAATTCCACTTTGTGCATGAGGACTTAATCCTAGCTACCACCTTATTATACTCCCATTTAATGGATGAGGAAAGCAAAGTCATGAAGAGATTAAAGTAGTTAACCCAAGACCATGCTTTTGAGAAACAGGAAAGGCATTGGTTTACCCAGAGGAGTACAGTTCAGGGTCAGGATCATCATTTCCACTCGGGAGGGGAATGGGGAAGGAGGGTTGGGTAGGGTTGAAGCTGGAGTGATGGTTTAATACGGGTATCCCTGGAAGCTGTATTGGGAAAGGGGCGGGGCGTAGAAGAGCCAACGAGGAGGAGATGAGGACAGAGATACAAACCTAAGGGGAAAGAATCATTCGATCATGAAAGTTCCTGAAGGTGGGGAGAGAAACTACGGCCATGTGGCTGGCGCAGGGTTAGAAACTGGCCAGGAGGGCAGAGAGCTTCCGGGATAGACTTCAGAGGGCTCAGGCATTCTTAAGAAAGCTGTTGCTCGGAGCTTAGTGAGTCTGAGGGGACAAGTGACAAGGTCTGATTTTTATATTAAAAACATTATTCTCCTAGCCTATGTTGGGAACAGACTACGGAGGCTACGGGTAGGTGCAGAGAATTCTGGCCATCTAGAAACTATTTCTGAACAGAGAGAATTCATCCTGAAGGTACTCTGTGTGGATGAGCCTAAGGGCTGGAGCGGAATCCATCCTATGTCCTGTGGACATGCCAGAGAGGATGCTGGTACATTCTGCTTACTAAGAGGAAATACAGGTTTCTAGTTCTTGGTGTCTTGTGCTTACAAAGCTTAATGATAACTGTCCTTTGTCTTGTACACGAGCTGTTCTCACACAGCTCCCCAAGCTCCATGGGGTTGTGACTCATTCTCCCTGCTTCAGTGGTTACTTTTCTGAAGAGAACTTGGGAATCTGTAACTCCAGTCTCGGGAGGGGAACTTCTAGTTCCCATTTCCTGTCCCACAAAACACAGTTTTATAGCTTTCTACTCACACCAGATCTTCCTCTAAGCCAGTGGTTCTCAGTCTTCCTAATGCTGAGATCCTTTAATACAGTTCCTCATGTTGTGGTGATCCACTCCCCCTCCGAATCATTAAATTATCTTGTTGCTACTTCATAACTGTAAATCTGCTACTGTTAGTAAACGCCTGATATGAAGGACATCTGATACTTGACACTCCAAAGGGGTCACGTTTGACCCACAGGTTGAGAACTAGTGCTTTAAGCTATTCCTTCTTCTCTCTCTCTCTCTCTCTCTCTCTCTCTCTCTCTCTCTCTTTCTTTCTTTCCTTCTTTCGATGATGATGATGATGATGATGTTGATGATGATGATGATGTATGGTGTATTCATGTATGTATGTGCAAGTGTATTTGCCTATATATGCTTGACAAGAGGCCAGAAAAGGATGCTGAGTGTCCCAGCCTATCACTGTCTATCATGTCTCTTTTGTTTTTGTTTGTTTGTTCTTTGCTTTTTTTTTTCTTTCTTCCATCCAAATAATTCTAATTTTCAAAATTGTGCCTCCAGGACAATGTTTTTTTGCTTTCTGGCTCTACTGCTACCATCTTTGCTTAAAATTGCTTTTATCTAGATAACTCCATCTGCCTCCCAAATCCCTTCCCTGTCTCCGTCCATACTAGCATTATGAACTTGACCTGACCAAAGGCAAATTTTGATTTCCTCAAAACCCTCATGACTTCTTTGTCTGGTAAACCATGTTTGGGTTTGGTGTTCAAGCATCTCATCATCCACCAAATCTGTATCCAACTTTTATTCCCACATAGGCTATGTCCATCTCCCACTGCTAGGATGTGATGACTGCACTCTGTGCATCCATTCTGTCTCTGGCTCCTGTGGACCCCACTGACCTGCTACCATCTTTCTTCATCCCTCTCTTCATGAAGGCTTTTCTGTACTCTTAAATTGCAACTATCTCCACCAAAATGCCAAATCTTTCTTATGCATCTGTGGTTGGATTTGGATATTTGTTCTATTACAGTAGCTTTGAACTTGAGAAGCAGGAATGTGAAGCCTTTTTTAAAAAAAGTATCTTGAAGGGAATATACAATAGGCTCATTTATGCATTAGTTTCTTTACTTTCCTCTTTAAACATCGAAAACCAGGCACTGTTCTAGGCATGTAGAAGAAATGAGAATTGGATACGATTCTTCCGTTGCTATGTTTGTTGGGCATCTGACACGATAGGAGATAATTTACAAATTATGGGAGTATTAATCCGAGCATCGTCAGTTAAATGGTGTTTCATGCTACCTTCATCTCCATTGTAAATCAAGATAATTACTTGGCAATCTGGCTATGCCTTGTAAGGGAAACATGCTATTCATGTCTTATGTCAAATGCTGAACAGAAATGGGGAGGGGAAAGGGACATTAGCCCTGCCTCCCATCTGTGCCCAATCAGCTGTAAATCTCCAGGAGAGAGTGAAAAAATGTGATGAGCAAATGACCATCTTGAAATTTTACAAGTAGAGGTGGGGTTTTACGTAACCTGTAAGGGAGAAGCCAGAGAGAGTGTGTGAGCATGCTTAGATCCTTGTGTTGATCCTTTGTTTTTATGTTTGAGAGTGAGCATGTGCGTTAATGGATTTAAAAGCTCACCTTGCATCTTTATATTGTTCACACAGCCAGCAGAGCCAGGCTCTCTAGGCCTGACTGATAAGGGCTGCCCATTTTACAGAGGCCTCATGGAAACAGAGAATACTTGCTCACCCTAGCACAAGCACAGCTCTGTCTCACTGACCCTTTAGTGTACCAACTGTTTACACAGCTGAGATTTCAAAACGTGTCATCCTGACTAGTTTTATGTCTACTCAACATAGGCTAGAGTCATCACAGAGGAGGGAGCCCCAACTGAGAAAATGCCACCACAAGATCAAGCTGTAAGATGTTTTCTAATTAGTGATCAATGAGGGAGGGGCCAGCCCATTGTGTGTGGCCATCCCTGGGCTGATGGTTCTGGGTTCTATCAGAAAGTAGGCTGAGCAAGTCATGAGGAACAAGCCAGTAAGCAGCACCCCTCTATGACTTCTGCATTAGCTCCTGCCTCCAGGTTCCTGCCTTGCATTAGTTCCTGCCTTCACTGCTTTTGATAATGAAATGTTAGTGCAACTGGGAGTGAAATGTGTCCCTCCCGCAAGATGCTTTTGGTCATGGTGTTTCATCATAGCAATAGTAATCTAACTAAGACACTTGTTCTCTCCAGAACTTGCCTGTTAAACTTAAAATAGGTCCAAATATGCATACTGTGCTGGGGAATCAGAACAATTAAGGTCTTGCTGCTGGAGGAAGACTGATGTTGTGCAACCCAACTGCACAATAGTCTGGCTCTATAAGCTTGCACTATTAACAGGTGAAGTAGTGTATAGATGTGGTTGTTTGAATGAGAATGGCCCCCACAGGCTCATAGATTTGCATACTTGATCACTAGGAGATGTCATTATTTGAGAGGATTAGAAGATGTGGTCTTGTTGGAGGAAGAGTATCCCTGAGGACAGGCTTTGAGGCTTTGCAAAGCCCATTCCAAGCCCAGAGCCTCTCTTCCTGTTGCCTGTGAATCCAGATACAGGAACCCCAGCTACTTCCGCAGCATCATGTCTGCCTGTGTGCTGCCATGCTTCTCAGCGATGCTGATGATGGACCAAACCTCTGAACTGCAAGCCAGCTCCAGTTAAGTGCTTTCTTTCATAAGAGTTGCCATGGTCCTGGTGTCTCAGCCATTGAACAGTGACTGAGACATAGCCTTTCTATAATTTGTCTCTAAGTGGATGTGGTAAACTGTCTTACCTTCAAAGTGTTGAATATTTGTAAGATGCTTAAAGTAGTATCTGGCAATAATTCAAGTAATTAATATGCTATTCAAATTATTAACAGGCTTTTGTATAATCTCTTTAAGAAAAACAAGATACATGAGGGGTCTGACTGTGTGGTAGAATGTTTGCCTACCATGATGGAAGCTCTGGTTGCAATCTCCCTAAACCACCCCCACCACCAGAGAAAAGGAGTCAGTGAAAAAAAATGAGGTATATAGATCTTATCAGTATCCTCACACAGCAAAGAAACCACCTCTGGTCTTACTGTCAGTTGGAACCACCTCTTGATTTAATGGTCTGCTGAGCATATGACAGCATTTGGGTGAGTCAGGAATGAGTTTTGATGTACACAATAAATTTTATATTTACTACTCCCTCCTATAAAGGAAAACATGCAGAGAGGCAAAAGCATACAGATCCTTCCAAAGGGTACTTGAATAGACCTGAATAAACAACCTCAGATCTCTGTCAGTGAATTAACCCTCTGAATATAGTGACACAGCCTATGCTATTAATGAGCTTGGAGTCCTAAGGAAACGCCCTCCCCCAGTTGCCCTCTTGTTTCCTTATGTGATTCTCTTTTTGGAAAATTGTTTGTTGTTTTTGGTGTGCGCTGTGTGCGCACACATGCAGGAGCATGATCCCATCTTCCTGGGACCCATATAAATCTCTCTCAGCCTGTATTATCTTCCCATTATGAGTGAGCAGCCATAATGACAGCCACCTGTTTTAATGACAGAGCCAGGATGGCAGCATTTCCAGCAATGTTGTTAATCTGCCTAACCTTTTCCTTCAGGAATGCCACCCCCACCCTCTCACAGCTACTGCCAGTTCCAGAGCACCTGTGCAGGGCTAATTTTAAAAGGTAAATTCCTCCCCAAGGGGGCTTCCCTGCCTACACCCATGCCCTGCTAGAGGAATGGCGTAAATCTTGCACTTTCTGTCGCTATGGTTTTCTCAATCAAAGCAGCAGGGGGAAAATGGAAGACAGAAACATATTGTTTGAGAAGCCACATTAACAGACTGTGATAGCCCAGTTAGAAATTTGTCAACATCGTTAACTGCCACTTTCTCTCTACTCCTATCCTGGAGCAGTTGCTGACAGACTCTCACTGTCCTTTCCTCAGGGATGATTGATAGGTGTGGAGAGCCAGCAACACCTAGGACTCTAGTGCCAAGGCCACCTTGACACTGCTCATCACTCAGATACACAACAAGGAAGGGCTCCCCGAGCTCTGGTCACACCCAGTCCCCAGCAACCCTTCTTGGTAACCATCTCTGGCTGCCAACACTAGCCAGCTAAGTCTGGATCACAGTGTGGTAAATACTGACGCCACACCAGCCTCCGAAATGTATGTTCCTCCTGCTTGCACCAGCTGAAGAACGGTGGGCAGGGCAGGCTTCTTGTTTCTCTGACAAAATGCTAGTCCACAGAGAGCAGTTTCTCAGTGCATATTTACAGCTTTCTTCCTTCCCTTGACTTCCTGTATTCTAACGATCTTCCTTGGCCCAAGCAGAGGCATATTCAGTTCTGTGCTTCTTCAATACAAGGTCTGTCTTTCCCCTGTGGTCCAAGGATTCTCCACTAGAGAATATTTACTGGCCAGCTTTCTCTCTGTCCATTCTGGCCTACTCCCTCCATTTTTGTTTGTTTGTTTGCTTGTTTTTAATCTGCTTATGGGGTCTTTGCTTCACACAGGACTCTGTACTCTATTGCTCAGATGTAAGTGACCAGTCAGCAGGCTGTTTCCCCTCCCACCCTCTGCCCATCAGCCTTGCTTTCTCTACTGGGTATTAGGCCAGTTAGTAGCATTCCAGTCTTGTTGATTCTTCTTCATTACTGCTATAGCCCACTGTAGGTTGATTTCTAGGAGACTTATTCATACCCCCAGATCCCTAAGATGATCAGAATACACACACACACACACCCCACACACACCACACACACACCCCACATCCCTCCTTAATGTATCAGTTAAAGATATTTATTTTATGTGTACGAGTGAGTGTTTTGCTTGTGCATATGTCTATGCACCCCATGTGGCCTTGTGCCCTTGGAGTTCAAGGACATTGGATGAATGTCTTGGACCTGGACTACAGATGGCTATGAACCACCAGGTGTGTGCTGGGAACAAACACTGGTCCTCTGCAAAATCAACGTGTTCTTACCTGCAAGGTCATCTCTCCAACTTCTTAATTTATCATTTTAAATAATTAATTAGCTTGGTTTTGGGTTTTTGTTTTGTTTCTGACAAAGAGTCCCTATATAGTTAAGGCTAGCTCAGAACTCTATATGCATCTCAGACTGGGCTTGACCTTGCCTCATAAAGCTAATGACTTAAATGACTTTCAGGTATACTCTGCTCTTTAACACACTGGAAGTATTGCCAGCCATCAAAGAAACAGCCCAGATTGCCACGTTTTCTTGGCTGTATGGTTTCTTTTTTAATCCTCAAAGTTTAATCTGCATCACTAGAAATAATCGAGGATTTATTCTAGAAGACAGCACTTACTGCAGCATAAATAACTACCTTATTTTAATTTGGAATCATATCAATGTAAATAGCCTCCAAACTACTCCCCAATGGTCCCTGCCTCCAGATATTTATAGCCTCAGTATAATCCTTCCTTTGAGAGTGGGTTGGTCCTGACAACTTATTATAATGAAGAAAAGATAGTCACAAGAGGTTATGAGATTAGGTTATACAAAGGATGTGACCTCCATCATTCTGGCTCTTTCTGAATCTCTTTTTTATTTGCTGCAATGGAAGTCAGCTTTTCTATGGGGAATCCCACAGGGCAAGGAAGTGAGGGAAAGGCAGGAAGTACAACCAGTGACCTTATTTACTCTAAAGAACTCTTATGTCCTGAGAATCATACCAGTGAATCTGAAAGCTCATCTTTTCATAGTCAAGTTTTTGTATGATGGTTACAGCCCATCAAAAATCTACCATGGCAGTTTCAAGTCTCCAGGTAAAAGCCATGACTATTTTCCTAATTCCCTCAACCCAGAAAAAAAAATTAGATAACACAGAGTAGTTGCTGTAAGCCTCTAGATTTCAGGATAATCTGCTACACAGAAACAGATAATCGATATAGCACCCAAGCCAATCCTTCTGCCTGGTTCAAGCATAAAAAAGAAATGTATGCAAGATAATTTTTTTTTCTGAAGGACTAAATCAAAATGAAACAAACAACAACAACAAACACCAAATCCATGTTGCCAAATTTAAGTGTGGCGAAAAGCACGGTGTTAGCTAAAGTCACCAGCTTCTGGTTTCCAAGATGAACTTGGGATGAGAACAATACTCACACTGGACGCCTACGGAAGTGGAGGTTGCTTTTGCTTGGTATCAGTTGCTTGCTTGCTGTGTTTGATTTGGGCAGATGGGATCTATGATCCAAGTGCAATGTGTTAGCATTAATGATTTCCCAAAATATCCTGTTTTCCTGGGGTAAATTTGCATCATAACTACCACCATTGCCAACCAAAAATTAAAGCAATAAATCAATATAAGGAAATTGTCGAGAAGAGATAGAAATGAGGCTAGACAAAAGAATCAACTGTTTGTGGGTTGAATTCCCACCCTCCATGTAGCCAGTCTGCCACCAACTTCCAGGGCCTGACAGACGCAGGGAGAGGGAGGCAGTATTTGATCCCCAAGGGCAGGAAACCTAATGATCTGGACTTTTTTGGCCCTGATGTCTCTCTGGTGTGTTTCTCCACTTCTGCAAGAAAACATAGACAGCAGTCATTGCCAAGGCCTTTCTGTTCTTGTTTCTGGCAATGAGTGTGTATGTCTAACTTATTAACCCTTCGCAGGTACTTTCAAACTCTGCCTGCTCAGTGCTGCGTTCCTAAGAATCTCCTGCTTCTCTAGTGCTGTGTCTGTAGCACACACGACTCTTTCCATGAAAGTGGATGGAAAAAAGCTCCGATTCTCCGATAAGGAGTTAACAGGGTAGCCATCATTAAAGACTAGTGTTCAGTAGAGAAATAGCCTTCTCAGGCTTTATATGATCCCTACAGAGTCATTCTCACAAGCCCATGGCAATTATGATTGCCACCAAGATGACACATGCTCAAAAGGAGAAATTAAGCCAAAACAAACATATTTCTGGACGTAACCCTCTTTATAACAGTCTCCATTCTCTGACTCTCTAACAATACATAATACACACTTCACACATAAACACATTCAAATCTTTGCTTGGCCAGATATTCACTTTCAGATCACAACTGTCTAAAAGAGTAATGAGAACTATCAGAACAACCTTGTAATCACATGCTTTAAAAATATTATTCCTATTTCTATGTCTTATGTCGTGGGATTTAGATGTCTATGATAACTTGCCTTTTGTATTTTATCTTCAAATACAATCAGGATATAAATGAAGTCATTTGTGTCATGCTAAACATCTTGATATTAGTGGAATCTATTATTTTCCATTTTTGTCTAGTTGAACAGTTCCTGTCCTTATCTTAAAGCTGCCCTTTCCAGTCCACTCAATTTCTTTCTCCCTCATGACCAAGAAGGAAGCAAGCTTTTCCAAGACTCACAGATAATCATGAACTGTCTGGAACACTGGAAACTCATCTATCACGAATGATCAAATACAAATAATACTGTTAATCTTATTGAATATTGGGTGGTGGTGTTTGGAAGGTGGCTCAGTTAATTATATGCTTTCTGGGCAAGCATGAAGTCTTAAGATCAGATGTCCAACACTCACATAAAGCAGCTGAGTGTGACATTGTATGCATATAATCCCAGCACTGGAGAAATGGAGACAGGTGGACCCCCGAGGCTCTCTGTACAGCCAGTCTAGTCGAATCAGTGAGTTTCAAGTTTCATGAGCGATGATCTCAAAAGCTAAGATAGGAAATGATTGTGAAGGATTTCTGGCCTCTATGGAAGTTGTTCACACACACACACAACACACACACACACACACACACACACACACACACACACTACACAACACACACACCAAAAAACCAAAACGAGAGAAGAGAGAGAGAGAGAAAGAGAGAGAGATTAGATAGGTATAACTATGTTCAGAGTTGAAGTTGATGATCTCTCATGTCTACTCTCTTTCCTCTCTTTTATCTTTTCATACATAATAAATGTGGCAGATGTAAACTTTGATATTAGCCTCGTGACCTCAATCAGAAGGGAAATACCATTTTCAAAACCTACCTCTCAACTTTTATCTATCATTATTGCTGAGTAATGTTTTCAAGGCTGGCTTTATAAATATTATTTGATTCACTTCCCTTTCCCATCCTCCTCCCTCTCTTTCTCCCTTTCACTCCCCTGTTGCTTTTTTTGAGTAATAAGCATTAGCATCTGGTACCCAGAGGGTAGTGTCATGGGTGCTGAGTGCCTAATAGTAGGCACACTGATAAGGAAATAGTAACAGTGTCTTGGTTTTATGCCCTCAGCCTTCTCTGAATTTTGTCTGAAGATTCTTTCCCAAGAAGCCTACAGACACTGCTTTTCAGAGAGGACTTTTTGTGTCCTACAAATGTTCGGGTTGTCAAAGACCAAGAACATCAAAGGACCCTGGAATGACTTAAAACAGGAGGGCTGGGGCACGGCACATGAATACACCTCTTTCTCGTTCCTCCACAGGACAGTGTTTCAGTCTCCATGAGTTAGAGTCCCAGTAGCCCAGGCAGAAACACATTCAGCTACAGCATTTACTGGCTTTATTCTCTTCCTAACACGAGACTCCATCTATTCCCTTGGGGCACTGGACTGAAATCCTTGTCTCATGGTCTCCTTTGGGGAGATGGAGTGAACCAACAAAGTCACGGAGGAGACACAGAATGTGACCTCTGCAGCACGTGATTCCTATAATTGCTCCAGTCAGTCAACTAGCAGAACGCTAAAATAACTCCAATCTAGAATCATCCTGGCCTAACTTGCTTCAATATTTGCAATGGTATTTTAACATATTCCAAACCATCACACCCCAAAACTCTAGAAAGCATTCATCTAACTGAAATTTAAAAGACACAGAAAACACAGGCAAATTCCCTGAAAGAAGAATCACCCCACACTTTCACTGTGATGCAACTAGCAGTGTTTAATCTTCTAAGTTCGAAGACAATCCTATGGTGTTTGTGTCCTTGGACTGGCTGAACTGCTCAGCTTTTTGTTAAGCCTAGATACCATTTCCTATTCTGTACAGTGGTATCATATTCTGAATCAAACCAATTCCACTTGGTAAACTTCACCTGAATGCTATTTCTCATCAGCATCACATGCCTATTAGAAAACAAAGAACAGCTGGCTTTTCACTAAAGTGATTATTTTTTATTATTGAATTCTGAATATGCAGAATTACCTATCACTTTCTCTGCCTCTCTTGAGTCATTTCAAATTAGATTGCTTTATATAAGACACCTCAGTTTACTTTAGTAGAGGGGACAGAACAGATGGGAATAGAAGTGAAAGTAGAGAAGTAATATTGTCTCAGTAATACTTTTTAGGGTTTGTGTGGAATAAATAAAACAAAGACAATGTTAACATCTGTCTAGTCAGTAAATGTCAGTTGCTGACAATAAGCTTCTAAACCAGAGTCAATCCATAGGTTCTTTTTCTCTTCTTTTCTGTCTTTCCTCTCTGTCTTTCTTGGTACATGTATACACTTACTCAAACAACACACACACACACACACACACACACACACACACACACACACACACTTCATATTTAAAAAAATAAAACTTTCTATTATAAAATCTTCTACTATTTCCAGAAATTATAGTTACTCATTATGATCTGAAAGCGAAATCCTGGTTGACATTGTACCCTAAATTTGCATGGTCTCAATAACATAATCTTGCTTTTATAGAGTTCTTTATGACTCATAAGCTTTGCCAGCAGTTTTATAAAAACATAAGCTCTACAAGAAAAAAAAGTCTGGCAATGGCAGATTCCACAATCCTTTGTTGTTCTTGTTGAAAAATCAATCGAAAGGAGTCAATCAGATATAAGGCAGAATCATAAGAATAGTTACATAGCATCACCAGATAACTAATGCACGTCAGAACCTGAGCAACACCATTCTGTGAATAACCAGGATCCATATTTGCCTCAGACCTTGCTTCTATTCAGAAAGGACACAGCTATGGAGAGAGAAACCTGGAAATAACATTTTTGTCCCAAGGCGCAAGTAGGGGAGTGGGATAGGCAGAACTTAAGAAGGAGTGTGTACCAATAAGCCGATGGGTAGTCATAGTTAATGAGGTCCTTGGTGCTACTGTCTGAAGAATGTGCTCTAAAATGGTAGCAGGACTTCATTCACACCAAAACAAACCAAAACCAAAAACAACAAAAACCCAGTCTGCCTAGGAAGTCCACGTTGTATGATGAGGAGGATTTCCTTTATTTTTCCTGATCTTCAGGCTAAGCATCTATAGAATAGGAGAAGATACAAAAGACACATACTGTAGCCCTATGGTGGTTACAATTCTAAATGCCCAAACTAATATCTAAAAATGAAATACGCTGGTGGTATATTTCAAGGAGAACAGTCACAAAATTAGAGCATTTGCGTAATTGATCTATGGATGACCTGTGAGGATATCTTAATGCTAACACATGAACATTGCTTCAAAGATAATAACAAGTTTCTTATTCTTTCGTCTTCCAATAGTCTTGTAACTTCACCTTAAGAATATAAGAACTCTTTGGAGTCCCAGGATCATGTCATGAGAATTCCTGACAGCCTAACTGGCTCTGTTTGGATTTCTGGTGCTTAGTCTTTCTGTGAAGTTTCATTTTTTTTTTTTTAATTACAATCTGTGACCGTCATTTTGTTAATGTTAGCTAAGGAGCATAGTTTTCTCTACCTCACATGCATCCCTATCGAACACTGAATGGCCACAAATATATAAGGCCCTTAGGATGAGACACTGTGAGCTATTAATTACTCCATGACCCATTTCCCCTTACTGATTGTCTCTAAGTTGTTCACAACCCCTGCCAAACAAACCTCTGAAGTATTAGAGAAACTTTACACTTGCAAAATTTGGGCAAGCTTGGAGCTAGATGACAGAGTTGGTGACAAGGACTTGTGACACTTGAGCTTCACTTTACTCTGGTAAAGAGAATCTTGCATCATGGAAGTTGAACTTAGATAGGACTTTCTCAACTGAGGACTCTCAACTGCCAATGCTGTAGGCAAGAACCCAGAAAAGATGAAACCCCAGGCATAATAAAATAAGCCAAGATCGTGCAGGCCAAGCTGGGAAAGGCCAAGCTGGGAAAGGCCAATCAAGAATCTGCAAAGTACACAACTCTGTTGCCAAGAGTCTGCTCTAACAGTGTCATCTACAGAACTATCCATCAATGCCATGGAATAGATAGTTGTCCCAAAGAGTCTGTCTACCTTTTCCTCCTGAGAAATTGCCAGAATGAACTAAAGGAGTCATTTTGAATTACATTATCTCTGCATTGAGATTATTTTTCAAAAAAAAAAAAATCTTAATCTGCTTTGCATATTTTTTTTCTAATTTGCAAAATATCCCCCATGATAAAAAAAACTCTAGAGTCACTGGAGATTCAAAATGGCTTCCTCTAACCCTCCAGATAAACAATGCACAACGTACTTTAATATTAAATGCTATAGACTTCCATCTGGCATTCAGAACTGACCTTCAAACTTTATCCCTTGACCTAAATTACCCAAACTTAATACAAAACAATCTTTATTAAAGCTCCACATTTCCAACAAGCACTTTAGACTTCATGGTTTTGGGTTGGAATTGTGGGAAATGCATGCAATGTTTTCTTTTTTAACTCTTGAACTTAAGAAGATAGAGTTAATTTGCTTTTATTTTCCCAGTATTTTTAGTAATCCATTGTTTTTTAAATTTCTACAGTAACCAGTACATGCATTAATTCTCTTCACCTGAACTATTTAAAAAATTAGTATCTCTCTTTAGTCATGAGCCTGACCATATTTGAGTCCCTTCCTCCCACGTCCTTGGGGGTCTGTGATAGGTTTGAAAGACAGTAAAGCCAGGAGGACAGACACATCTCCAGTTCCCTAGGAGCTCAAGCCTGGTAGCACTTCACTCAGTGGTGAACTGTACAAGACACCTGCATGTTAACCTTGTTTGTACAAGCATTGAGTTCCATCCTTATCTAATTGAAGTGCTGCCTGTGGTGTGCTGACAAAAAAAAAAAAAAAAAAAAAAAGAAAAACCAAAAGAAACGACAGAAGGAAAAAAACAAAAAACACTCAAACAAACAACAAACACCTCACCATCACCACCAGAACCCAAACAAATCACAAGCAGAATTCTTTGGCAATTCTAAAGCCTTTACAGATTTCTCCACGTGAGTATTATTATTCTCTCGATAAGCCATTTAGATGGAAGCAGCTTGTGAAGCTCCAGCTCAGAACACTCCACATTCCTAGTTCTTTGAATTTTTGCTTCTACTTCTTGTCTCAGAGAAGTTCCCTTCCATTCATTTTTTTCAAGTATCATATATAAGTGTTTTCTCTCCTCTGCACTTAAATATCTGGTCAGTTTATATGGTAACTGATATTTTCACTCTTCTTCAAATGTATAATATGACAAACTTTGTATCAAGATAGAACACACTTTTTCTTACTACAGTTAAAAATTTAAAATTTTGGAATATCTTCCTTACTATTTACTTACAGTTATTTTAATTGACATAATTTATAGCACACAACATGTTCTGATGTATGTATGAATTGAAGAATAGTTAAATAAACTAGTTACATACTACCTTACATATCTAGTATTTTGTAATAAGATCATTTAAAATCTTCTCTCTTAGGAAACTTCAAATGCGTTGCATTATGGTTAACTATAGCTACCATGCTGTACAACAGATAGATATTCCCAAAGTCTATTTAACTCTATAACCTTTAACCAACTTCGCCTGTTTGCATCTATCCCCTTCTCTGGCCATTGTAATCCCATTATACTCTCTCTAGAGAGTTCAATATTCTATAGTTGAATATTTTGACTCTTAAACACAAGATCATTTTACTCTGCATCCTCTGCAGCCAGATCACATAATTTCCTTGCTCACGTGGGTACCATGGTGTAACAGGAAATCCTGACATTGCTAATATCAGCACCTTCATTTCAATGCTTCCCTATTTATTAGGCCAATCAGCATCTTCATTATCCATTCAATACTTCGTTTTTGAAGTGGAAACTCTGCACAGAAGCCTAATCAGGGAACGTCTTTCTTTTCCTTGCGAAGGAGATTTTGCTGTACTATAATAAACTAAGGGCCACTGGTTGTCACCATATTGTGGATGTTGGCTTGATTCTACAGGTCTGAATATAGAGGAAAGAGGGTTCCAATGCTGTGTTTGTAAGAAAGTTGAATTCTGCTTATTCATTGGACAGGATGTTCCAGTTCATATTTCTCTTTAACATCCTTTATGCAGCTCAGCATCTCTCTTTAAATTTGCACTGCTCCCTTTTGAGTGACAAGCCCAAAGTTAAGGATGGATGGGCTGAATAGTGACTACATTGTCTCTGTTGGCTATGTCATTGTGTTGTCTTGATTTTATATAGTGTCTTATGACTTTAATGAAAAGCAGAAACGACACAGTCTATGAACAGTTTAGGCTGCAAATAGCGAGAGGGGAAAAGAAAATACATAATAGAAACATTTACAAAATCTAATCTGAGAAGGGTTTTATAAGGCTAAAAACTATTCACAGCCAAGAAAGAGCATATTGCAGATCTTTATACTAGCTTGCTTGCTTAACCATGTCAAATATCAATGGGGGTAAAATTTATGATGGCATCAAATGCAAGGAATGCAGGAGGGAGACTCTCCTGGCTTTTTTTTTTTTTTAAAGTCGAGGGTATAGTAAAAATGTAAAACCCATTAGTAGAGTAAAACTTTTCCCTCATGTGAGTGTGTCTTATACTATAAAGTGGTACTTGAACATTTCATTTTATCTTTATGGTATCTTTTTAAACACAGACAAAAACTAAGTGACAAAAAACTGTGAGGCACAATTATTTGTTCAAGAGCCTGCAATAATCAATAATTCTTAGGATCCCCAAGCTAAGAGGCACATTCTCCCAAAGGCCCCTTTCGCCTGAGCTGTCTCGTCTCTCTCTCTCTCTCTCTCTCTCTCTCTCTCTCGTGTGTGTATTGTATCTGTGTATGTGTGTCTTTAATCCTCTGAAGACATGCAACTTTTACATAGCAAATAAGAAATTCCAATTGTAAAATTATATCTTAGACAGAAGTCCTGTGCTCTGTAAACTAGGAAGATGGGACCACTTCCACAAACAGCCGAACAGAACTCCAATTCTCTACAGAGACAGAACTCGGGAAATGGCAGGTTTTATCTTAAAAGAGTTCAATTGCTACACAAAAGCACCCTTTTACAAATAATGGAATTCTCAAATTGGGATAATGTGCTTTTAAGAATTTTTGTTTTCAACATTTATTTCAGATAACACTTATGGATCAGGTAACAGAGCATTGAATTGTAAAACAAATAGGAAAAACCTAAAAGGAAAAAAAATTAGGGCAGGCCTTTATTAAATTTTAAAGTATGTCTTTGCTAGACTCTTATAAAGAGCCAAATAGGGTATTGAAATCTCTGGAGATCACCAGTATAATTTCTTTATCATGTTCCATTTAAAATTTAATTATACAGTCTACAACAAAAAGAATCCGATCAGTCTAAATAGGTCAGGCAGTGAGTAGCTTAGTGATATTCTGAAGTTTTTCTTGTAAGGATCCTTTCTTTAATAGTGTGTTACACATCAGAACATTGTATTATAAAACAAGTGTAATTTAATTCCGTCACTACACTCTTAAAAACATCTACAAAGAATGAAATGTTTTGATTTAGGTACTTTGGAGAATTAATGAAAATCATGTTCTGGATAGAGCTGCCTGTGATTGATGAGAAATATTTGCATATTCAGGTGCTCCTTGACCTGCCATCAGGCTGTGTCCCCATAAGCTCATCACAAGCCAAAATACCCTCAATGGAAAATATACCTAGCCTATTAAATGCCATAGTTTTCACTGCTTTATATTAAAAGTGAGCATAACCCTTAAAATAGATGGTTTGGCAAAACCATCTAATAAATTGCCCATGTTATAACCAAGTGCAGACGGTTTCACATAAGCTACTGACTATGTGTGCTGAAGAACATTGCTGATGCAGAACACTTAGGATATCAGCTGTGCCCCCACAGTAGCATGGCTGATTGGGAACTGTGGATCCATTGTACTGTGGACATTAGAAGAGAACAGTAGAATCAATATTGCTAACCCAGGAAAGAGAAATATCTAAATTTAAAGTGTGGTTTCTACTGAGTGAATAGCTCTCTTGTGCCATCCTAAGGCTGAGGATTTTAGGTTGAATCATTGTAAGTCAGGGTCTGTATGTATATTGCCTTGGTCAAGCACTGTTTGCATGTGTTATAACAGAGTCTAATGGCTACATATTCGTGTGGTGCACACATGCACTACATAATTTAATGCTTAGAATACTTTGGTATTTTATATTTTAGTGTGTGTGTATACATATGAATATCTGCATGTATGTGTGGGTATATAGAGGCCCAAGGTTTTCCACTCTATTTATTTATGCTACATAACTTAATTGAACCATGAGCTTGCACATTGGCTGGCCCTCTGCTTCCTCCATGCTTGGATCATAAGTAGTAGCCAATCTGCTTGGCTTTTCCATGGACTCTGGTGATTCAAACTCCAGCCTTCTCTTGTGCACCTAGAGCTTTATCCCCTGAGCCATATCTTTGGCCTTTGGCAAACTTGGCTTTCAACCACCAAGCATGGTGTTCATGATTAGAAAAGTGAAATCTGAATTAGCAGTTTACATGCATTTACTTATTTTCTCTATCTTAAATTTCACCCAATATTTTATCTTAATTTCTTTATAATAATAAAGCAAACACTGTATAAGCACTCTACATGTACCTTGCTACTTATTCTTCAGAAACACTTTTCTGTAATTGTCCCCAGAACAATGGATGTTCACTAAACACTGCCTTGTAAAGTTGTAAAGGGGTATTACAACTTCACAGTACTAAGTGGCTGGGCAAGAATTTGAATAGAGACTGGCGTTTGGATCCAGAGCACAGGTGATGAATTATTTTGTTGGGCAGCTTCTTATAACAGAGTATGATGCCACCACCAACATAACAAGTGTTAGTAAAAACAACTAGCTAAAGCTAACCTGGAGAACCACAGTAATAGCCACCATGTATCTACTATGGACTGTGTGCCAGATACTTAGTTACATTACATGAATTATCTCCTAAGATTGGCTCTATAAGATGAATGTTAGAAGTTTTAAAAACTTATAAATGAGAAATAGAAGCAGATATAATAATTAACATAGCCAAGAAATGGTAGAGAAAGAACTCAACTTTGAGTCCCATGCCTGATCTTGCAGGCTCTCTACTGACAAACACTCAACAGTAACTCCTCTAGACAGCCTATAAAGACTCAAATTTAGCTTAACAACTACCCAGCTGAATAGATGAAACTCTTTGGGTGCTGCAGTTATGAAGCATCAAGCAGAGTAGGAAGAGTGATGGATGGTGGAAATCATCTACCTGTCCCAGTGCTGGAGCTTGTCCTGGTCCTCTCCCCTCCCTTCTCAAGTCAAACATTCTCTAATTAATTCAAATAGCCACTCACTCAGACAGTCAAACAGTTATGCAAGTGTTTATTCAGTGCCTACTATGTTCCACACAGTACTATTAGGGGTAAATCATGAATAATAATGGGTTCTCAAAATGTATAAAAGTCTCCTGGAAAATGACATAATGACATGGTATACATGCTGTCACTGGCGACTTCAGAAATAATGGAAAGAATGTAAAACTGTCCGGGACAAAGAAAACCTTATAGAGATAATCTCCAGTCCACTGTGTCTAGGAGAGGAGCTGGAAAACCTTATATACAACGAATATGAAATGTTTTCATATTGCCAGGCTATGTCTTCTTATCACAGTGAATCAACTCTGAAGCTACACTGTAAAATCGGGCTTAGGTCATATATAAAGAAATGACATGGCTTTATTCAAGTGAGTATTTGTTTATAGGCTTGGGCTTTGGGCTAGACTTTGCTTGTGATTATGACTTGTCCCTAACCCCCCCCCCCAAAAAAAATGAGTGGAAGATCATTTGGAATGTGAGACTAGGAAGAGGGAAATGACAGAGCCCCTAGAGGAGAAGGAAGAAAGAGCACATTATAGACTAGATCTCAATTTTCATGTTTCTAAAATGGGGGCTCACACACTAATTCAACAAACATTTCTTGACTGCTAGTTCTGTTCTGGGTCTTGCAAAGGGTGGAACAAATTGGACAGGCAATGTAGATACTGTTCTGGGTGTGAGGAGGGAGATAGCACATCATGACCATGGACAGCAGATGCAAAGAGAATGACAGTTGCTGCACAGACAACAGAAGATGGCCATAGGACCATGGAGCTACTGAAAGTAGGCACTCAAGGGGGGTTCTCTGAGGAAGGAAAGGGTGAAGAGAAGCCAGTGGGCCATTCAGAAAGGAAATGAGAAGATGAAGGTAAATATTTACAGTAGCTAAACAATGAATTATCCATGGGAGTTAGTGCCCAGCTTGCTGTCTCCTTTTATGTGGTCCAGAATCCACCACCCACCAATGATTTTGTCCATATTAAGATAGGTCTTCTCTCACCAATGAATCTAATTGAGACAATCCTTTGCAGATAATCTCAGAGGCTAACGTCAATCCAGATGCTCCCTCACAAGTGTACCTTTGGCTTCCTCCTAGTTGTCAAGTTCATAATTCATTCTAAACATTGCAGGTGGTTTTCTGCTTCTCTTACACACAAAGCACTGTGTGCCTAGCACTGGGTTTATCTTTACTTTCCCTTCTAGATAAAGTAACAGAGAGAAGAGTTGTTTCTTTATCTATCTTCTCCTACATGGTCTACTCTTGGTAGCACTCAACTTACCTTTGCAAAATTAGTGAACAAATAATGAAACTCAACATATAGAACCACCTGGATGAAGGTCCAGAAGAGTAGAGGAAACTTGTTTCCTAGGCATCATGAAGAAGGAAGAAAGTGTGTGCCCATCAGCTCTTAACTGAATAAGAAACTGATCTGGAAAAGTGATGTATTAATCCATTACTTTCTTAGGGCCTCAAGGGAGATGATTTTGTATTGAGGACAATGAGAAATATGACTTTGTGTTAGCTACCAAAGCTTCCACAGAAGCTTTGACCTTAAACCCTCTAGAGCCACAAGTAGCAACTTGAGCCGTCTGAGCTTATCTTAATCCCCTTTGCTCCATCCTTCTTCCTTGTTGCTTCCTGACCAGGCACATCCATGACAGAAATATGGTTGGTGAGAAATGGCACAGTTCACTCCAAACCTCAGAAAACAAAGCTCTACATAGTATCCATACTCTGCTATCAGTTTCCTAGTATCAGTACCCCAATATCAGTACTTGAGTATTGATGCTCTGCATGTAAAACTACAATGGAGTGACATTGATCTGATAGTCCTAGACAAAAAATTTTATTTTCTTGGTAGAGAGTCTCAAACACTAATGCAATGCTCTGTCCCTGTGCTTGAAGAACTTGGGTTTCTATTGCTTATATGGATTTTTCTTGACTTGTGAGGAAGGTTGCATTGTGATAAATACATAAGTTGAAAATACCATTAAGTCAAAAAATACATGTGGTGCACCTAATATATTGTATCGCCTCATTCTTTAGCATGGTCATCCATACTAAAGAGTAGTTGTCAATTCCCTCTTGGGATGAAGAGGCTGGTCCAGAGTTTAGAAATTAGCATGGAGGGTGTCACACTGCCTATGACTAGCCTTAGAACTGTCTAAAACACCAACACAACATCTAGTGTGGTGTGTGGAGCCTAATTACTGAGGCCAAGGCACTGATGCTTGGGATCAAAGTAGTGATGGCATTGGGATCTAAGTAGTGAATTTGAGAGAAGAAGATGCTGGCAATTGCCAGATCTACGGGTCATGGTAATATTATTTACCACACCATTATAGAAGATGCAAGGGAAAATTACTAAGGTGCCAACTTTGAATGCAAAAGAAAATTTTTCTTCCATAATCTTTCATAATGTTAATCTTCAGCTCTGACTCCCACTGACTGATGCAGAAATCCAGTAGATGATAGCAGCTGCTTCACATGCCTAATTATTTTAAGTCTCCTTGACTGACACTTCATGTTCCTGAGTTGTAGGTACTGTGCATAAGAGCCAGCCCATGAATCTCTCTTGCAGTACTTAGGAAGCTTCTATAATGGTCTGTTAAATACCCTTTATTTTCCATACTCTGTTAACAGGGAATTGAAGTCTCCTCTCTCTCTTTCAAAACTACAGCTGACGGCACATGATATAGTAAAGCCCAAGTTGATGTAAAGCTTATATATAGTTTTACTTTGTTATCCAAAATAAAATTTTTCTTTGTATAGACGTCATTTAAATTAAAAAACTCAGGTTATAATTAATTTAGTACCTCAACTCCACTGAACAATTGGGATATCATCGTGTTTGATTTTGAATAATCTACCTAAACTAACTACTCTTCAATAGAAGAAACAGAATTGGTAAAATAGTTTTATAGGCGTGGAGAGATGGCTCAGTTGGCAAGGTGCTTGCCTTGCAAGAATGGGGACCTGAAGTAGATTCCCATTAAGCCATTTAAAAAGCCAGGATTTGGGGCTGGAGAGATGGCTCAGTAGTTAAGAGCACTGGCTGTTCTACGAAGGTTCATTTCCCAGCACCTACATGTCAGATCATAACTGTCTGTATCTTCATTTCTACCTCACACTCTCCCACACTCCCACACATGTACAAGCAGGCAAAACACCAGTGTACATAATATAAAAAACATACATAATAAAACATTTTTAAAAGCCAGCCAGGATGGCATGTACTTGCAATGCCAGTGTTGGGAGGCTAAAACAGGCAAATCCTGGGAAAGGAGAGGGCTCCAAATGGCCAGCCAGCCTAACCAACTGGAGAGCTTCAAGCCAGTGAGAGACCTCCTTTCAGAAGAAGGAGGAGAGGAGGGTGAGGAGGGGGAGGAGGAGGAGGAGAGGAAGGAGGAGGAGGAGGAGGAGGAGAGGAGAAGATCCATAATACAAGAACAGAAACATTGCCCCTCCTCACCAAAAGAAAGAAAAACGATGGCACCTGTAAAATGACACCTGAGGCTGTTCTCTAGCTTCTACATATATATTTACCCACATATATACACATGTGAATATGCACACACACACATACATACATTAACATACATACCATACATACGGGGGACACACACACACACACACACCCCAAAATGGTTGTAATAGAAAAACTATTCAGATTGCTGAATTGCCTTTTGCTACATGTAAAATAAAGGCAGAATGCCACGTGCAAGACAAAATGATTGCTTTCACAGTTCAAGGAAGAGAACATGCATCCCATTTGCGGGACTCTTCAAGACAGTATTATAGAGAGTTGGTTTAAATGTTTGTTTTAATCTTGACAAGATCATTGGTTTTTAATATTTATAATATAATTACATTGCTTAGAGTGCATGTTGCTCAAGTAATCTAATATTTTTCTGGTGACATATTATTACTAAGCTTTAATTTCAGCAACAGCAAGAATTCAAAAAACACATTTAGGTTATCATTAGCAATGGAAAATGAAGCCATGCTTGTTCAAGCACCTTGCACATGTATCTTGTTTCAACTTCAAAGCATTTTGGGCTTCTGAGGCACAATTCGTGCTGTGTGATTGGGCATTTATACAGAGTATTATCAACCTGTGGCCAGCAACTTGAAATTAATACCATGTAAAGCAATTAAAGGTGAAATATTCCATCTACCCATCCCCCAGAACAGCTGTAAAAGACCCTTTGGAAAATTTCAAGACAGTCAAAGCCAATGAAAACCGAATCATAACAGTGTTATAAAATGCTGTTGTCTTCCTTCCTAGCCACATATCACTAGCTAGCAGTTGCCTGGATTGCAATTTTCCATTTTTCTTAGATGTCACAGCAAAAGCATGCGTTTATGACTAAAAGGATAAAAAACTCCAAGTGTCATGTTCCACTAATCATTAGCCAAGAAACAAACAAAATAACTACAGATGCCTTGTTCTAAATGGTACCCAGGTATCAGAGGGCTCATTTTCCAGTGACAGGCTGAAGAAATCTGAAGACAGGCGGACAGCTGAACAAGGAATGGAATTCTGCTAGGCTCTGCAAGCAAATGCTTGCCAAAGAAATAGTCTAGACACCAAAGGGAACAATCATTGTGAAATAATTATGTTATTTTATGTTAATGTGAGAAGGGAAATACTTGTCAATGGATATATCCCAAGCTGCCCCTGGAGAAAGCCAACAGAGTACCTGAGGCTGTATTAGAAACATAATTGAGAAACAGCTAACCTTATTTCCCATACTCTCACACATGCATGAAAATGACTGCAAGTTGCAATGAGAATCAGATCGTGCTGTTGATTTTCAACATTATTCAACAATAGAATAACAAAAAATCATGACAAAAAAATAAATAGGCTCATTACCAAAATACCACCCAGCAAACTCAAGAAGAGAGCATCCTGTCCCTTGGGTAATAAAGCAGCCACAACAGAAGATCATTCCTAGGGAATATGCGAACACTGCTTGGTATTCACAATAAAGCACTGGTTAATAGAATTCAGGAGGCTCTGCAGATTTTCAGACATATGAGTAATTTTCATCTGCATGATTACAGCATGGTTTGGGTCTTCTCTGACAACACAGAGGTGGTCCACTTCTTAGCCATAATATAAAAGTTTGGAACTCATTCCTCATTCCATTATTTCAGGATTAACTTCTTCACCACAAACATGAGTAGACACACAACTCCTCTCCTCTGCAAATGATGGCATGCTCAGCCCTTGATGGCAGATGTTTTCCAAGTGAAAAAGCTCTATGGCAAACAGACTCAGCAGTGACATATACATCAGAACACATTCAGAGGTTGAACCCTGAAAGCTGGCATACCTTCAGGGTGTTTCTTGGAGATGCTATCCAAAGAATGAACAAACAAGTTACAAATATTTGGATCACACCAAACTAGTTTTGGGGTGATATCAATCATGAATCTACAAGGTTTTTTTAACGTCAAAAAAACCCAAAAAACAAAAACAAAAACAAAAACAAAACAAAACAAACAAAGAAAGAAAAAACCGAAAACAAAAAACCTGCTCAGCTGCTTTTCTCTCTTCTACTGTTGATCTTTAACCTCCCATTTCCTAGTGGTATTTAGAGTCACATTGTTTGTTCCTTGTTCTGCTTTTGAGATTATTTTAATGACCATTCAGCAGATCCCAACCAATGGTCCATGTCATATTAACTGATTCTCAAACAATTCTTAAGCACCTTCAAAGATTGAGCAGAAGTTTTTGTGCCAAGGCCAGATCCTAGATACACAGTGTTCAGTAAAATGGTTTTTAAAAGATGGCCACCCTGTTACTTTCTTTCTTTTTTTTCTCTTTGTCTTATTTAAAATATAAGAATGCCAAATGTAGTTATATCAATAAAACTATATTCAGGTTCTTTAGGAAAACATCTTTTTTTAAAAAATAAATATTAACCTCTAGATAAAATAATAATTGGTACATTAAAGGCAAAAAACCTCACAAAATATCTACAATTACAAATTCTTTTGATTCTAATGAGGAATCAGCACCTATAACTACTATCACCTATCTATATATCTGTTGTCTATTATCTCTGTATCTATTATCTGTCATCTATTGTCTATTTATCATCTATCTAATCTATCATCCATCCATCTATCTATCTATCTATCTATCTATCTATCTATCTATCTATCTATCTATCTATCTATCTTTCTATCATTTAATCCACCTATCATCTATCTAAAGACATAAAAAGAATGAGAATGATTTCTCGAAGTCCTTCGTAGACATTAGCCTCATTATGTCTTGATGATATCCTTTCTATGTGACTCAGTGACTCGTACAGAATCTTCTAGCACAGTAACATGAGAAAATGAGATGCCCACTTAAAGGAGGACACAATATGCTCTCTGATTGTTTCAAAAATCAGGAGGTGAATGAATAAGAAAAGTCCGCTGCTCACCTTGGTGGACTTCCAGATAACTCTGTGGCAGTGTCTCTGTTAGAGAAAAAGAAAACAAGCATGATTAAAATCATTGTGGCAAATATAAAAATCCCATCATATGAAACAACAAGCAAAGTGTGGAAATGACATGTGGGTGATTAATCACATTGGTTAATTTCCATAAACAGTGCAATGGTTACTTTCAAAGGAAACTTTATACATACGTAACATAACTGCTTCTACTTTCTGTTGCTAGACTTTAACTGAGATTAAAACACTGAAATTTAGAAATGCACAACATCCAGGAGAAAGATGGTGAGAAAAAAATATCTCAAACTACCCTTTACATATCCTGACAGTGAAACAGAGCATGGCAATCTCTTTCCAAGAGTCACTTAAAAGCAGAGGACTTTGGGGATATCGCTACCTATTCTTGGTCATCTACAACTTTGGAAGGAACATGTATGGCACAAAATTCAATTTCTTTAGCAATAGACTACTGCTTTCCTGTTTTCAGCTCCTCCTCATGATGTTCTGTGGTTTTGGATTGCTGAAGACTGCAGTTACCATAATTTGAATGTAACAAATGAAGAATAATATAATTATAAAAATGACCAGACTTGTGATACATGGTCTGCATGTACACACCATCTTTTATGGGAACTTGGGCTAAGCTGGGTTGGTCACTGAAGAGAGCATGAAGAAGGTGCTGGAAGGTGGCCTCACCTAGGTCATAGACCCCCAAAAAGGAAGGGTAGACTGCAATTTCTGATAACTTCAAGGGCACATGTACAGCATTTCTCTATTTCCCTCTCTGTAGTGAAGTGGTTCTCAACCTTCCTAAGTTGTGACCCTTTAATACAGTTATTCATGTTTTGGTGACCCCCCAAGCATAAAATTGTTTTTGTTGCTACTTTATAACTGTAATTCTTTGTAATTTATGAACCCTAATGTCTGATATGTGTGTATATGCATGGGTGGTATATGTACACATACATGTGATTTGGGAGTTTGCAAATGCCAGAAGATATTGTTGGGTATCTACTCTATCAATTTCTGTCTTATTCCCTTAAGACACCGTCTGTTGCTTGAAACTGCATGTATGCTGGTGGCCAGAATTCTCCAGTGAGCGACAGTCCTCTGCCTCTCACTGGGCTGGTGTTACAGGCACATGGTCATGCCCAGTTCTTTATGTCTCCACTGGGATTTCAAAGCCAGGCCCTTAGGCTTTATATAAAGCAAGCACTCTTCCTCACTGAAGCGTCTCTCCAGCCTTATAGTTATTTCCTTTAAGAATTTAGTATCTTTGTAAGAATTTTATCCTTCAAAATAGACTATGCTCCTGTGAGTAAGCCAAATAGGAAGTATCTCTCTTTTAACTTTTCCCCTATAACATGTCACACAATAAAAATATCTGTTAAATGCTTATTATTTATCATTTGCTATTTACATATATATTAGTACTTTACAAATATCAGTTCCGTTTATCAGAGTTGACTTAATGAAGCTGTCTGGTCTTCTTGCTTACTCTGAAGGTTAAATCTTTGTTCAGAGTTAGCTCACAGTAATGGCAGCAGCCTATATAGTTAAGCCATAACTTTTGAATCTTTTAGATAATTGTTTTTGCTTTCCAGATTACACATTTTCTAATACTATAAGTTTCTTGTTACCTTTAAAAACTATGTTGTTCATGCATTATACTAAACCAATTAGGCTTGGCATTTTCTGGCATTTGGGACCTGATAATTTTCTACGGTGCACATGAGATGCTATTCTGGGGGAAATTTTCTGTAGTTTGAATCTGAATATCTCCCAAAAGTCTAATTTGTGAGAGACTTAGCTCTCCCCTGGTAGACCCATGCATTGAGAAATGACTAGACATATGGGCTTTGACACTAGGGCTCAGTGCACGAATTTCTTGATGGTTTTATCATCAGATGATATTGTTGGGAGGCAGTAGAAATGGGGAACCACTAGAAACCAGTTCTAGAAGGGAAGGATTGTTTCCACTTTTCTTTGCTTCCTGTGTCTCTGCTCTCCAGTTGAACCAAAGGACTGAAAACCTTGGAACCATGAGTCAAAATAAATCTTGCTCTTTCAAAATCTTTCCCTCACATATTTTGTCACAGTGAGGAAAGAGTACTGACATCATCACAGAGTGCTTAGTGGCCTCCCAGCCTTTTATTCACTGAAGACACCAGAAACATCCACCTATCTCCTACTCTCTTATAACTACCCAAGATATCTTCAGACATTAGTAAATGTCCTCCAGGGACAAAACCGCCCTCACTTGCAATGATTCTGGTAGAACTAATGAATTCTCACAATGCACCTCTATTCCCAATGCTCACTGGATGAACAGCATTCCCTAGTGCCATGGAAAACAGTAACAGCAATGTTTGTCACGCTTTCGTTCCTTCCACTTAAGTGTCGATGCTTACAGAGAGTGCTGCTTCCTCCACCCAATGAGAGTAACAGTACCATTATACATTTTACCTTTGACTAATCATGAGGTAGTACTGATGAAATGTAACTGTGAAAATGTTCTTATTTCCCTGAATTAAATTGGATACTTCAGAAAGACGAAAACTGACAAGTCACTTAAGAAAAGTTGATATGAAATTAGATCTATGGACAATAAGATTCTAAATACCAAGGAAAGTATGTGATTTCCATAACTATCTTCAAGTTATTGTTTTACCAAAAAGAAGAAAATGAGCTAGAAAATAGTGACCTACAGGTATGTACAAGTCAAAACAGAAATCTACCCAGCAGATTAATACTCTCAGAGAAAAGGCATTGGCCCTGTCTTTGTTAGAAAAGACAGATGCTGGTTAAAAAGTGACCTTCATCTCATGTCTAGGAATTCCATTTGGTTCCTCAAAGACCTAAACAGATAATTCAAGCTGGGTGTGGTAGTATAGGCATGTTCCAGAGTTCAGGAGGATCATGAGTTGAAGTCTAGCCGAGGTATATAACAAAACACTGTCTCAAAAAGGAACAAGCTGGCCAAACACAGGAGAACCATTGTATGAAGCTGCAATGATCAATAACTCAGCATTTTTGAGATCAGCCAATCAAGAAAATCCCACACTTTTTAAACAAACAAATATATCATCTCCATTTTCTAATATTTATTCATCTGACACACCAAGCCTTTCATACATGTACCTCACCCAGATGAATGTAGTCCTGAGTCTCCTGAGTGCTTACACTCCAAGGCAAGTTAATATGCAATGTACAAAGTGATGGGAACTTTCTGATATGCCACTGTTAAAAGTGTCTTAATGTGTTTCCTGTTGTTATGAGAAAAATATCCTAACGAAAATCAATTTAAGCAGGAAAGGGTCTATTTAGGCTTGTAGTTAGAGGGTGCATCATGGTGGGAAAGCTGTGAAAGAACAAGCTTGACGCTGCTGGTCAAGCTGCATCACAACTGGGAAGCTGCCGCTCAGCTCCCTCTCTCTATGACGTCCAGGGCCTAAGCCTAGGGAATGATACCGCCCTCCTTTGGGGTCGATCTTCAAGTCAATCAACTTAATTTAGATTATCTCTCTCAGGAATGTACAGAAATGGACCTAATTTAAATAATTCTTCCAAAGTGTGCCTGGAGACTTATCTCCTAGAGGTGCCCTCAGATCCTGTCAAGTTCAGTCAACACTATCACAACAAAAGCAAGTTCTCTTTAGTCGGGATCCTGTCTCATAGAAATTTGAATACTTGGTTTTTAGGACACTGAAGGCACTAAAAACTACGAATGTTGCAGAAGAATGCCATGCTTTCTGCTTGGGAGTAACCCCAGCATCTTCAGCTCAGGTCTAGAATTGGCTGTAGGTAGGGCAATATTTGGAATTGAACCACACTAACTTCTTTTACTTGGCATATTTCTTCCAAGTTATTTTGATTTCTCAAAGAAGGCAAATGTTAAAATTGAATGAAAACAGTAAATAAAGAAATGATAAAGTGGAATAATATACTCCAAGGAAAAAGATCATCCCAGGGGCTAAGAAGCACAGCAAGGTGGAAATGTAAAACAATCTAGACATTGAACTTCCCCAACTTACACTCACATGCTTAAGACATGCACATAGATACATCTGCATAGATATAAGCATTTATTACATGGTAAAACCTGCTACTGTACCTACACATACATGTAACTGATCGTATGTGCTGGGGGGAGGTTATAAATTAACCAGTTACTGCTTTAGATCATTTTCAGGTGTTTATTCACACAAACTTAGTATAGGTTTAATGAAAGAAGGATTATTGTTCAACTATGGGAGCCTTAGGGTGAGAAATGACACAGAAAATATTGTCCATCAGTTACAGAGTGAGAATTGGAAGTGAGCCCAGGTATTGTGGTTTGGAGTCTGACACTTTAAAGCATCATGGTATGGTGCAGTTCAGTATGTAGAAGCCACAGTATTCCACCCCCCTCTCTTACACACACACACAATCATATATAACCACATTCGTTCTTGGTTATGTGCTACCACAGTGAATAACAAAGGTTAGGGATGTAGTTCATTTGGTAGAGTATTTGGCTAGTGTCTTAGTCAGGCTTTCTATTCCTGCACAAACATCATGAGCAAGAGGCAAGTGAAGCAGGAAAGGGTTTATTCAGCTTATACTTCCACATTGCTTTCATCACCAAAGGAACTCAGGACTGGAATGCAAGCAGGTTAGGAAGCAGGAGCTGATGCAGAGGCCATGGAGGAATGTTACTTACTGGCTTGCTTCTCCTGGCTTGCTCAGCTTGCTTTCTTATGGAAGCCAAGACTACCAGCCTAGGAGTGGCACCACCCACAATGGGCCCTCCCTCCTTGATCACTAATTGAGAAAATGCCTTATAGCTGGATCTCATGGAGGCATTTCCTCAAGGGAGGCTCCTTTCTCTGTGATAACTCCGCTTATGTCAAGTTGACACACAAAACCAGTCAGTATAGCTAGCATGTAAGAAGTCTTAGATTCTATCCCCAGTATCACATGAATCCTAGCATGATGGCTTAAGTCTATAATCCCAACACTCAGCAAGTAAAGGAAGGAGTGTCAAAGGTTCATATAGGTACATACAGGTACAAAAGCTACATATAGGTGAGCCAGAGATATAGGAGGTCCTGTCTCACAAAAACAAACAAACAACAGCAAATTTTACTAACAGAGACTTTATATTCTAGATGGGAAAGACATATAATAAAGTAGAATATTTATCATTATTTACATAATAGATATCATTAAGAGGAAGTAGAGAGGAAGTAAAAACTGGAGTAGTGGGAGGAGCTACGGTCTTAGATAGGGAGGTCCTTGTAGACCTCTTTGAAGATACAGCCCAGGAAATCCGAGGATGTTTTAAATGCAGCCACTTCCACCCCATGCTTGTTTCCTATGCCCAGCTCTTTACTTTGTACTAGTACATTCCATTTCGTATGTCAGCAACTCTTTTGGCATACCCCTGAAGCAAACAGTAGGAAATGCACCTGTTTAAAAACAAGCAAAAACCTGACTTGGAGTGTACATTCAAAATGCCAGCAAAGACAAGAGGAGACAAGACCCTGTCATGAACTTAGCTAGTCACTTGCAGATTTTTCCAAGAGATACCTAATATTGGTACCCATCCTCTTCTGTCTGTCAGAGAGTGAACAGTGAGCCAGCCACAGTCACAGACATACATCTGGCATCTTCTTTTCACCAGCTCTGCCAGGGTGCAAAGTGGGGATGGGGTGAAACTTTCTACATCTTTCAGCTTAAAAGCAAACATCTATGAGGTAGCATTTCCCTTTATGTTACCTAATACACTTTTGGGATTGACTTATCTGATCAATATCCAGACAGGCTCTGGGCTCTGGCCTGTTGAAAATTGGCACTGTAGAAGACTGGATTTCTGTCTACCAAATCCCCCAGGACCCAGAAGAATGGAGTGGGCAGGGTTTGGACCTAGTGTCTTGCCTCTGAGAGTAGGCAAGTGAGCACTCAGATTGCCAGAAGGGCCAATACAGTTAAGAAAAAATGGAATCTAATTCATGTTCTGTTCCGTTCCCTTCTGGTAGGCCTCATTTTCATCTGCAGAGATACTGTTTAAGATTTTACTTGGCTCAAGACTTATTTGTGATATTTAGTATTTTTTATGTGACACGGCTGCAAACGCCTGCCATTGTGTGTGCTTGGCTCAAGAGCCTTGAAAATCAAATTGCTGGGGGTTTCTTTCCATCAGCACCGCAAAGAGCCCATCTGGCCTGACTGGTCCATGCAAGAGGCCACTGTTTAAATGGCACGGTTGTCCCTTCTGTCACTTTGAGGAAGTATTAAGGGCTCCTGTTTTCTTTTCTTTCACAATTGTCATTTTGACACCTGGCCTATGAATCCTCCTAGGAAGATGTGCCTGTCTTCAGCACTGCCAGTGGTGTTGAGGGGTGCAGGAGGCCTCCACGGATCCTTGACTCTGTGTATTAATCATTGTACCTTTGATGTTCAGCGATTCTACCATGTTAAATAATGTGATATAATAAGTACCTGAATAGGCCACCAGTAACAATTCCTGCTCATTAAAATGCACTTACACAGACTCCAGCAATGGCAAATGTTACCAGCCCTGGAGGACAGTTGCTGAGCTTGGAAATGGCGCATTAAGTTTCATTTACCAACTTATACTCTCAGAGAGGAAAAGGAAATGGAAAAATTACATACACTCAATCCAGACAAATTACATGCAAGGCTGCGGATTAGTTTCTTCTTTCACTCCTGTGATAGCATACTGACAAAAGCAACAACAGAGGCGGGGTGAGGAGCATGGGAGGTGGGAGGGAGGGAAAGAGGGAGGGGGGAGGGAGGAAAGGATGAGAGGTGGGAAGAAGGGAGGAGAGAGAGAGAGGGAGGGAGGGAAGGAGGGAGGGAGGAAGGGAGGGAGATGGAGAAGGAAGAAAGGGTTTCTAATGACCCCATATCTGGTGGGAAAGACATAGCCACATGTGTATATAGACAAGTGGATGGATAAGCTAAATAGCTCAGTGGCTAGCAATTGAACTGAGAGCCTGTATACGCTAGACAAGGACTCTGTCACTGATCCGTGTCTCCAATCCACTGAACTTCCTCTGTGGAGGGAAGTTTTTGGTAAAGCAAACCTGGAAAAGTTTAATTAGCAGAATAACCACCACCAAAGTCATGACTGGCAAAGCACATTCCATTTTTCCAGAGGAAGGATGCTTATACCTTAGACATCTTCATTTTCCTAAGAGTCTAAAGAAATTAGACCACCATTTCTGTGTGGTAGAGGCTGTTGAGGGTGGATGGCACCCAAGGTGCCCCAAGACAGGGAAAGGAGGGGAGTCACTGTAGACTGAGGGTTTCTGGGATGGAACAACATGATGCAAGTAATGAAGAGATGGACCCCAATGACTCCTGCATCTGTGAAATGTTCTAGATTAGTACCAGGTTGACTCATGCTCTGAATGGTTCTAGGGGAGTCTTTAAAGAACACAATTTGGAACAGATCATGCCCCTTCTGGCCTCCACTCAATACTGTGACAAAAGGAACAAGCCATTGCCACCCGGGGCTAGGGCCTGCAGTGTCCTCTGTCACAGGGATAGTTCCTCAGAGGGCCTTCTTGAACTTGGGCCTGGCCAACAGTCTGTACAAGAAAATAAAGCACAAAGGTGTTTCTTTTCCTTCTTTAAAAATTGTACCAGAAATTATATCATAACTAACTCTGACTTCAGAGAAAGCTCTTAGTAGCTAACCATAGAAAAGGGGAAAAATGAAGGTGACTTGGTGTAACAACAGAACCTATTTGTTTGTTTGTTGTTTTTTTTTTTCTTCTTCAGAGAAGTGGCACTTAGATAATAAGACATTCTCTTTCCCTATGTGCAAAAAGTCCACTCCTTGAGCCAATGACAAGGCTCTGTAGGCAAAGGCATTTGCCATGCAAACCAATTGGCCTGAGTTCCAACCCCAGAGCCCACGTCAAGGTAGAAGTAGAGACATGACCCCTACAGTTGTTCTTTGCCCTCCTCATGTGTGTTACACAACAACAACAAATAAGATTTGTTAAAGCTAGCTTCTTTTTTATACTAAGTGTCAATTTAAAATCTACTTTTCTATAGTCACAAGAGGAAAAGATGTTCCTATCAACTATCACTTTACAGAGGAGCAACAGGTTCGTGTAGCACCAGGGACCAAGGGCCAGTCTTTGTGAATATACAAAATAGGCATAAGGTATGTACATGAGAGAGGGGGTGACAGATAGAGAGGAAATGGAGGGAGAAGGGAAGGGAGCAAGTGATGGAGAGAAAGAGAGAGAAAGAGAGAGGCCCTTTCATGAATAAGATAATTTTACCTATTTGAAACAGTGTTATTCTAAGTGTCGTTAGCAGAGGGACAGTTAATGTTATTTTAGAGCCTCCAAATTTTCCACATTGCTTCCTAGAGCTTCTGCTGGGTACATTAACTGCAGTATTCATATTACCTCAGAAAATTCAAATGCACACATTCAGTGTGTCGGCCGTGGTGGGTCCTGTCCAAGCGGCTCATTGAACTATCTCCATTATGTCCTGTTTTGCAGCCATGGGAAATTTGAACCAACCCCAGATGAAATCTACAACCTTCAGCACATTCAGGGATGACAATTATGTCTCTACAACCACTAAAATAAAGAAATAAAATAAAACAAACCGAAACGGGAATCAACAGTAAAAGAGCTAAATTATAGATAAGAGAATATTCATAAAACTATACCTCATCTCAGGAACGTGGGCGCGCTGCCTCATGCCAGGATTTCTTTAGGCATTGGTGATATTCAGTATATTGCAATTGAGCGCAATTACAGTTAGCTATAATTAAGAACAATTACAGCTTTTATTTCTCTACTTGTTCTTTAAAAGCACATTTGTAATAAAACTTTTTTTTAAAAGGTGAAGAATATAATTATACATCCTTATAACGTCTCAGATAATTAGTTTGACTAAAGTTTCCTCTGGAACAATTTTCCTTTTAACTGTCAGATCTGCCATTTATAGTCAATGGAACTTACTTTAAAAAATTCCATCATTAACCTTTTTCACCCCATATAGCTGTATATGAATTACTGGTACAAATGAAAGGTTTCAGTGTTTAAATCTCTAGGGTCTGATGCAAGGTAAAAATTTTTTTACTAATGTTTGCATGTATATGGCATGCACACATATATGTGCAGGCACATAGTGTGTGTATGTATATATATGTGCATGTGCATGTGTATACATGTATATGTATGTGTATATATTGCATGTATATGCATGAATATGTGTATGTTATATGCATGTATGCACATGTATATATTTATTAATGTGTATACATCTTTGAAAACAAAAAGATTTGGGCAAACAGCTGTTTTTTGCAGGCAATCATGTTCTATACTTCACATATCCTAAGACACCGACCTCTGTTTATTTACTGTGTAAAGCCAAGAAGTCCAGAGATTGTGACAGAGCTTTCTCTGGTTTAGGGATCCCAGAACATGTGTCAACATAAGGTTAATTTGGAACAGTGAACAGTGAACTTTTCTGTAAATCTTGAATGCAACTCAATTCCGCACCATTCTAGCCTCTTTGTTACTTGGTAAATTCTAGAGGAGGACTTGGTCACCTTGGGACAGGTCTGTCAAAGCATGCATAACTAAGAATGGTTGGTGTGAAGGTCCAATAAATAGAATATGTACAGTTCCCCACAAGAACTTTTTTTAAGGTCTTTGCCATCAATATTAAAAATAACTGATAATTAATCATCCAAATGACTGACTTGAACATCCAAGAAAATTTGACACCGTGATCCTGGAAATTGAGGCTAACCTCACTTTTTATCCAATTGAGTCAGGAGGCCTGGTAAACAGATGGTTTGACAAAGTCTCCGCACCCTGAGAATGAGCAGTTATGATGAATCATCTCTTAAGGTTCTTTACAACCTTTCAATGACCTAATAGCTGACCACGCATCACTCTGATGTCAATCAGGCTGCAAGAGGCTTACGTGGCTGTGAGGGGGTAGAATGGTAACGATCTCATGCACAGGATAGACCTTTAGTATCCAAGATACTAACCCACTGAGACACTTATGTTACTCAAATATACTCAGTATTACAAATCCTGGAAAAGACTTGGTTGTAGTTTATCATCATATGTTTACCATAATATTCATTATGCATTTTTATTCTATATGAATCACAAAGATCTATGCACTATTCACTTGCTATGCTTTAATCCATTTGTCCAGAACCTTATACACATTCTATCTTTTGTTCCTCACAAGATTATTATAGCCATCATTCACATGAGAAAAACCAAGGCTCAGAGGAATTGAGTGAGTGAGAATCTAAGGATATTAAATTCTAAGATATGCGAGTAAAACAAGAAAAACAAAGAAAACATAACCACTTATTCCCAAGAGACACCAAAAGTTAGACAATTTGGAAGCATCTCTAAGAATTTTAAATTTAAAGTAAGAGGGAACTAACCATAAAGTCCCATTTCTAATGTTAAATAGAAACCCACAAACATATTTTCACTATTTCTTTGGTACAAAACATATTCATATCTTTCTTTTCTGGAGAAAAAGACTTGATACGGAGATCAGGCTGGCCTCAAATTCTCCATTTTCTTGCCTCAGCTTTAAGTTCTGGGATTACAGGTGAGGTACAGACATTTTATAAGTAAAAGGTCTGTGTGTGTTAAGGATTTTAAGACCAGAGGATGCATAAAATGGTATTTCTCAGGGTGGTGTGTGACATAAAACATTCCTTTCAGTTCCTGGTTTTGCATCATCCCAATGTGAATATGTTCACTGGGTCATGAAGCTCTGTCTCTAAAAGAAACAATCTACATACCCAGAGATAAGGTGATAGTGTCCGTCATCTGCCTTGCATCCCAGGGCACTCAGAACCACAGATGCTCTCACTCAGTATGTTAGCTAGGCTCAGCACGAACACACTGCCAGTGAGTTTGCAGGCGTGTGAACGTGTCCTGGGCATCTACAGGCTCCAGAGAGGGCCTGATATCTCTTATATGCTGTGTATAGCTCACAGTGTTGGTTAATCTTCACTGGCTTTAGAATCACCTAACAGACACCCTCTGGGTGTGTTTGTGAGACTGTTTCCAGAGAGGTTTAACCTGAACGTGGGCAGTAACATCCTAGAGACCTACAGACAAAGGCCCCAACATCAAAGAAAAGCATGGAAATCTTCATCATACTATCCTTATTGTAGACACACTGTGAGCAACTGCCTCGAGTTCCTGTTGCCATCCCTGGTGAGCTGTATGGCCTCGTAAACCTTTTCCCCTCTGCTCCAACGTAGTCCTTCCTCCCATCTCTCCCCTGTCACTGGTCATTTCCTGTCACATTGCCTTAGCTTCCAGGTCTAGAACTTCATCTTAACAGAGTCTAATGATGTATACATTCTTTGGTCTGACTTTCTTACTCAGAGTCACTCTTGAAACTCCTCTACAGAGCACCCTCACTTTCTGGACATCACCCCATTGTCTGAATATAGTGCAAGTAGTTAGTTCCTTCTCTTTTTGAGAGCATTAGAGTTATTTCTATCTCTTACTCTTACAAATCAAACTGCTATGATGATTTTCATTCATGTTATTGTATTATTTCCTTGGAGAAGCAGGAACCTACGTGTACACTCAGGGGAAATAAGATTTTTCCACAGGTAGATTTGAGTAAACACACCAGCAAATGGCGTTATCTGTGTTTAGCTTTCTAAGAAACATCCAACTGTTTTCTAAGTGCCTACAGGATTTTATTTCTTACCTGCAGTGTGACAGGGGACGATAGCATTTCAATGGTTTCCTTCAGAATGCTTTGGAATGGAATTCACTTCAGCCATGCATCAAATAGTCAAGCGATAGCAGCCCACTGTCCATTTAATTAACTAATAATATTGAGAAACTTGTAATGTGCATATAGAATATTTGTCTATCTTCATCCAATATTTCACCCAATTAAAGTATCAAATTTGTTTTCTTATTGATGAGCACTTGGGACTGTGTGTATATGTTTAAAGCAGTTCCTACATTGGAATTCCTACAACCCTGTGTCTCACTTTTCACTTTGCTTTTGATGATACACAAAGAGATGATTCTTTTTTATAAAGGTGAATATACTAGTTTTGATTCATGCTTGTAGAGTTGTATTAAGAGCTCTTTGCTGAAACAAGGAGAGAACAAAAGGAATACAGCACTTGCTATGCAAACAAAAAGGGCCATGTTCAGATCCCCGGCACCCACATGAAAATTCACGCACAGCAGTGCCTGTCTGTGATCCTACTGCTGGGGAGACAGACAGAAGGGTCCTGGGGCTTGCTGGCCAGATAGTCTAGCTAATTGTGAGTTCCAGGTTCAGCCAGAGACACAGCCGAAAATTATTGAGAGTGATTGTTGAAGACACCTGACTTTGACCTCTGGCATCCACAAAGATGTACCTGCACCCATGAATACATACCAACGACACACACACACATACACACACACACAGCACATACACTCACTAGAGGACAGTTTATAACTTGAAGGTTGACATTTGGGCCTGTGGTCATTCTGAATTCATCTTAACATGATGCAAAGGCCAATATGCTTAGTTGCATATAGGCATCCAATCATTCTAATAGGGTATGTTGAAAAACCTACTTTCCCTCTGAATGTCTTGGGCATGTTTGTTGGAAATCAGTCATCCAGACTTAAAACTCAGCTGAGATTATGATTAGTAAACTGATTTAAATTTATTAATTTGAATTCATTTTGTTAAATGTATAGATCCACATGGAAAAAGTTGCTTCCTCAACAAAACTGAGTTTTCTGATCCCTACACCCAGGGTCTTCATATATAAATTTCTTCTTTAGTTTATCTTTACAGTATTTTATAAGTTCAGTGTGTAGATTTTACCTGTTCGGTCAGATGTGTTCTCAAGTACTTAATACCTTCGTTAGTTTAGCCATTTAGCAACATAGACATAAAAATATCTTGTACCTTTCCAACTTACATGACTAACTTAGTGGTTTGAGCAACTTCTCTTTTTAGGATTTGGTCAAAGTTTCTATGAAGACAACCATGCCATCTACAACAAGACAGTTTAATTTCTTCCATTAAGCATCTTGTATTGCATTCTTCTGACTGTGCTGGGCACAGTTCCTAGCAGCACGTTGAGCACAGTCACAGAGGATGGGTATCACTGTTTTGTGTCTGATCTTAGGGGAAAGTCAGCGAGTCTCTCATTATTAAGCCTCCTACCACGAGCATCCTTTTCTCCTAAAATTGTTAAAATTTTGTTTGGAATTTGTACATTCATGTTCTCGCTGGTTGTGGATCTTACACTTTTATTTTCATGTGTTTTGTTGGCAACAGGATGATGCTGGTCTCATAAAATGAGTGGGGAAGTATTCTGTACAATTAAGTTTTCTAGGAGGATTAGTGATATTATTTTTACCTTTACTCTTTGATACAACTAATCAGAAAAGTGTCCTGCACGGCAGTTCCCTTTGTGACAAATTTTCAGACCCAACTTCACATTGATATAAAAATTCAAATTATCGATCTTATTAAATTGATCTATGTTTTTTTTTTCTCAATAATTTGACTCATATCATCTAAGCAGGGAGAATCTAATACCTAAAAGCTAAGGATTATTTTTATTTTTAAAGGTTAAAAAAATGTGACATAGACCATATGTGACACCCAAAACCTAAAATATTTACTTGGGGGCCTTGTTGTATAAAAGGCTCAAGGATCCCTAATTAAAGCTTTGTGGGCATAAAGCTTCTCATGATATTCATGTTTAGCCTACTTATACCCATGGGATCATTAACAATCTTTCATTTTTAATATTAATAAATTATGTTTTCTCTTTTTTCCCCTAAATCAGCCTCCCTAGAGTTTTTCCAATTTTATTGATTTTCTCCAAGAAGTAGGCTTTTGTTTCATTGATTTTTTGTTTCTCATTGCACTGTGGTCTTTATTGTTGCCTTTCTTCCTCTCATCTTGTGTTTAGTTAGCTCTTATTTATTTATTTATTTATTTATTTATTTATGTTTTTAATTGGAAGCTGAAGTCAGTGATCTGGGCTATTTCTTTGTTTTTAATATAGAGATTTAGTGTTAAACGTTTTCCCATAAGACTGATTTGGGGGTACAGTATGAATTTTGATATGCTGTATTTCTTTTGTTACATCCTAATTCCTATTGGATTTATTTGAGTCATTGAAGCACGTTAGAAGCACGTTCTGTTGGGGACTGAAAAGATGGTTCTGTGGTTAAGAGAGAGTACTGTTCTTTCAGAGAACCCAAATTTGGTTTCCAGCACCCACACTGGGTGGCATATAATCACTGCAACTCCAGATCTAGGGGATCTGATCTGCATTTGTAAGCACCTGCAACTTAAATGAACACCCCCCCCCCCCCACACACACACACAGAGGGTGGGGGAGAGAGAGAGAGAGAGAGAGAGAGAGAGAGGAGAGAGAGAGAGAGAGAGAGAATTTAAAATAACTTTTAAAAACATGTTTTAGTTATTTGGAGATTTCCTGATATTAGTATCTGATTACTTTTCTTGTCATTTATGAACTTTGTGTGTCATTTGAATATTTTCTAACTTTATTCAAACATGTATTGTAGCTCACAGTGTGATCTCTTTTGATAAGTGGCCCATATATACTAGCATGGAATGCATATTTTGTTGATGAGTGTAATGTTCAATAAATGTAAATTAGGTCATTCTTTTTCAAGCATTATTCAAGTGTTTTATATTTTTGCTGATATTTTTGTCTAGTTGTTCTATCAATTGTAAAGAAATGACTGCTGAAATCTTCATTACTTATGTTTTTCTTAAATTTCTTCCATGAGTTATTTGAATCTTTGTTATTAGACAAAGACAAAAATATAGGATTACTATGTCTTTGCATAAACTGATAAATTACCAAATGGCTTTCTTTATTCCTGGTATTGCTGTCTGCCCTGACATCATCTACTCTGTCTGCTATGGGCAGATCCTCTTCAACTTTCTTCTGATCAGTGTATTTGTTTCTTAGGTCTGATGTAGAAAGAGAGAGAGAGAGAGAGAGAGAGAGAGAGAGAGAGAGAGAGAGAGAGAGAGAGAGAGAGAGAGGAAGGAGAAGGAGAAGGAGAAGAGAAGAGAAGAGAAGAGAAAGAAAAAAGGAAGCAAGCAAGCAGTAGCCCAGAAACACACATAGCTTATGATACTAGAGTTTCAGTCTCTCACAGTTCTAGAGGCTAGAGTTAAAAGTTTAAAGTGTCAACACGGCAATGGCTCTGTAAAGCATCATTACAGAAATGTAAATCATATCTCCCTGGGTTTCTGAGAACAATCCTTGTTGGGAAGATTCCTGTCCACCCGTGACACTAGAAGATGATTTGTGTACCCCTGAGTACTATAGTGAGTCTGGCATATGATTCATTCCCATTCCAAAGGACAGACAAGAATAAATTTAGGGATCATTGGTCTACAGTTAGAAACAACCCACTAGGAAACTGTCCCTCTCATTTCCAGACCTCACAATGATCCTCGGTAGATAGACCTACTCTCTGAGGCTCTGGCGACTGTGCCAGCCCCCGCTGTGTGTCTGTGCAGAACACTTTGGTTCTCTGGGGTTCCACTTTGGTCTCTTCCCCAGCATCTTGGCCTTTGGAGATTTTCTTCTTTTTCTCTGACTAGTAAAGCCTGTTTGTAGTTGAAGAGTTTTATTAGACTGTTTTCTGTCTGCAGAATCCTGGAGTCTGATGGACATTTTTCATCTCATCCTGTCTCTCATCTCTTCTGCACAATCTGCCAATGTTACCATCTGCAGAATCTTTTCTGAAAATCTAGTTGATCTGTGTGTGCCAGGGATCCAATCATTACACAAGAGAATTTATCAAAGATTCTCTGAGCAAATGTCTGTCTAGCCATGCCCTTGCCCAGCCACCAGAGTAAGCTCTTGTCTGCTTTACAGTTCCCTTCTCCAGGTGACTCCTTTATCCTTCAATTTGCTATAAACAACATGAAGACAACAGGACATAGTTCCCACACTTTACCAAATATTTGAGTTATTACTTAATATTTCTATTTTCCTCTAAACATTAAGCTCAGTTCCCTAAATTATTCTATCATTTTCTAACAAAAATTGCCTTTTCTTCAAGGTCTAGGACCATGTTTGTTTGCTGAGGCTTCACCAGGGGTAGTTGTATTGTATAATAATTTGTATGTCCACCACCATTCTGTTCATAATGGCATAAGCATTTTCTAAGATGATAGAGGCTTTCTACCATGGCCTTCACTTCCTACAAGGCCCTTACCTGACCCATCTTTAGTGCCCAAATTTCTGCCAACAATCTCTTTAAGGAAACCTGGGCCTTTTGTGTCACACACCTCAAAATTCTTCTATCCTGTGTGCTATCCCAAAGTCACTTCTACAGTGTCAAGTATGCGTTCAGTATCACTGTTATTCAGGACCAAATCTGTATCAGTCTCCCAGTGCTCCTATAATTAATTACCAGACAGGAGATAGCTTAAAACAATAGTAACATATCCTCTTATGATTAAGAAAACCAGAAATCTGAGCAGGAAATATTGGCTTGGTTACACTCTATCTGGAGGAAGTGAGGAAGAACATCTTAGTCCTTCCTACCTTCTGGTGTCCAGCAGTTTTTGACATCAATTGTCTTAAATCTACACCACTTCATCCTCTTTCTTGTTGTCACACGACTTTCCCTATGGGTATCTGTGCCTATCTCCTGCTCCCCCTCCCCCTCCTCCCCTCCTCACCCTTCTTCTAAGACTACATTATATCATATATGGGAACTATCATGATCCTTCATGGCTTTCTCTTAACTAATTGCATCTCCATTGGTCCTATTTCCAAATATGTTCTAAGACGGTGGGTGACAATGATCTTTTGGCAGACATAATAGTACTCAGTGAACAAAGGGTATCTCATCTTATCCTTTTCCTGTTAACTTACTTATACTTTAATGTTTGTTGTGCTTTTCTTGCAGGCAGCATATAGTGGGTCTTGTTCAACGTATGACTTATTACCCTCCATTATTGAAGCAGACTCTTCTTGGACTATACCCATTGTCTTGTGAATTCTGGATTGTGAATTCAGGCACTGCTCTCATCTCTGCATCAGGACTAGTAAGGATCACTTGTCATATATTCAGATGGTTTTCTTTATATGCATGTATTGATCAGTGTGGAAGTGTGGAGAGGGAGAGGGAGAGGGAGAGGGAGAGGGAGAGGGAGAGGGAGAGAAAGAGGGAATGAAACAGGTCATTCTTCAGATGTCTGTATTTTTATTTTGTATATCTCTTCCCATGATCTGAGCCACAGCTCAGAAACACTACTTAAAGAATCTTCTTAATGTGTTTTGTCATTATTTGGGGCTGTTGAATTATACAGGACAGAAATATCTAGTCCTTGTTACTCCCCTTCTTCAGAAGAAATTCTTTCAGAATTTTTTGAACTAAATAGTATTTAATTTTACAATTAAAAATAAGGTAAAATATTGGTGAATATTATTATCAAATTCCCATCAAGATAATGAATATATATCTTTTGCCAGAGAAAATAACTTTCTGAGGTAAGTCTATGAAGAAAGTCAGTAGGCAACACTGTTATTATGGGCTGGGCATTCTTAATGTCTGCATTCAAATCTGAATTCTGTTGCTCCTCAGCTGTGTGATATGATGCAGCAGTTTACCTCATGCTTATACCACAGTGTCTCATTTATAAAATGAAGACACATTTGGACTCTCATTATAATGTAATGTAACATTCTTCTAAGAGTGCATACCAGGTGTATGGTAATTAGCACACTCAAGTCTCACTCAACCATTGGATTTTATTATTGTTCTGCTTCATCATTCCTTTCTAAAACAAAGCTTTGGCTTCCTAGGTAGTTGGTATGTTCCTGGTTATAAACAGAGAATAAAAACACACTAGGTTTCCAGTGCATCGATCATCAGTAGGTGACAGGCAGGCTTGCAGTACAGAGTAAGTTTGGGAACTGGCTTGGTGCCACCTAAGACATTATGTGTCACAGGCTGCCTGCTTTCAAAACACTTGCCCTTTGTATGGTGGCACATCTTATGTTTGATCACAGTAGATTACACCTTGTAGTTAATCATATATAGTCCATATTCCGACAGGCTTTTATGATGTATTGCCTATGATCAGACTGATAGTGTTGAAAGCTGGTGATGCAGACTGAGCCTATCAAGTCTCTATGGGAGAAGAATGTCTATGTATCTTTTAACTGGCCCTGTGTCTGTGGCTTTGACAAAGAGGATCTACTTTAGAGCAATACCAGAAAGAAAAAAAATTGAATTACTTTAAGTATTTCACTATGTGGTCAGACTACTTACAATATCAAAGCTCTGCAATTTTGGACATTACGTTAAAGTCATCATATCAGCACTATTGAACTGGTCAGGTGATTCATCATAGGAAACCCAGCAACATGTGACAGCTCTTATTCTTGAGTCTCAATTTTATTGTACTTGGTGCTTTACAATCTATTCAAAGGTTCCCATTGTATCCCTGTACTACAAGATATGGCCTCGGGCCCCAAGTGGTAACCTTCTGAAATGAACTTTCGGTCCCCAAATAACCTTTTTTTGTCTTCTGGATTTTCTTTGGCCTTAGAGTCATGTTAAAAACATGTCCCCATTGTTGTTCCCATTAAAACTGGTTTTGTATTTCTGTTCCACACTCATTATTGTTGTAAACAGCGTAGGTCTAAAGACTCTCTTAGAAATCAGGATGGGTACCCATGCTTACTTTGAAAGGCTAGATTTGTTCTGGGAACTCTGCAGTAGACCAGGGCCAGGCTGTTAAGTTCTACAGCCCTCTACAAGAGCACAGTGGTGGCTTGGGAGTCTTGTAAATCTTGTGTTCTGTTCCTGCAGATTCCTTGTTTGTAACATTTACTCCATACCTCATGGTCGTTGATATGGCAACCACTGGGCTTGTAGAGTAGCTGTCGGGTGCCTCAGATATCATGACATTTCTGAAACCCCAGAGCTCAAATAATTAAGCTCTTTCTATATGTGTAATTGCTCCCATGTGGCTTGGTAACTTACTGTGTGGCCTTGAGCAAGTAATTTACCCTCACTTGTGTCTCTGTGTGAGATGCCCTGTGTTAGGGAAATAAGAAGTTTACTGACCTCCCTCCTGGAATTTGGGTTAGATTATTTTTTTTTTTTTTTGCTGTATTTAAAGGGCAGTTAATTCTGATCCATGCTTCAAAGCATATTAGAATGTTCTGTTCCAATGCTACCCAGGATGCCCCGAAAGAGTCAGAAAACAGAGAAGAGGGAAAGCATTATGAGAATAGAAAGATGACAAAATGGTACTTAAATTGTCAGCTATGTAAACAGGGGGACAGCAAGACCCTTAGTACTCAGGTTTAAAAATCAGTATTGAGGACAGAGTGTGCCTAGAATGTCAGTACTAGGAATTCAGAGGCAGGTGGATTCCAAGAGCTTACTGGCTATTCTGTTTGGCTGGATAGATGGTCTCCATGAGATGGGAGGATGGGTCAAAAGACCACAGGGCTGAACCACAGACACCTGAGACCAGGTTTCTATTGGAGAAATGATCTTGAACAAGTAACTTTACCTATCTGTCCCTAGGAAAGCAAGTGACTTTACTTACCTGTCTCTAATTTTGACTCAAGACATAACCAAGAAAAATTTTTTTTGCATATTTCTTCTCTTCATTTCTCTTATTATTGTGTCTTTCACACAAAAGTAGAATTAAGAAAGGAATGAAAACCTGGGTGTGGCAGCACACACCTGTAATGCCAGTGTTTGTGAGGGTGAGGCAGGAAGACTGCATATACAAGGCTAGCCCATGCTCTATAGCTGGATCCTGTTTGGTTGTTTATTTGTTTGGGTTGTGTTGTGTGAGTGTGTGTGCGTGTGCATGCGTGTGTACACATATGCATATGTGTGTGCTTGCCCAAGTGTTCACGAGGAAGGCAGAGAAGGCTGTCACAGTCTCTCAATGAACCTGAAGCTCATGGCTTAAGTTACACTTGCCAGACAAGGGCATTAACACTCAAAGGAGCCAGAGATACAGGTAGTTGTGAGCCACTCTATACAGGTGCTGGAAATTGATGTTCTGTCCTTTATAATAGCAGAAAATGCTTTAACCTGAGGCATCTCTCTAGTGCCCGATTTTAAAGATGATTTTAACTATAAAGGCCACAAATAGTTTTCTCAGCTAGACAGGATTCTCATGTTGCTGTCCCTCTGTGCTTGGGGTTACAAGCACATGTATCCATGCTTAGCTGTTATATAGACTCTTGGGATTTGAACTCAGGTCCCCATGTCTGTGTATGAAACCCTTTTGCTCACAGAGCCCTCTTCCCAGTGCCAAGACACTGTTTCAAAAATAAAAGTAATAAAGAAGATAATTAGTGATTTCTGATTACATAGCAACTAATTAAGTAAAAGTTTTAATGCCATTTCATTGTCTATATCCTTGATTAATATCCATGTCTTAAAATAATGCAAAACCTAGAAGACTAGAATAATGTTTAGAATCCTGAGTCTACAGTACCACCCAGGAGGTGATAGATGTAAAAATCTGTGTTTGTCTAGCACTTAGAATACAGTGTAGCATCTGGTTCTCCAAGGATGCTTTGAGGATTGATGGCCCAACACTAACAACACTTTATAGATGAAACAACAGGGTTAGAGTGATTAACAGACTCTTTCAAGATCACAGAGGTAGTAAGTGACAGGCCCGAGACTAGAAGCCAGAAGTCATATGACCTCCAGGCCTGTTGCTCTGTAAATCCAACAACTACACATCTAGCTGATGAACGCAGTGACAGTGACACTGAGTAGCAGAAAGAATGAACTGAGGCCTGGAGACCTATCTGGGTGAAAGTCAGCTTTACACTCTTACAAGATGTCCAAAGTTATGTCAACAGTCAGGGTGACTGTTTGTGCATCTAAAACCTGGAAATAGGATACACATCTCTCAGGTTGATGGGAAAAAGTACATGAACTAATAAATGTAAAAACTGTACTGTACCTGACACACACAAGGAATTCAGCGAAATCTGCACCCCCCTCTCTTCCTCTTCCTTCTCTTTTATACTACTTTTAGAGAAAGAGATGAATATTTTCCATGGGGGTTTGACTACAGGGCTGGTTAAATTCCCACTTGTTCTCAGATGAACTTCTTTGCCTAGAGATTTGCATTGGAGAGGTTTAACAACAGTCTATCCCCAGCTGTTCACAAAAACATATAGAAAAAGCACACAAATAATGCTAAACAGATAGAAAAGAGAGGAAGGGAGGGAGGGAGGAAGGAGGGAGGGAGAAGGGAGCTTCCCAAATGCTGGCCTTCCTCCCTCTCTATCCTTTTTCTTCTGCATTCCACAAATGGAAGACTCCATACTGTACACCGTGAGATCAACCCAGACCAAAATTCTCCCATTGACCATCATGCTTTCCTAGGCTGGCAGGGCCTTGGTGCTCAAAAAAAAAAAAAAAATTCTCAACAAATAGAAAATTATCTCACAGATACAAATTATCTCACAGCAACAAAAACTTTTGCATCTACACTAAAATTGGATTACATAATGAGTAAAATGATAGATCACCAGCCTGCATCATAAAGGACAGTTGAGTTCTGTATCATAATGTTTTTTTAGTTTACAAAGTGTTCTTTCATCGCAGGACATTCTGTAAAGTTCCTCCTAAGATGGAGTGGCTGGTGCATGACAGAGAGATATGTGGTGCTGAGAAACCTTCATCTTGTTGCGAAGCCATAGGGACTATTGATTTTTCAGCAACCTGGGTCTTAGAGAATGCATCATCATTATTGCCTTTGGTTATGAATTTTACTCTCATTTTAACAGGGAGAAGAAGTCCTCAGACCCATCACATCTGTGTAACATTAAGATTCTGTCTGGGAAGCATGGGGACCTCTGCCCTCCTCACTCTGACCGCATTCTTTATGTCATGAGAACTTATAAGCCCCTTCTTGGCACTGAAGAAGGCTGGAAGACTCAGTTTCCTGTTGAGCAAGGCACTCTTATGGCCGTGCCTTCTTCTGATGTGTCCTGCAGAGGGAGGAGGGTACTCTTTACAGGTGAATAGCTTACTTTCATGAGAATCAGAACCACCATTTAAGTCTTATCACTTTGGTGTTTCATTCTGCTGAAAATTCCCCAGTTAAGGAACTCACAGAGATCAGCCTGCCTCTGCCTCTGGAGTGCTAAGATTATAGATTTGCATCACCATGCCTGCCTAGAATTTCTATGTGGATTCTGGAGACTGAACTCAGGTCTTCATGCTTGTGTGGCAAGCACTTTTTGTATGGCTCTATCTCCCTAGCTTGAGTTCTAAGTTCTTACTATCACTTCCAGAGCCACACCAAGATGGACATTTATTCACTACTTTTATTAGAAATCAAAGTACAGACTGATACAAGTCGGAAGCCACAGTGGCCTTTAGAAATAAAACTTGTTGCTTGGACCTGTGTGTTTCTGGCCAGCAGGTATAGCTCTCTGAGTATGTGCAAGTGCTGAGTTAAGTCCAGGAAGCTCTCACAGTGAGGCCGCTTTGCTTGGGTGTGAGAGAATACAGAATTGCCACAGATGATTTGCATTTGTATGCAATCATGTGGCCCAGCAAAGTAAAACCTCAGATCCCCCATGAGCAGAGTACAATGTATGATTTCTTTGAAACTTCATTATGTGTAGATTAACCTCTGCAAAATGCTTCCATCACGTGGAATTACAGGGAAGAGCAGAAACAACAGGAAAGCAAAGCCATGGATTTCCGAATGAAAATCCACAGGGCTTACTATTGTCTCTCTTTAGATCTACCCACATGAACATTTTTTATTGGAGGATTGAGGTTTTACTACCTGCCCTGCTTTCTTCATCAGAGGTTTTTACATTAAGTAAAATTTACATTCTTTGACAATATAAGAGATACCAAGGAGCGTAAGGCACTGTCTCTTGGACAGGCTGGTGTCTCTTCTTTGAGAATAAATTCCAGAGTGAAAACAGAATCATGAAACTGACACAGTCTCCAGTCCAAGAAGCTCATCATATATTGGGGATATAAATCATATAATTATAATTTATGCAGTATAAAGTACTATTTATTAATATTGTAAATGACAAACCCTTTAAACTAGGATTGACCCATGAGCTCGAGAACTTCAGGAAAGAACAACTTTTGGTGATGTCTTTTTATCCTGGGTCATGAGGGATTGTCAGGATATCACCAGAAAACAGCAGCACTTAAGGCACAGAGAACAACTCCACCAATGACAGAACATGGCTGAGAGGTGGCAAAGGAGGTGAGTTTTGCTTCTTTTATATACATGTGTCAAGCACCTAAAGTGCTGCTGTTTCTGGTGACATCCTGCCAGTCCTTCATGACCCAGGACAGAAAGAGTGACAAGTAGGTGAGACTGGCTGGCAAGTTCCAGAGATCCTTTACTTTTAACCTTCTCAGTGCTGATATCACAAGGAAGTACCATCATGCTCAGCATGTTTATGTGGGATCTGGGTATCAAACCTGAGTCTTCATGCTTGCAGGGAAAGTGTTTTCTGACTGAGCAATCTCCCAGCCCCAGCTTCTTACCTGTACAAAGCCCTCGACCCATTTATCTAACTGGCCCTTACTCTTGCCTGCCGCACCAGAACCAAATGATCATTTTGCATAAAGTTACAGTGTTAGATGGAAGTGTCTCTCCAAATCTTCCCCATAGAATTCAATTCATAGCGAAGCCTGCTGGATTCCCTGTAATACCCTGTGTGCACAATTAAATTTCCTTCGGAATGTTTCCAGTAGTTATGTCTTGCCTTGAAGGAATGAATCTTCTTTATGATCTGATCAAACCCATAGTGTGTTTTTTTTTTTCACGACTTAAATCTCTTATCATTTAGAAATTCAGTAATCTAGAATCTTTTTCCTTCTATAAACCTTCTGCATGTGTATAATCATGCTAAACTACCCCTGACCAAAGCGTTGTAATTGTTGTAATTTCCCAAACTCACAGACAACAGCTGCCTCTCATGTTCCCTGATGTGTACGTGTGTTTGTATGTGTGTGAGACACACACACAGACAGACAGAGAGAGACACAGAGAGAGAGGTGTGTTTGTGCTCATGAGTATGTGGGGTACATGTGGGAGGACAACCTCCTTTGTCAGGTACTATCCATCCACTTAGTTTTCTGAGACAGGTCTCTTGCTATTCTGTTGTTCTGTGTTTGCCATGTAGCATAGGCTAGTTGATCAGAGGGCTTCAGGGATGCCCCCACCACCACCAAATCTCTGCCTTTGATAGCAAGAGGCTCTGCTTTTCCACATGGTGCCTGGATACTCTCAAAACTATCACTTACCCTCTTTACCCATCAAACTATCTCCTCGGGCCTCTAACGTCATTTTAAATTTCCACAATTTTATATTCTGTAAGAAAGTCAGTTGTATTAATTTTCTGTGAAAAATGAAGAGAAAAGGACATATGTGGAAATCCTTCAGATCATTAACAGTGGGAGGGAAGTGGCTAGCAAGAGAAATATATGAGCTGCCGATGGATCATCTCCATCCCATGCACACAAGCTTTTGCCTTATTGGTATTTGTTATTCTCACAACAGAGGCACAATCAATTGGACAAGAGACCTAGTCAATACAATTGAACTTTGCAAAGTACTACCCTGTCATAATAATATGCCGCAGAACGTCTGCCCACAGGCTTACATGACACAGCTTTTATTGTGTGAGACTTATCAGCAGCCATGTTTTTCTCACTAGGCTGGAACCCTGTGATGTCAGTGGTGGAAGAGTCCTGTTAATCACCGGTAAGTGCCACGTGCTATCTGTGATGCCTTGTATGAAGGAGGGTGATAAAAAAAGATGCATTGTGACATGACTGTCAGAAATGCTTAGAGGATGATGCACTTGCATTAAATGGCTTTGCAAGTTGGATTGACACTAAACACTCCACAAGTGAAGTGGAGGGGGCGGGGAAAAACAACACAACCAATCTAGGAAGGACTGTCTAGGTCTCTGCCAGGCCCCAGTTATTTTAGACCTGGCGACAGAGAGCTTAAAGCTAAAGGGAGGTGGCTGATGTCTCCTCTCTCAACTGCAAATACAAGAAGCTAGGATACCCAGACAAAAATGTGCCCAGCCATCCTACCCCTCCTAGAAATGCCATTCCCGTGACAGTCCTTTCTCTGTAAAGCACACACAGCTTATAATGATGCCAGCACATCACTCACTTGCTCAGTATTTTCTCTGCTGTCAGACCCTTCTTCACAACACTCTAATCTGTCAGAAGTGTAAGGAACAAGAGGAGGTCCTTCTGTCTATATTCTCTTTCTGGATGTTTATATATTCAGTAAATGTTCCACAATAACAATGGCCACATTTGTTTATGAAAATGTCCATACATTTTATTTTGCAAAGCTGGTGAGATTTATCATAACAGTGTTGTCTTAGAGGAGAGAAGATGAGAAAATAGTCAAGTGTCTTCTGTTGGTACATTAATGCAGGCTAAAATGGTGGCCTGCATTAATGAAACATCTCTAAATTTTACAAAAAGAGGAGAAGGAGGGAGAGAGGAAGAGAAAGAAGTATGGAAGTAAGGAAATATACATTGATAGTGAATTGTTTTATCACAATAAAAATAATCCATCAAGATCACTGAACTACCTAGGTAAGCTGAGTGAGTTCTGTCATCAGGAGATGCTGTAGACACAATGGTCCTTCACAAATCTCTCAATCCCGACACTAGAATCATTGAATCTGCTATATAGCATGGCTGAGAAGCCTTCTAGGTATGAACATTAAGGATCCTAAGGTGAAGTGAGCAGATTCCTGAGTTGTCCACATGGGATCAATAAAACCCTGAGGGTCTTCCTCAAAGAATGAAGGAAGCAGGAGAAGCAGGCAGAAATATGGAAATGGGATGTGGAAGTGTAGGATTGATCAAAGTAGAAATGTGGCAATGACTCACTTTGAGCAGAGAAGATGGGTGGGCCATGAGCCAAAGGATGAATGCAATCTTCAAAATCTAGAAGCAAGAAATATCATCTCCCCCTCAGATATAGAAGGAATGATCACCTCTAGAATGGCAATGTGTAAGCAGTTGTGTGTAAGCCACTATGTGTGTACGCTATTATGTGTGCAAGCTACTAAATTCATGTTAATTTTTTAAAGTAAGAATAGGAAAGTATTATAAAAGATTTCTGCTTTGCTTTCCAAGGGGTTCTGGGGCCACTTTCCAGATAAAAATGTTTGTTGCTTCTTTTATATAATTATGTTCATGCAATTTAAGAAATCAGATGAGATCATTCTAGCATTCAACATTACAAAAGGCTTGCCTTCTGTTTGTCTCTCAGACATCTGAAGATGTTCTGGCTCTGCATTGATGCTATTTCTCACATACTGTTTTTCTGTGTATATAGTGTATATGTGTGTATATATGTATATGAGAGTTTGTTGGCTGCAGAGGCCAAATGTTGACTTTGGGTGAGCTGATTTTTTTGAGACAGGGAATTTCACTGAACCTGAATTCACTTCCCTCCCCACCCCCCAAATTGGCAGATAAGCATAGTAAGCAAGCCTCAGGGATCTACTGCCTCTGTCTCCAATAGAATACTGGCACATCTGGCTTCAATTAGTTATGTGTGCTTACCCGATGAGCTATCTCCCAAGCCCCATTCTCAAATGATGTTTGAGAATTGCCATCTACCATTGATAACTTTGTCTTTTGCCTTATATTTTAGAACTCTGAAGAAACATTTAATGTAGTATAAGGCAGATACTTACATACAATCTGTAAAGAGCCACCCAGTACTTACCATGTGAGGTACTACCTCAGGGGCAGAAAAGGCAACAACAAATAAGCTAGACATACATACATAATCATAAGCAAAAGGCCCAAGTGTCCCCAAGTCAGGCATTGTGGAAAAATGAAAGGACTTAGAAGTTTGAGTTATATTGGGAAAGTGTTGCAGAGAAGGCAGGGCTTTGTATGGTTCTTCTTCTATTTAGATTTCCTAAAGTCAGTGAAACATGAATCAGTGGTTGTGGTCATGTAAATATGAGACATGTCTAGAAATAGTAGGTGTGGAGGTTTGTATATGCTTGGCCCAGAGAGTGGCACTATTAGGTGTTGCCTTGTTGACTCCAAGGTGTGGCCTTGCTGGAGGAAGTGCATCACTGTGTGGGTGGGCTTTGAGACCCTCTTCCTAGTCACTTGGAACACAGTCTGCTCCTGGCTTCCTTTGTATGAAGATGTAGAGCTCTCAGCTCCTCCAGTGCCATGCCTGCCTAGACACTGCTATGCTTCCTGCCATGAAGATAAAATACTGAACCACAGAACCTGTACGCCAGCCCCAATTAATCGTTGTCCTTTATAAGAGTTGCCTTGGTCATAGTGTCGCTCCACAGCAATAGAAACTTCAAGTTAGAAATTGGTACCAGGGACTGGGGTATTGCTGTGATAGGCCTGACAAAGCTTTTGTTTGGAGGAATGTAGATCTTGAGACTTTGGATTTGGAAAGTGGTAGAATGGTTTAAGAGGGACTTAATGGATTATCTTAGTAGTAGAAATATGGAAGATTATGGGGCAGTGGGCTGTGAGAAGCAGCTGGATACCTGGTGGAGCACAGGCTTCGAACCCCGGATACCATAAAGGGACGGTAGACGTTTGGCCTTGCTCCTGGGCCCTGGTTCCTCTCACTTAGCTTCAGTCATCCACAATAGCACAGGTAGAGGGCATGACTACAGGCTGCAGAGCCTCAAGAGATCTCCATATTAATGAGATACCTAAAGGGCAGAGGGCATAGCCAATTAAGCATTCCTTCCCAGACACTCCTCCTTGAAAAAAGGTATTTAATCTCAGGCCTGCTCTGAGGACACAGGGTACAGCTTCATCCACTTTCCATCATGACAATAAACCTTTGTAAACTATGGACTTCCTTTTGTCTTTGGGGCCTGCCATGGAGAACTGTAGAGGAGGCCTTCAACCAATGAGCCACCACCTAATCTCCAGCTGGAGGACCTCTCTGCGTTCCAGCCACGAGCCCACCAACTCAAGCAGGCTAGCCAAGCCAGCTGTGACCAGCCAAGCGAGTCACCTAAAGCAAGATTCTTATTTACCCCATGGGGTGCCACTGGAGCTTCTCTCCCTTGCCCCTCTCAGCTGTGCGCCTGTATGCTGATTCCCTCACCCCCCCCATCAGTCCTTTTGCAGTCTCCCAGCAGCATCTGGGAGTCCAAGGGCTGAGACCAGCCAGTCTCCAGCCAGCTGCCTCAGTGCAGAGACCTCCAACCGAAGAGCTCTGCCCCTGTGGGTCTCAGACTGTGATCTCCCCATGCCCAAAGTGGAGGTCAGTGGCTGCCCCTAGCCCGGTGTCTGCTGGGCACAGTATGGAGTAAACACAGTCAGATTCCTGCGCTTCTGTCCCCTGAACCACGGTTCCAGACGCCTGGGGCGGCAGACACACTGGACCCACAGCACAGCCCAACAGGACCCACACTCATGCATGAGCTACAGCCCCACAGAAAATGGTGGTGCTGAGGGTGATTTAAACTGAATAAGTCTGCTGGCTCAAGAGGTTTCACAGGAGAAGCTGTTGGTATGTGGCCTAAAGAGGTTTTGTGATATTTTGCTGAAGAATGTGGCTGCTTTTTTTCCCTTATCCAGAGAGTCTGCCTAAGGCTAAAGTGAACAGAGTTATATTAATTGCATTAGCAAAGAAAAAAAATCTCAAAAAAGACTTGTATAAATTTTGTCGTGTGGCTACCAAAGTTCACTCTTATGAAGAGCGTTTTGATGAAAAGGAGCAAACTAGGGAAGGAAAAGTACAAAAGTATGGTTCCAAGAATAAAGGGCACCAGGAAGTAGAATGGCGCAGAATCTTATGTTTAAGGAGACAAACAGATTAAGGGAGTGGTGACCTTGAGGCAAGATCCCACCCTGCTAAGCTTATTATTCATGCTTTTACAATTGAACAAAGGACTTGATTATTGTTTTCATTTGGACTTTTAATCTGAAATGAACTACAGTCCAGAAATGGAGAGCACAACTGTGATACAAATCTTGAGGTTGGAAGAGGCTTTTGATCTGGATCTTCTGGATCTTGAGAAATAGTGGCCATGAAAAGTTTAGGCTCTGCAACTGTGATACACACCTTTAATTCCAGAACTCAGGACACAAAGACATGCAAATCTCTGAGTTCAAGGTCAGTTTATGGAGCAAATTACTGGACAGCCAAGCTTAGGCAGTGAAAAAATTGGAAAACAGAAAGCTGGTGATAATGTAATAGAACAGGGGTGCCATGTTCCAGCTCCAGTGAAGCAGAGAACTCAGCAGCATCTGCCATTGTGGCTCTGGCTTTAGAGTAAGAGTATAAGGGGTTATGGGACAATTGATGCTGGTTAGCTGGGGTTAAGAAATTAGTGGTAATTAAGAAGAGACTAGCATCATTTAGGTGAAATCTAATGGGAAGTGTTTTCTTAGAGCACAAAGAAGCTGTGTTCCAGAGACAGCTAAGGTTGTACCTCATGCTGCAGTTGGACTTCGTAATGTGTACAAATCACCCAGGAGGTACTGGTTTTGAAGGCATGAAGGGGTCATGGAGAGTAGCTGAGGTCTGGCACTGTGAGAGGCCAGGGAAGGCCAATGGTGAAGGTACAGCCTCATTTGCAGTTGATGGTCCAGGACTGAAGGGGTCATGCAAAGAAATTGAGCTCAGTGCCATGAAGGGACCCTATGAGAGGCTATTGGTGAAGCCTAGTTGCTATTAGAAACTCCAGTTGTCAGACACTGTAGATAGATACCTGTACCCTGGGATGACCACTAGGAACAGCAGCAGCAGTGGAGTGGAATCAACCAGACCCTGGAGTGTAACAGAGAGAAGAGCTGTAGAGAAGTCATTTGGAGGAACCCAGAAGATCACATGTGGATCCCAGACATTGAAACAAGAAGCTGTTATACCGAAGTTGCCTTGGATACCTTAAGATGTTCTAGAGGCCAGAGACATGGGATACCTGCTGAGGAAAGCTGCTAACAGGGAGGGAAACAAAGAAAGAAAGAGTTGGACATCAGACATGGATATGCAGAGTATGGAATTTGCCCAGCGGCTTTTTTTTTTTTTTTTTGGACTTGCCTTTTGTCCTTTATATGAGTTGCCTTGGTCATGGAGTCTCTTCACAACAATGGAAACCCAAACTAAGTCAATGAGAAACCAAGAAATGGTTTGTGTGTGTGTGTGTGGTGTGTGTGTGTGTGTGTGTGTGTGTTTGAGAGTGTGGAAAGCAAAATAGCAGTGCATGTGAAATTCTGGGTCATTAAGCTTTGTGTGAACCTGAGCCCCAAGCTGATGCTGGGTTTGTTTGGAATGTGAGTGAGGATCACCTACAGGGCCATCACGTATGCAGAAACTGTACTTTCTTAGTCAGGCACTAGTGAATGTCCATCATCTGTGCTCAGAGAAGCCTAATGTAACTCAAATTGCTCTCCTATCCCTTCTGTTTCAGAGAGTTGAACTTTGCAGAGGGCCTTGTGGGTGTGGCTTGCTGGGCTGACTTGTTTGGTTTTGCTTTTTGCTTTCAGTTTCTGTCTTCTCTCATTATAAAGAGAATAAAAAGAAAAATGAGAAAGAAGATTATGTGGTTCCTAAGATTCCTAAGTCTTATTCCCAAGCAGTTTCTGACAATAAAAAGGATGGGAGGGAGAGGATGAGAAGAAAGAGAGACAGGAGGTCATAGGAGCAGGGGAGGAAAGAGAAGAGGGGATGATGGGGAGAAGATAGGAAGAGAGGAAGGAGAAGGATGGAGAAGGAGGGGGAAAGATGAGGTAGCAGGAGAGGGAGGGGAAGGTAGAGGGGCCCAGAAAGAAGGAGAGGGGAGAAAATGACCATCACATAGAGTTCCTAATCCATGGGCTTTGTTTAGCTCTGACAGCAGGAAGGGAATGTTTTAGGCTAAACTGTAAGAAATTACCATATTGGAAGCAAATCCATACATGGTCCAGGTGGACGGGTCTAGCCAGTTTTTCTTCTGACATCTTAGGACTCAGCAACATCTCAGCCACAGCAGATGGGTCTAGCCACAGCCCTGGCACTGAGGTGCTTCCTGTCACTGCATGATGCTAGCCTGCAGGGTCTCTGAACTGGGAAGACTGTGGCTAACACACACAGAAAGAACAAAGCACTTACGCAGTAGCCTGCCTTTCAACCAGGAATCTGAGATGCTAAGGATTTTCAACATTGCTGCCTGAATAAAACATGTCCCCTCATCATGCAGGATATGAAATTCTAGAACATGAAAAATGCTGTGCTTTTCAAATTTTATTTCTTAAAGGCTCAATTTCTGTGATGGAGTCGAGTCGTGAAGCTGCAAATAAATACAATAAACTCTGTTAATACACAGTCTTGTTATTTTTTTTCTGCAGATTTTTAATATGTGTGTATAGCCTCCTCTCGTCAGTATTTAACTCATGAAGATTTATGGCGACTTTCTCTTGAGAAGTCAAATGGATGTGCATATTTCATGCTGAAAGGTGAATGTGTCCACTGCTGTTAAAATGATACATACTGGGTGTCTTGTGAAAGATTGTTAAAATATAATTAAATGAGAAGATTTTTTCTTCTTGTTGTTTTTGACTCTCGCACTACCTTCATTAGAAAGTGTTTGTGTGTGGCGCTGGGGGACAATCAAGGAAGATGGCTCTGTTGGTAAAGCGCTTGCTACAAAAGCATGGAGACTTGGATTTCATCCCCATGAAACCCAGGAGCATGGCACCACATGTGTATAACTCTGGTACCGGGAAAGTTGAGACAGGAGGATCCCTGGAGCTCAATGGTCACCTGGTCTAGCCAAGATGGAGAATTCCACATAAGTGAGTGCCCTGTGTTGAAAAGTAAGGAGGATAGTGATTTTTATAAAAATCCAAAATCAGCCTCTGGCCTTTGCATGATGCAAACATGCACGTAGACATATATGACACATGTGTGCATAAACACTCATATACATAAGGCACAAATACTCTAACTCTTCAAAGACAGGAAGAGAGACAACAAGCATTTTTTTTCCATCTCCCAATATCCAGGGCTTAGAAGTCAAGGGGCATATAAGCTACATAGTCACGACAACGTATCTATCAGAATATCTGGGCTGCATCAAGGGGGCAGATGAAGGGTCCAAAGCTAACATCATTCTCAGAAAATGATGGCTTTATCTGATGTCTTAAAATTTGGAATAATCGAATAAAATTGTTAGTTCAGAAGAATAATAAAATGTACTTTGCATATCAGGGCCCTGAGTCATAAGAAAACCTTCAGAGAGAAAATCCCCATGCACTGATTGCCATGTACTATAATATGTTCCTTCCCTTAACATATTATGGTTTCTTTCATCAATGAAGGAATTGCTTTTTAGAGCAATAAAACCCGATGGGATAATTCCATTTGTTCATGTTACCAGTGGGATTTTCCTATAATGAATTGAGTTTCATGAGAAAGAGAGGGCACATTTTTATAGTTGAATGAGGATTAAACCAATTTAAATGTCTTTTCCTGACTGGGCAAGTCATTTAGTGACAACAGAACACTTTGTCTTCATGGTCAAGTAATGACAGAGTGAAGATGATTTTAAACAAACAAATTCTGAGGGAGACCACATTCAGTTCTGCTATTCTCTGACAATTTAAGCCAGCCAGCCAGGGCCATTCCAGGGAGTGACATGCTTGCTTTTTCTTTCTCTTTCTTGGGAAGCCTTTTGAACTTCACTTCTTGGCTAATTGTTTCATTTTATGCGACAGGATTGAAGGCAAGAGCATAAGATTCAAGCCAATGGAAATATGAACAATGGCATAGGTACATCTGTCATCAGGCAAATACCATGTAGAGACAAGGCTGTCTTTAAAAATGCTGATATCTTACAACCATAGATCAGTGTGGCTCTCAACTCATCAGAGAAATAGATGGAGATTAATTACTTCAGAAGTGTGACAGCTGATCAAGATGCAGAGAATTAGTGACTACGGGATGCTCTGAACTACTGCACATGTATGGTACCCCTCTACCTCCCAAGACTGGGGTGTCATTGAGGCAGGAGGCAGAAATGTTTAAGAGTCAGAGGTGGTTTAGGATGGCTGTGAGACTATTTTCTGGACATGTCAGGACTATAGGAATATCAAGATACTGTATATATAAGACCTGCATAAGCTTAAGCCAGATAAAAATCCCAGCATTAACGAGCATCCATGAAGTTCCTCACACCTATCTAGAGCTATTAGCCCCTAATAGACACCGAGAGTAAGGAGAGTCAACTTTCCTCAGGAATGTGGTCCCTGATAAGTTGCCTACACCCAGCAGATAGTTATATGTGTGCAAGGAGTGGACACAATAAGTTGAAAAGGGACTTGTGTAGTTGGGAATGAAAGGGGGATGGAGGAGGTACATGAAGAGTAGGAAGGGAGGAAAGTGGGGGTGGGTTTGAAAGGGAAAAATGAATCAAGATAAAGAACAAAGCAAATAAATCAATGTTGACCCTGGAAAGGGGTGTGAGCATCTCCCACCAGTGGCACCATTGCTGTGTGCTGGCCTCTGGATGAGGCCTCTGAATGACACCGTTCCTGGCATCACTCATTGTTGTGTTTTCTTTATGAGGCAACAGGTATGCACTTTCAGTTCTACAAGATGAATTTCTAACTTGCTGAGATTTATATTTGATTTTTGCAGCTGGTCCAGGCGCACTTGAAATAAACCAAAAGCTCTCAGAAGGATGGGTGAGTCTTGGAGAGCTGCTTCGTAACACTGTGCCTAGAGGAACAAGGCCTTGGGAGGGGCTGAACACCAAACAAACAAACAGAAAACAAACAAACAAAACCAGAACAAAACAAAAACACAAAACAAAAAGCCAAACCAAATAAACAAACAAAAAACTAAAAGCAACAGCAACAGCACAACTCCCCCCAAACTATTAAGATGGTAGATTCCACATTAAAAGCTCTTATCCAGGCATGGCATCAAAAAAGCTTTAGCATAAATAGGAAGGATCCACTGTGGCACCCTGTGATGGTTTGTATATGCTTGGCCCAGGGAATGGCACTATTGAAAGGTTGGAGTAGGTGTGGCTTTGTTGGAGTAGGTGTGTCAATGTGGGCGTGGGCTTTAAGACCCTCATCCTAGCTGCCTGAAAGTCAGTATTCTGCTAGCAGCTTTCAGATGAAGATGTAGAACTCTCAGCTCCTCCTGAACCATACCTGTCAGAATGCTGCCATTTTCCACCTTGATGATACTGGACTGAACCTCTGAACCTGTAAGCCAGCCCCAATTAAATGTTGTCCTTATAAGAGTTGCCTCAGTCATGGTGTTTGTTCACAACAGTAAAATCCTAACTAAGACAAACCCTTAAGCTTAAGAGTATGGGCTTAAGCTTCTGAGCGAATATATCAATTCAATATGCTAATGATGTAGCTCAGTGCTTGCCAAATATGCCCTAGGTTGGATACTTAGGTCCTGAACACTTGAGCATGTGCACGCATGGGAGCACTTGCGTGTGCCCACACACGTACCCCCCCACACCTCTTTTTATGTAGCAGTTACTTAGTCGGAGGGTCTCAGATTCTTTGACAATGAGATAGAGAGAGGATGTCAGCACCACATGTAAGGATGAAGTGAACAGGAGGTGAAGTGTCATTCATTGAATAAGGCCACAGTGTTTAATATCTATCAAAGCACCACCTGTAAAATTATGGACTACAACTCTAGGAAGTAAAATCTCTTACATACCAGAGAGAAATGGATCTCAGGAAGGGTGGAAAGGAAATCAACAGAAAAAAAATTCACCTAAAAAAAAACAAAAAAAAAACAAACACAAACAAACAAAACCCATACAGATACCAGCTTAAAGGGAAATACACATTCAAGACAATAAAGATGAAAACATTACTACAATATATAGGAAAGTACTCCTATGGTGATAGTCATGTAAAAAAAAATAGAATAAAATGAAATAAATAAATACAAAAACAAAACAAACAAAAGTTGAAAATCTAACAGATCGATATTTTCAAAGGAGCCAGAAAGGAAAACAAACAGAGCAAAACAAGCCAGTGATGTGATTGCAATCTCTGTCACTCTGCTTTCTTTTCCTAAGGGACTCTTTCTCCACAGGCAGGAATTGAACCCACGACTGTTATATGGAAGTGCTATTACTACTGGGCCATGTTTATAAAAGTATGTGTGAAAGAAAAGGTTAGTTTTCATCAACTTGTGATATAAAGTCACATAAAATACACACATATTTCTTTTACATGCATTTATATATAAGTAGGTGTACAATGAATAGTTTGTATGTATAATATAGGATTCATATAGATATATATCCTATATACATATACACATGATAAGATCAGTGAGATGTATTACAATTAACGACATTTTAAAACAGAAAAAAAAATAGCAGGGACTTTGTTAAACTAAGAAAATTGAGTCAACAGGAGGAGGTGTGGATCTGTGTTCCAGAGGAATGTGTCACAGAGGACTTTTAAACGTTGAGACGAAAGGAAAGTGGTCATATTAGAAGTCAGTCTTGGGCTTGGCGTGGAGGCTCATGCCTTAATCACAGCCTTAGGAGGCAGAGACACAGGACTCAATGTCAAAAGACAAACAAGAACCATATTAGACTGGGAACAGATAACTCTCAGCATTTTATTTAATTGATGAAAAGTACTATATATGTGAAAAACATGTTTTATGCATTAAATCTGGATGGTGGGTTTGCTCCTCTAATTTTTTTTAATCTTTGGAAAATGTTATATGTTTGAAACATTCCATATTTTAATAGAAATTACCCCTTTTTGGCCAGGCTTTTCTTTCTCACTTATAAGCTCCAAGGGGGGAAATGAAGTCTTACTTTTACCCTTTTCCTGAAGAAAATAGGTGGTTACTGATGAATTCTGCACATAGCCAGATGGCTTTCAGATTTTAAAGCAACAGTAAGTCTTACTTGGACATGTGGTCTCTGAAAATACACCACTCACGCACGATGTCTAAAAATGTATGTTAATATATTCTCATGTTAAATGAGATTAATCAAAGTGAAGACTCAGTGTTAGAAGCCGAAGTGTAAGAAGATGGTTAAAGTGTAAGAAGATGCTTAGACAGGTTAAAGCCATGGAACTGCGATCGAATCCTAACTGTAAATAAAGCTGCAAACTTAAACATGCAAGTTAAAAATGATTTTTGAAAGAAAGCCTACTTACTTTTATAACTGACAAGACAGTGATAAGAATTATAAGTAGGGACTTGCAAGCATGAAGACCTGAGCTGGATTCCCAATATCTGTATAAAGAGAGCCAGGTTTACATAGTACGTTTGAGAAGAGCCAAGGTTACATAGTGAGTCCCTGTCTCAAAACCCCAAAACCCCAAGCAAAATTCCCCAAAGCCAAAATAACAGCAACAACAAAGTTGAAATACTCCTAAAGAAGACTCCAGAGGTTGATCATTTGGCCTTCTTGTGCACGTGGACCGTGGGTATGTGCTACATACAAGCATGTACACATGCCCCCCCCCACACACACACGGCATGCACACACTCATATATGTGCATGTGTACATACTCACTATCACAAATGCACACATACACTCATGCTCGCACACAGATACACACACACACACACCCCCCCATGAACATACACACATGGAATTACAAAGTAACAGTAATAAGAGCCTTGGGATTTTATATAATTATATAAATGTTAACTGCTACATTTTACTTCTTCCATAGAGAGGTGTTATGTGACTGCTTTCTGTATGTGTCTCTCACACGCATGCAATTGGCTGTCAAGACCAGAACAAGGATTCAAATCTCCTGAAACTGGAATCAAAGGCAGTTGTGAGCCACCTGACCTGGGTGTGGGGAGCACACCTGGGTCCTCTGCAAGAACACAAGTGTCGATATGCTGTGTCATTTCTCTAGTTCTGAAATAGTATTTCTTACCATATATACAAAAAGAGAAAAATCTAGTGGTCCATGACATAGTTCATAGTTGATTGGACTAATTATTATATATAATATATATATATAATATATATATATATATATATATGTGTGTGTGTGTGTGTGTGTGTGTGTGTAGTGTGTGTGTGTGGTGTGTGTGTATGTATATATATATGATTCCATATATATATTCCATTGATATATAATGGAATGTATAAGTACAGGTTACTATAAACACAATTAAGAGAAAAAAGCCAAGGTTTGAATAAGATTTGAAATTTCTTACAGAAAAGGGTAAAATTTGTTAAATAAACTCAACTACAAGCTGTTTTTGATGGAGAAACAAGGGTATAAAGATTAAAAAGATGAGTGGTCTTCATTGGGCCACTGAGATCAAAGAAAGCAGAAGTGGTAGGGACAATTTAAGGTGGACATGAACTCAGAAAAAATAAGAACAAAAATTATTAAGTGAGAAAGAGTGCCATTTTCATCACTAGGATTTAGAATCTTAATAAAGAACTTATTGACCAAATTGTGATAAACTGGATCACATTTCCATGCATAAGTCAAAACCCTAAAGAGCTGTGGCAACTATACTCATGTTTTTGACAGATTATTAATCATAAAAAGGGATAAATACACATACCTGTAATCTCAGTATTTGGGAGGCAGAGGCAGGAGCTCAAGGCCAGTGTTAGCTACATAATGAGTTCAAGGCCAGCCTCCGTTATATAAGATTGTGGGGAGGGGGGAGGGAGGAGGGAGGGAGGGAGGAAAGAAGGGAAGGGGAGAGGGGGAGGGAGAGAGACAGAGATAGATAGATAGAGATAATAGATAGATAGATGGATGGATGGATGTAGATAGATGACAGATAGATATTATCTATTCAAATTTTAACTGTACATGTAACCATAATGTAATTGCTACAAAATACTAGGGTATCAAAGTAATAAGTTATTAGAAAGCAAAAAGGTTGCAAAGGCTATAATTTACCCAGATATTGGTAATTAAAAAATTAAGTTCACAGTCCTGAATATCATAGAAATCAAAAACAAAATAAGGCCAAAAAATATAGATATCTGCTAATCAACTCTTACAGAGAAAAAAATTCTTAATTATTAGAGGATAAAAACATAAATGTAACATTACTGGAGCAGATTTATTAAACAATGATTTAAAATAAAGTAAGCATTTTGCTTAGGTGGGAAGAAAGAAGAGAAAACAAGGGCTGAGAAGGTGGGGCACAATTGTAGAAAGAAAAATAAAAATAGATTCTGAAATTAACTAATGAACTAACTTTTTGAGAGAAAAAGAAGAAATCAAATCAAGAAAGAGAAAACCAAAGGCAAGCAGGAAAATGATCTTCATTGACAGTTCTCAAATCCCTATTACTAGGGAGAGTTTTTCCCCTGAGCCTCTGACCCTTTAAAAACAGCAATAAACTCTTGGAACATTATCTCTGCTGTCTTATTTGCCCAGAACACAGAAAGGACAGCAAGCTAAGCAGGAAACGTGGCAAAAGTAGAAAAACAATTAAATGTGATCCAGAAGGAAAATACTAAAACTGTAAAATTTCCCTTATGTGTCTAGATATGAAACGCTTCCAAACATAGCTTTGGAAAAACACATTGAAAGTATCTTAGGTCTTTGCCACCAGGCCATGAATCTTTGGGTGACTTGGAGTGAACAGATTACATAAATAGTTGTTTAAAAAATAGTAATCAAAAGTATCCATGTTGATGTGATTCAAAAATGAAACAAAACAAAAACCCACATTATTGTTATTAGGCAAAAATACCAAAAGTGCGCTGTAATTACAGTCAGTGTAGTAAGAGTTCCCAGCCGGTAGATGGCTCAGTCGGTAACACGCTTGCTGTGTAAGCGTGAGGATCTGAGTTTGACTCCCAACACACAGACAAAAGCTGAGTGTAGTCGTCCATGCTTGTCATGTCAGTGCTGGGGAAGCAGAGACATGGAGAGCCCTATGGTTTGCTGGCCAGGCAGCTTAGTCTACTGTTGAGTTCTAAGCCAGTGAGAGACACTGTCTCAAAAGATAAGGTGCATGGTGAATAGCTCCTGAGGACATCTGAGATTGTTCCTTGACTGCCCCCCCAAACATGTACACATACATATACACATGTATACACATTCCTTAGTATACACACACACACGCACACACACACACACACACAGCACGCACGACAAGCATGCATGTGTCTCAGGCCACAAAGACTTATCACTTTTGTAACTAGCCTGGTTATCATTTTATGGCTAGAAGTTATTTACATCTGATGGTGGACAGGAACACATGCTTCTGTACTCCCCTCCTGAGCACAGGAGTGTCTTCTGTTATCTACAGTCCCTTGCCACTTGTTTGCAGAGAGGTAATGTCGGGAACTGTCTGTCTAATCCTGGAGGCCTATCAGTTACTTCGACATCACCATGACCAAGAGAAGCAATCAAGGAAAGACAGGTATATCTAGTCCCATGCTTTCAGAGGGTGAACCCAGAGTCTCTTGGCCCTCTGAGTTTGAGTGGACTATCCTGTGGCAGCAGCTTGTGGAGGAAGAGACTCACCATAACACGGCAGGCAGGAATCAGAGAGATCACCAGGAATTGTCAAGGGACAATATTTCTCCAATGACCCACCCCAGAGTGGTCTACTTCCTCCAGCTAGACCCCTACTTAGCAGACATTCCACAACTTTCCTTGAATAGTTGCATCACTTGGGATCAAGGAAGCTATAATATTTCCTCCAGTTATTACTCATGCTGCAGAAGCCATGTTCCTGTAGAGCATGCATAGGCTTACAGGTTTTAGTAGAACCAACTACAGCCCTCATCCTTACAGCACCAAATCTCATTTGAAGGACACTTAGGTGAGAATCACAGCCTTAAAAGAATTTGGTAAAGACACTCTTTAGCCTCTTCTTGGTTTGGGTATCGTAAGAAATGAAGCTGGAGTACGCACAGAATGCATTTCTTACTCTAGTCATTTTTCTGCTGTAACATTCAGGCCTATTTCTCCAGTGACTCTCAAAAGAGATCAGAAACTATCAAATGTGCCCTATTACCAGAGGAGAGAAAAGTCTGCTTCTTCACAAATTCCAGTCCCGCAGAGTCTCTATAGAACTTGTGGGAACCCATCTTTTTTTTTTTTTAATTGGACATTTTATGTATTTACATTTCAAATGTTATCCCTTTTCCCGGTTCTCCCTCCGGAACCTCTCTATCCCATCCTCCCTCCCCCTGCTTCTATGAGGGTGCTCCCCCACCACCCACCTACCCACCCACCTACCCACCCACCACCCCTCCACCTCACACCCTGGCACTCCCCTACACTGGGGCATTGAGTCTTCACAGGTCCAAGGGCCTCTCCTCCTATTGATGCCTGACAAGGCCATCCTCTGTTACATATGTGGGAGGGACATGGGTCCTTCCATGTGTATTCTTTGGTTGGTGGTTTAGTACCTAGGAGCACTGGGGGGATCTGGTTGGTTGATATTGTTGTTCTTCCTATGGGGTTGCAAACCCCTTCAGTTCCTTCAGTCATTTCTCTAACTCCTCCATTGGGGACCCATGCTCAGTCCAATGGCTGGCTATGAGCATCTTCCTCTGTATTTGTCAGACTCTGGCAGAGCCTCTCAGGAGACAGCCATATCAGGCTCCTGTCAGTAAGCACTTCTTGGCATCCACAATAGTGTCTGGGTTAGGTGTCTGTATATAGGATGGATCCCCAGGTGGGGCCCACCTTTTGTTAGGCAACAAGGGCCAGCTGCCCACTGTGCTAGCCCTCGGGTCAACACCATGCTCTTCTGTTCAGCTCTTCACAAACTTCAGATCTATGGTCCTTGAAGATGGGAGCTCTACCTTCCCCTCCTGACTCCCATTAGATTGAGCACATTTTCTTCTACTTAGCAGACTGAATAAATATTTGCTAAATGGATTTAAACATGAAAATTGAACTGCTTGAGTTCACCCTGTGTCAGATTTCTCAAGAGGTTAGATGTCAGGCTTTATAATTAGGAAGATGGTCACCTCTGGGGTGCCATTACTGTTGGCCTAAATGAGAGGTTGGGAATGTGCATGTATGGTGAGGTGCAGGGGAGGGGCCAAAACAAGACAAGTTGAAAACACTGGAATGGTTCAATGCAGTAAAGAAAAGGCTGAGAAAGAGGGCTACGAAGGAGAATTTCAGAGAACTAGCCGCTATTTCCACACAGAAAACAGAAGTAGATGAGAGATAATGGGATTACGTTAGACCCAGAAGCTTTCATGACAGAAAGAAGGACTCCCTAGTGCAGTGTAAAATGACTTTGTCTTGTAGATTCTCTTCATGGAGTGTCTTTATATTCAAACTGCCTCCATTCCAGAAGTTTAAACACAGGACTTCCTGGAAGGGTCTTGGTAAATTCAACGTATTTTATTCATATGTCTAAGCATCTGGATTCTGAATGGGTTTAGTCACAAAAGGGTTTTGCAACTGTGTGCTTCTTAAAACAGTTAACTTGTGCTTAAAACACAGAGGCCAAAGTGAAGCTCTAAGTCACATTTGTAGTCTGAGTTCAAGCAGGATGCTTTAGAAAATGTGGACCAGTGTGTGGCAAGCATCTTTCATACATCTGAGAGGTGCTGACAGGATGCCTGATGGGAAAAGGGGGCAAGCAACACTGCTGTTTCTTCCTGGTCAGATGTGACCAGATCCACCAGACCTCTCTTTCTGTGTGCTATGAAAGTGACATGGTGTTTACTCTCCATTAGCAGGAAGTATATTGCCGAGCAGGTTTGGAATTAACTATTTCCCTTACTGGGATGTGAGCAGAGGCATCTTTGTTATTCTCCTGGATATAATTAGATAAGTAATTAATGGCCACTTGTGCAGCCTGACCCCAAAACAAACAAACAAACAAACAAACAAACAAACAAGAAGGAACTGCCCTAGCCATGGGTATTAGAGGTGTAAAAAGTAAAGGGTAAAAATCCAAGCCTGTCTTCTAGTCGATGCGCTGGAACACGATAGGAGGGAACTAGTATACACTGGTCCTAGCTCTTTACTTCCTCTGACTCTGAACTTTACCCAGAGAACAAGAGAGACCAGAATGCTGGGAACAGCTCTAATAAGTGATGTAGCTTTTCATCTATGTGTTTGCCAAAGAGAAAGTCATGTTTTCTGTCATGGATAATTATGGGATCTTAACTTGAACTGGAAATAGACACCCTCTCCTGCACTGTTAGATAAGGCTTACCACTCAAAACAAAATGGTCACCCATCTCAGATGAGGACAGTCTTGTCTGCACAAACTGCCTTTGGAGAGGACTCAGGCAAGTTGGAGGCCTCTGTATAGCAATTGCTAGACAGCCCCTCTTAGAAATGTGGATCTCAGATGTCTATGTACCATTTCATTCAAAGAGGAAAGGAAAACACAAGCCTCAGGCTTGGATAGTGAATGGTGTTAGAGCGTAGAAACGCAAAGCAAACTTGAGATTTCCATGATTTGGGAACTGAGTGGATCCATCAGAGGCAAGGCTTTACCCAGGCTCCTCCTTTCCCTTTAGGAGATGACTCACAGAAAGGCTTTCGCTTCTGTTCTGCATGGCTGGTTACTAGATGGGCCCAAGAGAATGACTTCTCCAAGCAACGAAAGGAAGAACACCTCTTGGGCCCATAATGCCTGATTTAATCAATTTTTTTCTTTTCAGTTGATGAGGGATCTGAATATAGTCACATTGAGGGCCACGGGAGGCTCTCCTATTGGAAGGGGTAGTGGGGAGGTGGAAGGCAGTTATTTTTGTCTTCAGCTAGTAAATTGCCATTGGCATGCCAGATAAATCTATTTCTTTGCCTTAGCTTCTCAAAAGAAGTAGGAAATTGTAGCTTTCATAGGTTGGTCCCCACCAGTGGGTGTGTGTGTCTAAGTTTTGTGTATTATATATGTGAGTGCATGTTTATGTGTGTGAACATGTAGGGGCATAAGCACATCTGTGTGCGTGGATGTGGAGGCATTGTCTTCCACAACTACTCTTCACCTTACACTGATCCTCTGCTCACTGACTGGCTAGACTATCTAGCAAGTCCCAGATGTACATCTCTGCTGCCCCACCCCCTCTCATACCCCAGAGGAGGGATACAGAGATGTGCCACCATGCCTGACTTTTATGTGGGTGGTGGGGATTCAAACTACTGTGATCTTTTTTCTGTCAACTACCCAGTGTGGCCCATGAATTTTCTATCTTAGAAGAATGCATGTACTTGTCAGATTGCTCTGGCTTGGGCTGGTAGGAAACAGGCCGTTCCTGTGAAGGAAAAGAGATGATTGTTGTCCCCTGTAAGACGGGTCATGTCAGTCTGTTGAATACAAGATAAAAAGTTGAGTTGATGAGTCAACAGATGAATGGATGCAGTAACCTATTCAACCTCTACTTAGAATAAATGCAAAGACTCACTGCTATCCAACTCTTCCCTTTAAGTGACAAATTCTCATACATTTAAAAATGGTTTAGTTATAGTGCCTCAAAGATTAGTATGAAATGAAGGTGAATTATTGCTTGCCCAGATCCATACATAGATAGCCCGTTTTCCTATTCAGAATCTATGTCAGTTGCTCACTTTATGGTGCTCCAAGACATTTTAGATATATTAGAGATTAAGATCTTTTTGAAAGGCATGCAAAATGCTGATAGATAAGAATAGAATAGAAGAGACTCGGGTTCTATTCAGCTGAAAAAATGCAAGTTTGGAAATTTGGGGTATGTATCTAATCCCCCATTCTACTTGTCTGAGACCACATGTGCACAAGGTATATAGTGTAATGTGTGTGTGTACATACATGTTCAACTATGCCACATCACTCTTCATAAACTGTAATAAGTATTTGTTTCTTTTTCATTTTTTAAAAAAGTTTTTAATTTATTTTATTTATATGTATGTATCTCAGTGTATAGCCATGTGCTCACTGGAGCTAGAAGAAGATATGAGATCTCTTAGAGATGAAGTTACAGGTAGTTAGAAGATACTTGGGTACTGGGAAGTGAACTCCAGGTCTCTTCACTCTTACCAATTGAGCCATCTCTCAGGTCATCAGTTTATAATTCAAATGTCATTCCCTTCTGAAGAGATGCATGATGACCCCTTCCTGGAAAGTTCCAAGAAAGAAAGGACAAAGAGGAGAATATAAGAGAACTCATCTTGCCAAGAGGGAGCCCTGAACAGAATGGGGAAACTGACATACACAGGACGGATGGAGGTCAAACCTAGGCCATCTCATTACATGCAAACCCTGCAACCTCCTTCCACACACTGCTCTTTGCTGCATCTCAAGTCGGTCTATGTGTTTGTCCTTGGGTGTTGGAGTGAAGAACTCTACAAGTACATGTGTGATGCATAGATGTTTGGGACAATGGCAGGACACTTGAATTTTTTTTTAAAGCAAACATGAGACTTGGTATTTAATTGTGAAGGTTCAATGAGATGTTGCCAAAGATGGGCACATTGGGAGAGCTTTCTTTCAAAGTACCACCCTGCTTCTCCCCACCTCCCATGTCCCTGTCCATATTTACAGAGAAGGAACTGCCCTGGTTGACATTCACATGGAAGTTGACATTTGGTTCACTTCCAAGAGAGTGATGTGGGCATAGCTTCTCCCCTACCCCAAGTATGGTCCTTGGACAAACCTGGTGACTAAAATGAGCTTCAACAAAAACCATTGAGAAGGAGCATGAAAATGATTGTAATCCTCACCTATGTCCAGCTGACACCCGTAAAGCACAATTGTGTTTTAATGATAGCTCTTTGGAATGACTCTGGTTATGCAAGGCTTTCAGACCCCAGCAAATGCCATCAGTCCTTGCAAGCCCTGTAGGTAGATTTTGCTCTTGATGTGTTCAAGTTCGAATAGAATATAACAGCACCATTAAGGGTGCCCTAGAAGTACAGAGAGCGGCTGTTGCATAGTTAAGTGAAATAGGGAGCATTTTATGTCTGATAGAGCAGTCATCTTGCAAAAGGTAAATTGGGAGAGAGAGGCAGGGGAAGAGATGTTTAAAGAGCAGCTTCAAGAGAACAGGCAAATGGAAGTGTGAATTCTTTCATAAATTCCTTTCAAGTAACACACTATTGAGCTTTTAGAAGAAAAAAAATGCAGATTCTTTTCCAGACTCAGAAATAAGGTAGCTCTCTCCCACCCTTCCAGACCCTGCATGCTTCAAAGAGACTCTGATCACCACCCTGTTAGCAGGAAGGGGAGAGAGAGAAACAAGAAGAGAACCCATCTTTCACGACAATAAACAGACCAAGTTCAGCTTGTCATCATGAGTGATGAATGACTACCTATCACTTCCCTAGGGAGAGAGAACCCAGAGATTGGGTATCAATTTTTATAATTTTAAGGCTGAGAGATAATAACTGCTGAAATGGGGCACAGTATATAACAATCCCCTCTGAAAATGTGATTATACATAAAAATCCATAAAAATGTACAAAGTGATAGATGAACCAAGAGTAAACAAATGCGGTTTTTTATCCTTTTGGAATGGAGCAGAAATAGCATATGCAGAGAGAATGATTTTATTTTGTATTTTTAAAAGAAATATTTGGAACTTAATTGAATTATGCTGCTGGTGGGAATTGAAATTTTTAGACAGAATATAGGATTTTGTTTTAAATTGAATTTTATATTGAAGAAATGAAGAATGCACCGTCAGTGAAATATTAGCAATAAAGTTGACACATTTCAACAGACAACAAAGAAAACTAAACATAATAAAAGCTAGCACAATCATGCCCACATGCTCCTTCCCTCCCAAGGGTCCATAATATCTATTCATGCTAATTTTGATAAGAAAATTATCTTTGATCTATGTTTAATTAAATCTAATTTACATCAGATATTTATTTTTGAGAGTTTTCTTTAAAGATCAAAATGATATTTTTCTAGCTGCCATGCCACATCAACTCTGTCTCTCAGGTTTCTAATAATTTTATTAATGAATCTGAGCATGTTTGAGATGCTTGTCTCATTTTATTTCTTATAAGTTATCAAGTTAATTCAAAATTCAGTGCAATAAATTTTACCAGCATATATTAGTTTTTCATTTATTTTGAGCTATTTTGTTTGAGTTTGGGAATATCATGGATCTTCAATTAGGTAAATTAAAACATAATTATTACATTTATTTGTGAATATTGTTGAAGGCACATGCCCCTGGCCTTGTAGGGTGGATAGAGATCAGAGGATAACTGGTGGGTTCTTTTCTTTTACCATGTGAGTCCTGGAGATCAAACTCAGGCCACTGGTGGCAAGTACCTTTACCTACTGAATCATCTCACTGGCTTCAAGTAAATAAATGTCCCCAGATGTACATAATGAAAAGCCTTCTCTCTGCTTACTGTAAAAATATGAGAAGAAAGAGAAGGAAGAAGAGGAGAAGGAAGAGAAAAAAGAGGAGGAGGTGGAGGAGAAGGAGAAGAAAAAGAAGGAGAGGGAGAGGGGAAGGAGAGGAGAAGGAGGGAGAGAGAGGGGAAGGAGGGAGAGGGGGAAGGAGGAAGAGGGAGAGAGGAGGGAGAAGAGAAGAGAAGGAGAAGGAGAAGGGAAGGAGAAGGAGAAGGAGAAGGAAAGAAGGAGAAGGAGAGAAAGATCTTGTCATATAGACCAAGTTGGATTCAAATTCAGGATCTTCCTGCCCAAAGCTCTTGAGCACTAAGATTACAGCTGTGTGAAACTATGTCTGGTTAACTTAAAGTATTCATTCTTTGGTTCATTTTGTAAGAAGGAAATGGTGGGAGTGAGCAAAGGATGAGAGTTGGGGGAGAACATAGCATATAATTCTATATGAATAGAACATATGTAATTATATACAGTGCAATGTATATAGGAATGACATCATCAAAACTAAAAGAAGTTATTTAAAAAACTCAGGCAAGGACAATTAAATAAGCAAAGATACCCAGATGGAAAAGTAGGTGAGGACAGAGTGGGTGAAACCGCATGACTTCTGAGCTACAAGGCGCAAAGGGCAGACTCTGATTCCCAGGCAGAAGGTATGCTTTACTTTGTTGACAGATGTGAGTCAATCCTTAACAGCCAGCACCTGATTCTGATCTTATCAATTATTAAAACGTATGTCTCAATGTTTAACCTATATTCTGTTCACACTTATCTCCATAAGATTCTGTTTAAGAATAAAAAGCAGTTATGGTCTTTTATCTATTTAAGAAAAAAATGTTTGGTTTGTAGAATATTTTTATTTTGTGGTGCTGGGGTCAGATTGAGGACCCTTTTCCTGCCTAATGGCATACTACTAAGATCTGTGTTCTCAGCCTGTGGTAGCATCTTTTGCAATTAGAAACTGCATTAATAATGTATGTCTGTTTTATAGTTATAGTCGATGGAAATGCCCCTTTTCTCCTATAAAGTTTGAAAATATTGTAATGAAGGTCCTTTGTGGTCCATTTATATTCTCCTACTCATGATTAACAAATAGCATGCACATCATAAGAACAACCTCAATGGAGTAGGCAAGTGCAAGCCTTACATAGTTAGTTTCCTTTTAAATGACATACTCTGTGGAGCATTTAGAAGAAAAATTGGGGTTCATCTAGCAGAAAGCAGCTTTCCTCCTCTTATTTGCATCTGAATACGGTTTTATTGTGCAGTTTTGATGTATTATTTATAGCAACCAGGTTGAGAAAAGGTACAAAGATGAGTTTTACACCAATCTTTTAAAATGACCACGGGGAAGAACATCGTAGCATCTGCCCAGGTCAGCTATGCTTACAGGAAGCTCACTCCGTCAGACGCTCCAAAACCAGCCTGCGTGGTCGGGAAAACATCGATCATAAACACTTACAGAAAAGAAGACTGTAGGGAGTGTAGGCTGGAGAAAGAATTCCTGAGCAACATGGGAGTTAGGAGATGAACAAACCTTTGGTTGAACTGTAACTTCTTTAATATATGATGACTCTGAAACTTTTATTAAAAACGGACTCAGATTATTTACCCATAGCTGCCCTGATGCCTAATAAGAGAGATCCAGGAAGACCAGGTAGTAGGGGAGGCCATGCATGAGCCTGTTCCGAACAGCGCAAACTGCAATTCTTCTCACTAAACACCTTGGATGAAATCCAGCTTGAGAGTCATAAAGCACCTTCGAATGAAAGATATTGCCACTGAAGCAGCCGTGTTTGCTTATCAGAGGAAAGGCAACCAATTAATAGCTTTATTACTAATACTATTACCCCGAGGGCTAAAATCAGGTTTATTTATTTATTTTAATTCAACATACTGAATTCTACACAGACGCACAACGGGGCACAGCTCGTATTACAAATGAATAACTTAATTAAAAAACATTGATTTGGCTCATTGACTGCTGCAAATCTTATTAAATATTAATAATAACATTTTGTATTTTTTATACTAGGCATGAAAGTTTTATGCACTTACTCCCCTACAGGAGCCTTAGGTTTTATAACAATATCTTGGGCAGCTCAAAGCACAAATATAAATATTGCATTGGCCGTCTTGGTACAATATATGTACTATACACATGCCTATGAGTGGATATGCATACATTTACCCAGATGGGCATGGAGTTAGAAAAGCTGATTGTAAGCAAGGAAGGAAAGAACTTGAAGACTGTAAGACTGTTTTTCTTTAGCCACGAAGGAGCTCTTGAAACAAGTATTGTATGCGATAGGTCATACCTTTTCTCAAGAGTCATTTGTTTGCAAATTCTAAATGTGGAACACAAAGCACAAAACACTGCCCTATCAGTAGCTTTCTGTGTTGTCCACAGTCACAACCTGAGTGTAGTTCCTGTGTACCCATATAAAAGCCACATCTTGTGGGGACATGTCTGTAGTCCCAGCTTCTGGGGAGATAAAGAAAAGCAATTCCTTAGAATTCACTGGTGAGCTAGCCCAGCCAATTGGTGAGCTACAGGTTCAGTGAGAAACCTTGTGTTAAAAAATAAGGGAAGAGTCATGATGGTAAACACCAGGCATTGGCTTGTATGTGCACCTAAACACATGCAAACACCTCTGACCCACAGAGCGTTTCTACAAAAAGACAGAAATTCCTATTTCCCCCTGCTTGCTCAGAAAACTCATGAAGTTCACTAGCCAATGGAGCAGCCCTTAAAGTTTGGATATTTTGTTTATTTTTGTCGCTGTAAATGAGTTTATTTGGTATGTTTATATACAAGAGTGCCCAGTCTAGGACTGTTAGCAGTGTATATGGACAACAAGGAGCCGTTTGGGTCCCTCTGGGCTCTTACTGGGAAGCATAAATGTTTGGCATCAACTGACAGCTGTGGACACTGAATCAGACACCGTTATTTGGAATGTTCTTCCATTATTTGGAAATTTTTACTTAAAAATTTGTAAAGATTCCAGCTGAACATCATTACTTTGAACTTCTGCAGTGACTTTATTTGTATCTTGAAGTCATTTGACAACAGTTGAGAACTTAATTTGCTTAAGTCATTTCCTTCAGTCACCTCGGAGGTCAGAGGAACAGCCCGGACTTCTGAGTTAAATATTGATTCCAAAACTGAGCAAACTTCCTTAGGGATGCAATCATAGCAACTGAGACTCAAAACACAAAGCTAAAGCTTTACTAAGTACTTGTCAAAAGCTTTCAGCCACACACTACAGAAATCTGAGCAGGAGAGGGAAGAGACGGATGTCTTCCTAAGAAAACACTGCTCACAATAAAGTTACACTGTTCTCTGAAATGTGTAATTAAAAAGAACAAACCAGAAATCTTTAAAATATAGACTTCTTCAAATAAAGGTCAGTGTGAAGTTTGAATGACAAGGCCCTCAGTAGCCATATATTTGAATGCTTAGTCACCAGGGAGCGAAATTCTTTGAGAAGGTTAGAAGGTTTAGGAGGTGTGGCCTTGTTTGAGGAAGATGTGTCACTAGAGTAGGTTTTGAGTTTCAAAAGAGCATGGCAGGCCCCAGGTTCTCTGTCTGTTGTGGATCAGGATGTAGGTAGCTCTCAGCAGTTATTTGAAGCATCATGCTTCCTACCCTGATAATAACAGACTGAGCCTCTGGAACTGTAAGCAAACCCCCAAATAAATGCTTTCTTTGATAAGAGTTGCTGTGGTCATGGTGTCTCTTTAGAGCAATAGAACAGCAACTAAGACAGTCAGTATTGGGTACAAAAAAAATCAATTTATTCAATGCTCTAAAAGCACATCTTAGGACCCAAGTAAGTACTTCAGTGATGTGTTGGTCTGGGCTATTAAGTCTCTGCAGAGTTTGCCTCTTGCTGATCTTCTACTCATACGGCAGTTCTAATGGGTCTCTAGAAACACTCCTGTCTTTGCTCCTGAGGTTTTCTGCTGCTCTTAGTGTTTGGTTTCTTTTATAGGCCCTGGCTCTACACCTGATATAGACGGCAATTTGAACCTCTTTATCTGGACTCCTTTCCCCTGATCGTCCATTCCCTCTGGGCCTTTGCAGATGACCACTTCCACTTACTTCTTTTCTGCTGTGATTCTAACACAGGCACAGGAACCCTCACTCCTCCGAGTGTACCTACAGACTGGGTGTTAGTAAAACAGAAACTCCTCTCTGCTGATCAAAGAAGATACAGAGAAGCTTAAAAAGAAGAGAAATTTAAAACAAAACAAAACAATAGGTGGCACAATCACCAGTCATAACTATCAGAATCAGTGGGTGCATTTTTTTTCCCCTCTGAATTTAGAGATGTGGGAAGTATCACCTCCTCACTTCAATATGATATCGCGTCTCCTTCTGCCATGGAATGAAGTTCCTTTCCCTAATGGCAAGCACTCGGATTCTCAAAACAAAATATGACAAGAAGGAAAAAGCAACTGTTCCTTGCCTAGGAGTTCAGCACTAGACTGGAGGGCATGTGCCCTGTAAGTGACACATTTGAATTGTGGCAATGTCCTCGGCTCAGCTTGTCCATGTGCTGGGTCTACACAGCCACCTTTGGTCCTCCCAGGGAATAAATTAAATCTGCATCTTGTCTGTGTTGCCTGGAAGAGACTCTTCAATTATTTATGGAGCAATAGCAAGGGGAGGCACTTCTCTGCATGTTGGGGTTGGGGGAGGGGGCACATTCTGCCTCCTGCCTCCTCCAGGCCAGTGTGTTAGTAAGTTCAGTAATGTCTAGAGAAAATATCAAGACCAGAGGCGACTAAAATATATGAACTCAAAAGAAGCAGTAAATCACTTTCTGCTCACTTAGCGACTACTCTCAGGACTACACAACTGCCCTTGTATTTTGTTTCTGTCCAGGATATGGTAGGTGGATGATGGCACCCACCTGGAGAAGACTGGGTTAAGAAACACTTGGATCGCAGGATGAAGCTTTCGAACAGAGATAGAAAATTTGAAAAATTGTAAGCATGGGATGTACTAATGGGTAATGTTGGTTTCTGAGTTTGGTTTGTTAGTAGGTCTATTTGGTACTGTATCAGCTTTACGGGAAAAGTCAGAAGGCATGGCTTGACTTTGCAGAGAGATTATCAGGGATGAGCTCCTGAAGCCCTTCTAGCTATTTATTGGTATTTTGGAAACTATGGAAGCATAGAGATTCATAAAGAGCCTCAGAGGTATTTCTTCTTAGGAATGACTTTCTTACAGAGATGAACTTCCTGTTCCCAATGGTGAAATTACTTTAACAGAGTGAGAAACAAAACAAAAAGTTCTGCATAAAAACACCCTTTTAACCAACTCTGATACGTGCAATACATTGACATGCCAACATAAAATTATCTCAGTGACAGACATCTGATTTTCTCAGAGCACCATTAGTTAATCTAACACAGGGAATGGATTCAGTATGAGGTGTCAGAATATGCTCAAAAGAATGACGCATGGTGAACAACGCCTTGGGGAACCATGAGAGAGGCTCCAGGAAGAAAAGGCAGGGGGCCTTTATCTCAAGTGCATTTTGTTCCCTGGATTGTTCTTGGATGTAATTGTATGCCTCCTGCAACAAACATTTACATTCAATTTATAAGCTGTGTTTATTCTTGCTGGATGTCAGAACATAGCTACAGAACCCCATCTGATCAGCATACCCTGAATCTGGATATGATCTTCTTTGCTTTTCTGTATTCCCAGATATAATCTATAGTACATGCTCAGGAGTTGTGTTTCCACTGGTGTGTCCTAAGAAAGCTCTGGGAAAGGGCTGCTCTGTTAATATTTAGTATATGTTTACTGACATTTGTTTATGTGTTTTTAAGATCATGTTTTTCTAACGCAGACAATCTTCCTTGGATCATTGTATAAGAGTACACCGAAACTGAAGTAAGATTCTCTAGAGCATTAGACTGTAAGCTGCCCATTCGTTCAGGTTCTCAGATGCCAGGTCTCACAGGCACAGATCTGCAGATGTTGGCAAGGTATGAAGATGAGGGTAGTGATACAGAGAAAGTACACACAGTATGGAAGTTGGAAGATTCTGAAGAGTGCCTATTTCATAATTTTCCCCTAAAAGTAGTTCTAAAAAATGACTTGTCAGTTGTCTGAACAAAGCAAATTCTAGTTATTATTTGTATCTGTATGCATGTGTAGTAAGCACGCGTGTGTATACAGTGCACATATGTTAGGGTAATGTGCGTGCTCCATGTGTGGGTTCATGTGTATGCTCACATGTGTAGGATAAACGTACACATACAGGTGCATCGTTTGGAGGTTGGTCTGAGGTGAGTCTTCCTTGAAGGATCCACATGTTATTTATTGAGGTAGGGTCTCTTGCTGAAGTCAGGGCTCATAAAATTGACTAGTCTGAGTAGCCAGATGGCCCAGAAAATCCCTGTTTCCACTTCCTGACACTGGAATTATAAATAGGCCACTAGGCCCACCCATTGTTTTTGGGGATACTGGGGATTCAAAGTCTGCTTTTCATGGTTTTGGGGCAATCACTGGGCCTGGAGAGATGGCTCAGTGGTTAAGAACACTGGCTGCTCTTCCAGAGGTCCTGAGTTCAATTCCCAGCAACAATATGGTTCACAACTGTCTGCAATTCCAGTTCTAGGAAATCTTACATTCTCAAACACCAATGCACATAAAATAAAAATAGTTAAAATTATTTAAAAAAGCACTTTATTTAGCAAGCTACTTCCACATTGCATAAATTCCATCTTATAATGAATATGCAAAGCAGTCTCTGTTTTAATTTCCAAGGGATATTAGTAAGCCTACTTTCACTGGAAGAATAGCATATCAAATACATTATATTTACATGGACTTTATCTGTAGACCTCCAAACTTTTCTTAGACCTTATATATTTCTTCCAATATCCAGGTTAGAAGTTACTTTATTATATAATTTTACTATTCAAGAATTAAGAGATGGAAAATTCAACAATTTTTAATTCTATGTAGATTTAGTAGACTCATTTACTCTAATATTAGCAAATGCCACTCTATATGTGTGGTAAGCAATAATTTGTTCTCTACATTTTAAAAAGCACTAATTTGGGCTTGTACCTAGCATTGAAGTTATTATCAAGTGTAGTCTATTGAGTTTGGGAACTTAGTAGAGTGCATGCCTAGCATGTTTGAGGCTCTGAGTTTGTTTCTCTTCACTAAGTAAATCATGGCACACATATATTCTCAGCACTTGGGAAATAAGGCAGGAGGACCAGAAATTCAAGGTCTTTTTAGCTACATAAGAACTTGGAGATCAGTCTGGAGCATGTGTGCCTGCCTCAAAACAAGAAAACAAGCAAACAACAAACAAACAAACAAACAAACAAACAAAAAATAGCCAACCACTCTACAAATATGAAGACCCACAGGTTTTGCTAGCAATAAGTCTGAAATTCATCCTTTTCTGCTTACACTGTTTAAACTTTTCATTGACATCTATATACATACAGAAAAACATATGTGATAAATTCCCATACCTCTATACTTTTAGCATAACAAAATGGCAAACTCTGCTCCAAGGTTGAGGAAGGGGAAGACCTTAGAAACCTTAGAAGACCATAGAAACAGATGAAAATGAGGAAAGTTTGAGTGTTATAACAGATTCTGGTTCCCAAAGACAACTTCAGTGTCACCCTCCCAACTGTCTTCTGTGGTCTGACTCTCCAATGCTCCATAAAGAGTAGCCCCTCATTTCTCTGTCTACTGAATCAGCTGGGTACTGTAATAATCTGACCAGACTATAGGACAGAATAATCCCAACATTTCACCATTTCTACACTAAAGCTATTACTGGTTTGGTGCTTCTTTCTTCTGGAATATTTGCTTTGAGTATATTCTCTTTAGAAACAAGCCCCAGGCTACAATTAGTAGGTACTCTGGTACAATCCCAGTGGAGCTATCCAGTATCAGCTTCCAGCATGATAAAGGAAGCATCTCTTATAGCTAGACTAGTCAAGAACTACAGATGACCTCAGCATCTGAGTCCTGGTGTTTAAGGGATCCTGTGGGGGAATGCTCAACTGACCACCATTACCTATAAACATATGTGAGACAGTAATGAATTGTGTAAAAGCCACCAAAACTTGGCAACTGGGGAGGATTGCTTTGCTGCAAGTTCAAGGCCAGTCTGAGCTACATAGTGAGACTCTACTCATTCCCTAACTTAAAACAAAGAAACTAACTAAAACTAAAGAAAACAAAAGCAACTCCCCCCAAACCAAAAACCAACAAAACCAAAACCAAAAACCAAAAAACAAAAAAACAAAGACAAAGCAAAACAAAAACCAGTAACCTTGGGATGTTATGTTAACTAGAAACAGACAACTGGGATGGGTACCAGAACACAGACCTAGCAACTTGGCAATGTCAGGAGAAAACAAGAAAGACAGATGAATAAGATAGCCCCAGATATAGTTTCAGATTGAAAGGGTGAGAGATTTGAGGTGAAACTTTGGATGTAATATTATTTGGTAAGAAAGTGAAAAAGGAACGGTCAGAGGGTTTAAGAAATGAATAAATATTTGAAATACCAGATAGTGTAGAAATGTAGAGACAACTAAGCCAAAAGGTCACAGGCATGCTTGAGGGAGGGCTATGCTGAGGCTGTATGTTACAAGTTTGAAGGATACCATCTGCACAGGACTGGGACTTGCCCGTCTGTGCTCAGCTGCACTGATCAGAAGAGAAAGCATAGGATTGGTTTGATCTGGGACTGAGGTTAAAAGAAAACAGAGTGGAAGTCTGAGGGAGATGTGGGTCCAGGCAGGTGGTAGATGAAGCAGTGCCCAGGATTTTAGCCTGTTTGGGAACAGAAAAACCCAATGTGAAAAACATTAAAAAAGAAAAAGAAAGCATAGATTTGAGGTCACCAAGCTAAGCTGTATGAGAGAGGCAATGAATGACAGAAGCTGGAGAGAGTGATCGTGACCCAGTTATGGAACGGGATTGAATCCTTTGATGTATTGTGTCATGCAATCATCAGTAATTTAGAGTTATACAAATAAAAATATTTAAAGACTAATTTAAGGAAAGAACAGCTAATCTTTTCACATTTCAGAACTCCATTAAGTCCATGGTTGGGAAAATGATGTCCATGAAGAATAAAACTGAGGATTTGTTTGTTTGTTTGTTTTACTAATTATTTAAGTTATTTATTCAAGGGTGTGCTGAAGCAGGCTGGGATCCATTCATGAGACCCAAGAGCATGCAGTCCTTTCAGTGTCTACATTCAGGGTGGCGTAAAGAGGCAAGAGTTTATTTGGGCTTAAGGTTCTAGAGAGTTAGTTCATAATGGCAGCAAATGGGGATGGGGCAGGAAGGCATGGCAGCAGGTAGAAGAAATAAGAAACAAATCACATTTCAATCAAATAAGAAGCAGAAAAAGATTGCCAAGTGGAGCGAAGTCATGACCTCTCAAAGCCACCTCACGTGATGTACTTTCCTCCAACAGACCTATATTGCCTCCCGTAACCAGCACTGCCAACTGAAGATCAACTGTTTAAATACTTAGCCTATGGGACATTTTTCCAATCAAACTGCCACACAGGACATTTGCCTTTATGAAACCAGAATTTAAGGCCTAGCCACTTCCATATCCCTGGATCCTGCTTAGTATAAAAAAGAGAATATGATTTTATTCCTCTCTTGTCGGTATAGCTTGTTAGTGGACGCCTTAGCCTGCACAATGTCTTCAAAGATCATGTGTGGAAGATTGGAAGAGTATTTCATCATACTTTTGTTAGCAGCATGAAGCATAATGGTTGGACTCAAAAATATGTGATTGATTAGTTCACAAGACACATCCTCCTTTTCCCTATGCCAGAACATTCCAACACTGAAGGAAACAGGCAGCAAAGCAAGCTAAAATAAGTAGAACTCAGCACTATGCAGATGCAGTTTCTAGCTAGATGAATGGAACTAAGAAGAAAAAAAGATTAACTATGAAATGATTATTTTAGGAAGGGAAAAGCCACTATCCTGCTCATCAATAAAGTCAAGGGCAAGCTTTTACTCAACCCACATGAACATCCCCACTCCTGGTTAAAAGTCACAAGTCCAGTAACCTACCACTTCATCTTTGATTAGTAACCAAGATTCATCTTTGGTTTACTAACACTATGACACTGACATTGAAAAACATGATAACTATACCAATCACTTATTATTATCTAAGTCTTTTCTAACTTTATCAGTTTTTCTAGTAATGTAACTAATATATTAGAATCCAGGGCTCAAGCTGATTTGCTCTTACACATTATCTTTTGAAAGGTTTCCCTGCTTCCCTTTACAGTTCAGTTTCTAAATAACTATCATGTTCTTCTTTCTGTTTCTGTTTGCTTTAGGATAGTAACAAAAAAAAAAAATGAGTGAATCAATGAATAGCAACAAAGGGTTACTAGGGATAGGAATAAAAACGTAATCCCAAGAGAATTTCAAACCAGGGTTTGAAATAAGACACAAAAAATTTTCATCAGTGAGGCAAAGCAAGCCTGAGGATTTGGGGCTGTTACTTTGTATACTAAACTATATTAATATTTTTTCCACTTGTGCAATAAAAACTGATTGAGAATGGCTTAGGAGTGAATAAGAGGGCAATAAAGCGCTTTGTGACTCACTCTCTGAATTGTAATATTGACTTGAAAGGTTTCATTAAAATTAGAAGCCTTTTAGCTTGTTCTGTTTCTATTAAATAGGAATGCATTAGTGCATTTTATTTCAGAAAAAAATCGAAAGGAAGAATATGTAATAACTGGTATAGAAATATTGGGTTATGTTATTGAGAGAATAAAAAAAATACACACACTTATAAAATCTTCATCCACTTGAACTCTCTGAGCATTCTTTAACCAGACTGCTTTGGTGGCAGTCCCAGGGGCACTGCAGGCATTAACTGATCACCAAACCTTCTCCTTTCCCACTTCCCCTTGAATGCAGTATGAAAGAGCTCAAGTTTCCTGCTGAGAACAGTTGAAAGTGAGGCACATGGTGGTGGATTCTACTTAATGGCCATTCTGTTTAGTGAATGAAAATTATCTAACAGGGAAAAATAATTGTCCTCATTTTTCCTTCCAAGGGCACTTATTAAAATGGATTTAAAAATGAATATGCAAAGATACAGCAAATTAAGCTCACTATATCAAAACAACAACACACTTGAAGATATTGAAAATACTCGCTATTCTTTTATAGAAGAGGAAAACACTATATTGTCAATAATATATTTTTTCATTACTTCTGGCTGATAAAAGTTGATGACAAGAAAGGATGTTTATATTCCCTCAAGCTTTCCCTAAGAGGAAAATGTGCACGAAATGCAGAAGAAACTAAAGCTTCCCTGTGGTAGCCTGAATGTTTGTGTCTTCCCCCAAACTCAAACCAGGAAGATGAACATTCACTCTGATAGCATGTGAAGATGCATGTCAGAGAGGCATAAAACTTACACGAGGTCACAGGAAGAAGGTCACCATGATGGGGTTCACAGTTTTATAAAAAGAAATACATAGACTGGAGATATAGCTCAGTGGGTGAAGGTGCCTGACCTGCAAGGCATGCACATGACAATGTACGTTTGATCCCCCAGGTTTATATGGTAGAGGGACATAACCAACTCAACCAAATTTCTTCTGAGCATGGGTATACACACACACACACACACACACACACACGCTAAATGTAATAATAATAATCAAAAATACATAAGAGCTAAGGAGATGGTTCAGCAAGTAAAATTACTTGCCACATAAAAGTGTGATGGCAATAATACACCCATCGTTCTGGCTCATAGATCCAGACATTTCCTTTGTTTCATCCAAGTTCCAGCACTATCATGGTTTAAACTCACAGGGGGTCCTGTGCAGAGGCTCAATCATCAAAAAAAAAAAAAAAAAAAAAAAGAAGAAGAAGAAGAAAGAAGAAAAACTTGACTCACGAATAGGAAACCCTCACAAATGAAATTATAGTCCCAATAAATGAGGTCCAGTACAGTTCTTTGCCACTCCAACCATGTGAAGACACAGCTAGAGGGTACCAGAAAGCAGGCCCTTAAGATAAAGAGCCTGCCTTGATATTTGATTTTCCAGACTCTAGACATAGCTTTCCATTATTTATGTGCTTCTCAGTCAACGTGGTCTCATTAAAGCAGCCCCACTGGATTAAGACTCTCCTCATTCTTCAACCCAGTCTTCTCTCCTTCCAGCTTGCTTGCTTAAAGCGCTCTCAGGTGCTGACCCTTTAGGTGGATGGCTTGTCACGTTCCAGCTCCCTGGATACATTCTCTTTCAACTTCACCCACATTACTTTGATTCCAAGTCCACTATCACCATCATCTTCCTCTGTCCTTTCCTCCTTCCTCCTCTACATGCTATAGCCTAAGAGATATGAGAAGAGAATTTTGTGTTTTATGACAACTGAATTCATGACCCGACTTTTTTTAGACTTACCAGAAATGGTTTTCGTTATATGCAATGGAAGCTAACATTACCCCTGTGTAGACCTATTGGTTAGTCTTATTCTAGCAGGAGTATGTTGTGGATTTGTTCTAACACTTATAATATGTTAATTGGGTTCTCAAAATTGCACAAGAATCCGCATATAAGACACTGAGGGTCCCTGCCCCCACTTGGTTTTAATTGGTAAATAAAGTTACCCCATGGCCAAGACTGGGCAGGGAGACAGAGGTGAGACTTTAGGATTTGAGGGCAAGGGCACCAAGAAAGGAAGGAAGATTTAGAACCTCCGTGCTGGGAAAGAAGAAAGACCAGGCCTGAGAAGTGTAGGACAGAGAGACCCCAGGAAGCCTGCAGGCCTGGGTCTGGGGCGGCCAGGATGGAATATAGGTTTTAGTAAATAATAATTCAGGAATATTGGAGGGGAGAGTGTGTTAGCTGAATGGAGGTCTGGGAGTAGCCTAGCCGTTGACATGTAAGTGTTTAAGGCATATTAAAATAGAAGGCTGTGCGCGGCGCGGCGTGCGTGCGTGGTGTGTGTGTGTGTGTGTGTGTGTGTGTGTGTGATGTGTGTGTGACTTTCATTCAGGAACCCAGAACACTGGGGCTGGTGGTGAGGAACTCACACCCTGCTGCCGCCAGGGCGATCTGAGTAGCCTTAATTCCCAAATGCAACAGGAGTATTAGGATTTTAATCTTTAATTAGTACAGGCATCGTGAATTGTCCCATTATCAGTGAACTTTGACATTTCCCTTTGGCTAACTATCCAGTGAATTTCTTCACTGGTGTTTGTCCTCTGGCCTACAGACTTAGCAAAATTGACTTAGAACTATCTCAAAATTCTGGCATAGTATTTTTTTTTTCTCTGACAATAGTGAACTCTCTAAACCCTCGATAAAATTAGTCATCTCTTTGGTCTTCAGTCTGAGCAGCTGAAGAAGGCCGAGGGAACCTACCATGAGCTCATATATCACGGGCACAAAAACACCACCTCCGTGAGGTGGCTGAAGCTGGTGCCTGTATTACGACAGCTGTCTCAAATTCTGCGAAGACTTCCCATTTGTTCAGTTACCAGGTCACAGATCTATATTTATCTCTGTAATTTAAGCATAAAAACATTTGGTCCCATTGCAGTCCCTACTGCTTGGACTTTTCTATCATTTAATTACAATGATTCTTTCCCACTTTCTCCAAACTTTCCTTATATTTCCTCCGTCCTTCCCTCCCTCTGTCCTCCCTCATTCCTCTCTCCCTACTTCCCTTCTTTCCTTTCTTTCTACACTTACTTCTTAAGTTATCATCATTTTCCCCTTTCTCATAGATCCCACCGTTAACTGAAGTCGTTCTGAAAGTTTCCAAGTCTAAGTCGCTGTTCCAGAACCTTCTTTCGAATTCTTCACTTAAATTTTCAACTGTCTTGTTAGCCATGCCTATTACTGAATTTCCTAATCATGCATAGGAGAAGAGTTCACCCAGGAACCTGCACAGGGAAGGCAGTGGATATTCTAGGCAGCAGGGGCAGTCCTAACACATACAGTGTAAGAAGATGAGACAATCAGAGTCCAGTGGCCAGGCTGGGCTTCATAGTTCCTTTGTGAAAGCTTTGCTTTTCACTTGGAAAAGTTTCATGACTGACTTCATGTTTTAACTTGTTTCCATGTGATCAATAATATTTCAAATGAGAATAAAGTTGGATTTCATCATATAGATTTTATGAAAATATTTTTCTTGATTTGTAAACAAGAAGGCAAGTACATTTGGCCTTACATGGTATATATCGATCTTGAAACTCTTTTCATATTGCTAAATATGCCTGCCATTGATGGGAAGGGTCATGTACTTTCTTCTTCCATCTGTCTGTACTCACCCTAATGACACGCTGGTATCAACAGCACAGGGAATGTGATACTGAATGACTTCTAGATTCTATCTATCTATCTATCTATCTATCTATCTATCTATCTACATCTATCTATCCATCCATCCATCCATCCAGGTTCTGCTAATTCTCTGAAGTATTTATCTGGGGTAATCCAACTATGTGCCGAATAAGCAGTTTGAAACTGTCACACTAAAAAAAAAAAAAAAAAAAAAAAAAAATCCATGTACAGGCGTTTTGATTGACAGCCCAGCTGAGTTTCAGCTGACAACCAGCATCAACTGCTAGCCAGGTGAGTGAGCCAAATTGGATATACACCCCACAGAGCCTGCAGATCATGGCAGCCCAAGACAACATCTGAATGCAGCTGCACGAGGGATCCTTAGCGACAACTGCTCAGCCAAGTCCTTCTTAAATTCCTGACCTAAAGATTGTGAGCAAAATGAAAGGGGGCATTTCAAGCTGCTAGCCTCCGTAGTACAGGGGACGGTAGCTAGAACATATGCGTATTAGCGCCTTTACATACCTACTCTCCTCTATGTTCCAACACCTGATCTAACAGCCTACAAATGACATGCTAATATTTCCAAAGACAGGTTCCATCACAAGTGGAAGTCATATATTAATTTGAAGAGCTAGCTTCACCTCCGATCCAGGGTCCTGAGAGCCTCATTTTTAAGACCTGTGGAAAGCTGGATACAATTGGGAAAAAAGGGGAGGGGGAAACTTGACTCTGCTAAGTCCTTTTATTATACCTATGGCTTTAAGAAGATTATTTCTAATTACATAACGGTTAGAGAGTCAAGGATCTTTGCCTAACTTGGAGAATATTAATTATTAATATTAATTATCTTCCATCTTTGTCTCATGACCTTAAGGCTTTGAGAGCAATATTTTCCTGCCTTGATCAGAACTTCCAGACAATCAGAATTTCCACAAAATGAACTTTGAATGCTTTTTCTTTAAAATAAAATGTTTATCATGATTAAGACAAAAGGCAGGGTTCTCTTCCTGCAAGATAATAAGTAGAACACACAAGTAGGAAAGAAAGCTATGTGGGCAGAGCTGGTGAATGGTGACTAAAGCCACCGGGGGCTGAGTCTTCTGGTGAGCGTACCTACAGCATTGCTCACAAATGAGAAACATTCTGTGGACAGTTAGGTTTTTACACGCAAACATACTTGTATAAAAATGTAATTTTATCAAATGTAATATTACATTTAGGGGCTGCTTTCCACCTCTCACCTAAAGTTACTACATAGGTTACTGCAACTTTACTTAGTATGCAAACAAACTAGAGCCTAATAGGAGAGTTTATCCTTGGAACAAGTAGCTAAGTTTCAGCCATAAGAGCATTGAGTTTTAGGCGATCCTTGGTTGCTAAACGCTCAGCCTATGTCCACCTGCGGCAGATATATGCTGGTCTCAGATTATTTCACCTCTTTGGTTTTGTTGTTTGTTTTTTTGTTTATAAATGTCACCTTCCTAGGTTACTGGGTAGGGTCTCTAAACTTGGTTCAAGTAAAACTTTGGTAAACTTAGTTTGTCTAATGTTTTTCTTTCAATAAATCCCATCATGTAAAATTTATCAATTAAAAGTGATGTTTGTCCTAGAAAACAAAGGAAACATATTTTCTTTCTCCAAAACTTTCCATAACTCTTTGTCTCCCTGCCTCTGCCTCTCTCTTTTTCTGTCATTGTCACACACATACACACATGCACTCTGTGTATGACTGTCTCATCTCTCTTTCTCTGTCACTCTGTCACATAAACATACATATACGCACATACACACACTGGCACACACACACATACACACACACTACACACAGACACCACACATGTACATGCATACATATACACACATGTGCACACACACACCAAACACACATACATACACACATATACATATACACCGCACACACATCACACATACATACACCACATATACACATACAACACGTGCCCAGGCACACACAACACACACGAATACATGTATACATACACACATGAGCACACACCCACTCACACACACCAAACACACATACACATATGTGCACACCCATGTGCACACATATACACTCACACCACACACACATACACACATACACATACATGCACACACCACACACACACACACACGTACACACAATCACATACACATATACCAAGCACACACTCACACATGTACCCACATGGAAGCATGCACATACACAGAAACCACACACACCACACACAACATATATACACACACCACACACACACATGCACATGTGCGCACACACACTTTTTCTCTCTGTCACTGTCACTCTCTGTCATCTTTGTCTCTTTTTGTCTCTGTCTCTCTTCATCACTCTGTCACTCTCTGCAGGGTCTCTTCTATTCTATCATATCCTCGAATTTAGTATGTTGCCAGAGAAAATCTTGAACTTACCCTCCTGAGTCTACCTCCTGAGTTCTAAGTCTATAAGCTTATAATATCTAGGTCGTGTAGTGCTGAAGGCCCAACTTAGGTCTCATGTTAGGAAGGCTCTCTACCAACTGAGCCACATCTCCAGCCTGGACTTAAATTTTTTTCTTTTTTAGATTTATTTTATATGCATTAATTGCTTTGTCTGTATGCCTGTCTGCATGAGCGTGTACCACATGTGTGCTTGGTACCCATGGGGGTCAGAAGAGGACATTGGATTCTCTGGAACTGGAGTTATGGATGATTTTGAATAGCCATGTGGGTGCTAAGAATTGAACCAGAGTCCTCTGCAGGAACAATGCATGCTCTGGATCACTGAGCCATCTGTCTAGCTCCCAGAATGTACTTTTGAATTTTTTAATCCTTGTTAATGAGTCATAAATTTCCCTTACATAACTTTAATTGAGCAAAATGATTTTAACTAGTTAGGATAGGTACTCTGAGTAGCCTTGGGGCACCTAGGGGTCCCATAGAGCCTTTTAGGAGGTCTATGAAACCTAAATAATTTTCATAAGAGTGTTAAATATAATTGTCCATTTTTACTTCATCTTCTTGTGAAGGAACAGTGGAGTCTTCCATAGACTACGTGGTTCTGATGTTGCAGTAGGTTCTGTGTAGAAGTATATATGAGTGCCCAGTTATCAAAGATGAAGAAAACGGAAGACAAGGATCTGAGGGTAAAATGCCTGCTATGTGGACAGGTTTCAGATATAAGCATGTACAAAGCCAGGTATGGTAGCATGAGTTAGTAATCCTAGCTCTTCAGCTCTGAGAGAGGACACAGAAGGATCCCAGGGGTTACTAGCCAGCCAGTCTAGCCATTACTGAGCTCCAGAATCAGTGAGGAGTGGTTGAAGAAGACACCCACTGTTGAGGTCTGGCTTCTAGAGGTGCATGCACAGGCACATACCACCACATAGATGTACACACATGCAGAAAACGTGCAAACACTCAAATGAAAATGCAAGGTAATTCTGGTATTTTCACTACAATAAAAATATATAGGTATTTTAATGGGGCTGGAGTTGGTCATTTGTTACTCTTGCCGAAGACTTGTGTTGGTTCTTAACATCTACATGGTGGTTCAGAACCATCCTTAGCTTCAGTTACAGAGGATCTGACACCCTCTTCTGTCCTCTGTGAGCGCCAGGAATGCACATGGTGCATATACAGACATGCCAGCAAAACACTCAGACACACATACAAAAATGCAACATTAAAAATTATATTTAATAAAATTATTAATAAATACATGCATTTTAATAGAAATATTATTCAATGGATTCGGCATTATATTTTATGAATTAACTCAGATTTAACATTTCCTTAGTTTCAGTTTATAAGGTAAATATTGATAGTCTTAATGTATACAGACAACTACTTTGGGACCTTCAACAGGTATTTAAAAACCATAAAGAGGTCTGAGAGCAAAATAGTTGAGGACTTAATGGTTTGGAACTGACCTGGAGAAATAAACTCTACTGCACTAAGGGTAATATTTATACTAGACATAAGTAGATCTTTTTAGGTAAACTGAAACCTTATGCTCCCAAGTCTGTGTTTTGTTGCAAGTTTGAATGATTCTAGAAAGAATCAGAAAACACTGTGGCATGACCTAGGAGTAACTAAGGGAGGCTAGATAGCCTCCCTCAGTCAGACTTTGGCTAGGGTAAAAAGGCTTGTGTGTGTGTTTATGTGTACAGGATTGCTTGGTAGGGTGGCAGCTGAGTGGGGAAATTTTTTTCCTAAATGAATTTGATACTATTAGTTGAAAATTAAGTCACCTTAAATGTATGTGTCTTCCATCCCATTTTACCACAGTATCATATGGGCACTGTTACTGTTTCCTTGTTTGCTTAGCAAGGTAAGTCCTTTGACAAATGGTCAGGTCCCTCTGTTTCACTTCTCACCTTTTAGTGAGCAAAATAAGCACATTAAGTCATTTTTGACTAACAAGTCCTGAGAATGGATTTTAATCAGGGTAATCAAACCCAACCACCCTGACCATCCGAGAGTTGCAGCCACACTGTGGTTTGATTAGTGTTAAGGGAACGTGAAATGTGTCTGTCATCGCTGACTGACTAGCTCTCAGGTCCCTACAATTATATTTTTAGCTAAACATCAAGTAAATGTGGCAAAAATGGGGGAAACATTGAAAACTGCAATAATGAGACTTTTGAAGGAAGCTCATCTCTCTGAAAGCCAGCCTGCCGGAGATGAATACAATGTACTTATCATCTGTTATTGAAGCACTTGTGAGCACATAACAATTATACAAAAGAGATCACACTGTCCTCTCCCAACATCAAATTGTACCGGGATACACTGTGCTTTATCAAGGCTTTGGAGAAAAAAAAAATTACATCTCTCCTTACTTTACAAACTCGTTCGGAGTTCTGACTCTTCTAAATGAATTAAAAAGAGAGAGTTATTTGATGGTCCCCCTGAAAAGCAGAGGCTGCAACGCCCAAGCACATTTAAGAAAAGGTGTTTATTTAACAAGGATTTGTTGATCAAGTACTGTGTGCCCACACGTGATAACAAACTGGAAGAATGAGAATTTAACAGAGGTTGCATTCCAATGGAGTAGGTAAATTAGTATTTCCTGTAATTTTGAGTATTTATAAATAATAGAAAGGAAAGTAGTGAATGCAGAAGAGGTCAGACAGAGCTAAGATGTCACCAAAGGTTAGTTACTTTGTTTTCCGTCCTTTTCTTGCACACCCTAAATCTGAGCTATCTGCAAAATGAAGCATGGCCTTTTGCTCACCTAGATCTCTACTTGAGTCCTCTTTTCTATGCTGTAAACCAGAACGTTCCTCTGGGCAGAGAGCTGGGATGCTCATGGGGTTTAGCTCTAAGGGAGAAGAACAAACTTGCCTGGACAAACTTGTTTTTTTTTACTTTGTTCAGTTTTCTAATTGATTATATCAGGTGTACATATACAATATAAATGATCCCATTCAAGACGTGGAAGTGCAAGATCAGAGAATTGCAATTTGTTAGTTTGAAGAAGAGTGATTCTATAGCAATATTATAATACTGCTAATGTAGTCATGTAATATTATAATATATGCTAATAGAACATAGCTATGAAAGGACATCTGGTAAGCTCAAAGGATTGATATTTCCGATGTGAATCCTTTGAGGATGGACATGTGTGTATGAGCAGAGGGCTGTCCTCAGTTGGGAGAATGGAAATTGAAATATGACTTGGCATTTAAGTAAGATGCTAGTAAACTCACAATATCAAAATAGTATTATTTATACAGTAGGAAGATTATTTTCATTAATTATCTGACCAAATGATTTGAGTAATCAGAACAGAAAATAAGATAATACCCTTTTGGGTGAAAATGGGAGTTATTTTTCCTTCCTAAATTATGTTTTTAAATCTTTAGGTACTAATTGCAGGTACTTCCTTGGAGCATTTCCATATTCAGAGGAATAAAATAAACATTAAAAAAATACTATGTGCTATGACTTGTGGATGAATTCTGGTTTTAGTGGTGGTCAGTTGGTTCTTTTCCAAAGTAAAACATTTGAATTCTATTTTTTATTTTAGTTAGGAAAATAATTCAATCTGGTATAAAATAATAGGAATTATAGCTGGGTAACAGGGTTGGTTCATGGAATGAGTCATGCCTGTCATTCCAGTGCTTAAGAGGTGAAGGTAAGAGAATCAGCAGTTCAATGTCACCCTGGTTATATTGTAAGTTCAAGGCTAGCCTGAGATACAGGAAACCTAGTCTCAAACACTTACACACACACACACACACACACACACACACACACACACACACACACACACACACAGACATGCCAATCAGTTGTCACTGAAATACCAGCTTCCATTCTTCTCCTTTCTAGCACAGTTTATTGAAAAGACTAATTAATAAGGTAACATAAGATAGCATCCACCAAAGAATTTCGATAATGAATCTGTTGTTTTCACCCGGTTATCCTTGCCAGACACTGTTTCTCTAAAGACATCCCTTGACCATCTTCCATACCTTTCATTTCTTTTGGTCTTTGCTGTTTGCTTCGCCCTGGAATCATGTCTTTTATATCACAGACAACCAGGAGACACTACACACTGGAATTACTGTAGAATCTTTTGGGTGTTAATTCTGATGAGAACCTCCAAGTATCTCATGACTCCCTGATACAGATTTGGGAATTGCTGTCATGGAGAATAACTTGGTTTTAAGTTAACCATTCTGTTTGTACTTCTCTCTGATGAGACTTGCTTTAGAAGAGTCAATAGGCAAACCTTTCTTTGTATATGTCAAGAATATGCTTTATCATATGTCTGGTAGTTAAGCCTTTCAAGGTCACAATCTGTACAGGATTTATGTGCCTGTGCCAATGACAGGCTTACATCTTTCCATGCTCTGCCAGCCTTTGGTGACAGCATCTGTTCTTCTATCATCTGAGCCCCCGTCCTCAGCTCTCACACCAGTGCCAGTGCACTGTGAGGAACAGGCTAGGCATCGTTGTTGTGTGTACACATGTCAGGCTGCAGGAAGCCCATCTTAGGTGACAGCCATGTCACTTTGGTACCACATCCTCTTTTACACCTGATCACACTTGCAGATGGGAAAGCCAAAGGTTGCAAGGCAGGAGGAAGTGATGGGAGACATAGGTGCCAGATGGACATGTTGGTGTGCAGAAGGGGACAGAAGATCCTCCATCCGAGTGTCACGAGAGCCCGTGAGGCTGGTACCTCCTGTGCAGATTCTAGCCATGCCAGTTACATAAATTGGTATCAATTCAGGGTCCAAAGAAGGGCATGTGTGTCTACCTCTGATGGGCACCCAGAGACGAGGCTTCCCAGCAAGGGAAGGCTGATTTTCAAGGAATCTGCATACCTGGCAGAGTTATCACTGTGTGGAGTGTGAACTTCCTCACCTAGGCTGGGTAGAAGACCTGTCTATCATTCTCCTCACCTCACCTGGAACTCACCTTGTGTGCACTAACACAGGACCAAATCCTTATACAATTAAATCACTGAGGGGATTAGGAGAGTATGAAAATGAGGGGGACTTAGACATTGGGGGTGTACTGCATTCAGATGTCTTAATGCTTACATACAAATACTTTTCAAGTTCGTTGAGAGGACGATGGGTGAGGATGGAGTTTTGAACTAAGAATTTAGTTACAGAGAGAGCCTTCAGGTTTGTTGTGAAGTAGAGAAATGCAGAAAGAAGAATTTAGGGGAAGGAAATAATTTAATCTTTGTCTGAGATAATGCCAATAAAGTTGGTCTTTTTTTTTTTTCTGGCTGTTATTTTTGGAAACTATGTCCCTTTTGATGAGTTCTTGCGCCAAGAAGAGGCAGTGTGAACTCGAGTGCATTTGGGCTGTATTTAAATAGAGTCAAAGTCTTACCTGTGCTGTTAAGTGACTAATGCTAATAGACTGCTTCCTGGAGCGAATGGTATTTGTAAAGAGCCATGGGAAGACTTTCCATGATATCTCTTTCTGAGCACCTCATGTACCAAATGCCACTGCTGACTCTGCCCACCCTCACCCCTGTTTCTAACAGCTTGGGACCAATGACAGCTGCAACGGAACTTGCTCCTAAACTGTTCTTGGGTAGAGCAAGCTCTGAAGAAAACTAAAGGCAGGGCTGGGAGATGGCTCAGCAAGTAAAGCACTTGCCACCAAGTCTCACGACCCGAGTTCATCCCTGGACTCCACATGGTGGAAGGAGAATGGTGATCCAGTACATTGTCCTCTGAGCATGCATATGCATATGTACACACATATGCTCGCACAATACACACACACACACACACACACACACACATGTATACATACATGCACTCACACGAGTTCATGCACATACTAATACATGTTTGTATCTTAACAAAGCATTTTGACATGTTGCTAAAGTTCCATTGTCCAGTTTTTACACTCATCTTGACTCAGTTCCTTCATCATTGTTCTCTAGAGAAATCTGTCTTCATATTTAGGTATTTATAACTTAGCATTTGCCTTAGCGAGAAGCTGGCCTATGGTAAGTGAGCTATCAAAAGAGCATTAAGAAATAACAGGAAAACATTCCAGATGTTGGAACTTTAGAATCTAATTTAGGAAAGTGTTTGGGGGAGGGATTCCAAATGTTTCCTTCTGACCATTCCTTAACTATCACCCCCTTCCAACTTTCTTGTGTGCAGAAGTCTTATTCCCACTTTAGGTTCTTCATTTGAGTGGACATTCTCCATTCCTTGGCCAGCTAAATTCCATTTTCTCTTTCTAAGGACTTTCTCTCCTTTTTCATTGATGGAGGGAGAAGCTGTAGCTCTGGCTGCATTAAGTTCTGCCATCTGCCTGTCTCAGGAGACTGACACAGCCAGATGCTTGCTTTCATTATGGCCATATCCAAAAGGAACTAAGCCCTACAGTGAAACATTAGCTGATGTGTTTGATCAGGGTGTTTCAGTCTATGCTGTTGTCCTGTTCCTTTATTCTTTCTGAGACTTTACTTGTTTCTGAGACAGGCTTTCATGTGCTCTGGCCATGCTAGCTGTGTAGCTGTCTAGAAATGTACATAATAGAACAACAAGTATGTACATAATAATTCAGTCCTATTAGGTATTAGAGATCACTTAAAGATAATTAAAATCTTAAGGAGAATATAAATAGATTATATGCAAACACTGTGGTCTCTGCATTTTTGAGACAAGGTTTTATGTAGCCCAGGCTGCCATTGAACTCACTCCACAGCCAAGGAGGATAAACTTGAATTTTCGATCAAATACAGATCTCCCTTGAGTTTTTCCAAGACCCCTAAATCATCTTGTGCCATGAGCTCCACTGTCTAGAGATGGTTGGAGAAACCCTAGAAATGAAATTTAAATGGATTCTTTTTTCAATTTAATGGATTGATAAAGGTAGCAATAGAAATGAATACATTCATTTGAAATTCTCTATCTCCTTTTAGAATGGTCCAGACTTATATTAAGGCCAAACAAACATTTCACCTCTTGTTCTGAAAGGGAGGAAATCAGCAACATCCTACAAAATTAGAAAATCCTCCCTGGAGAGTGGGGAATCTTCTATGGAGGATGGGAAATCCTCCATGGAGGGCGGGGATTGGACAGTACATTTGTCACTGCTCAGCTTTTGTTACAGGTGAATGCAAACCAGTCTAGTAAGACTTCTGGCTTCATCCCATTCACAACTTAAAGCCATATTTCCCACAAAGCATCTTCTAACCTAAAGAATATTTCTAATCTGTGGCATATTTTAAGTTTCAAACATGATGCTTTTTAAAAATCGAGCTTGAAGTGATGCACCTCAGAGTTCAAGGCCTGTTAGTACATTTAAAGGCTGAGGTTTAGATAAGGAAAAGAAGCCAGTGTGAACACTAAACATTCAAAATAGCTTTACTTCCAGAGTCAAGAACATTCAAACGTATTCAGAACTACACATTTTTATTGCAATAAAGAGGCACTGAACAAATCAAATAGAAAAGCTTTTTACCTAAAATGTACTTGTTAAAAAGGGCAATTTCACATTTTTTTTTTAAAAAGGGAAATGAAATTTCCTTGGAAGGATTTAATCTGAGCTGATATACACAATATAGCAAGGAACTGTAATTTCTAGTTATTGGATGGACTTGTCTACCTTGAGGGTAAAGAGAAGGAAGAGAGACAGGGAGAGAAAGATAAGTCTTTCTCTAGGCATGCTCTGATAATGTCCTATGCTGGAAAACTAAAATGCTTAGACAATTCACCAGTTGTCACTTTAATATGGTCAGTTTGATTGTGTTAAACCCTATATCTTGAAACTCAGAACTAAGGCTATGAAATCCATGTCCACCTTGGAGTCCCTGCAGGCCTACTCTAAACCAAGGCTAAGCCTCACCTCCAACTAAATGAATGACATGCAGCTCTGGGCCCCACTGGCTCTGTGGACCTGTGAGAGGCAGAGGATGCTTTAAAATGCACATTCTGCTGTGCATATCACCACTGGCCTGCAAAATGGAACCCTCTGACACCCAGGGACACTGGTTATTAGGAGTGGTTACAATGCCTTTGAGGACAGAAAGATATTCTTCCTTGCTGAAATGGAAATCTGAATTTGTATATGTGTATCTACTTTAAATCATGCAAATTTTTACAGAAAGAGGTGCTTGTGGCAGAAGGAAAGCATGGTGACCTTCACAGGCACCCCACAGGGTGGCTAGTGACCACTGTATTTGAATGTTCTTTCCCAGAACTTTTCCTCATATAGGCCTATAAGTAAGTAGGACTGTGCCAAGACTACAACTCCTTACATTTTTTGTATTAAAAATATATAATATTTATTGTATGCTTTATATATGTACTACATTCATCATATATATGATAATTTATATACTCTATATAAACACACATATAAAGCACATATAAAACATCTGGGGAGGTGACTTAGTTGCTAAAGAACTTACTGTACAAACAGAAGAGCCTGAGTTTGAACCCTAAGAACCAAGCACAATAGCACAGATCTGTAATTGTTATGTGACTGTGGTGAGCTCAGAGATGGAGATAGGAGAGTCTCCAGAAGATTAAGGCTCACCTAGTCTGGCATATGCAAAGGAACAACAAAGAAACTTGTTTCAAACAAGGTAGAAACAAGGCTGACCCCTTACTTCTGCATACACTTCATGGCATGTGCCTGTGGCTGCATGTGCACACATGAACATATATTTGCATCACATACTAGTGCTTCACAGGGATGCTACTGACCTCCAAGTTTAAATTTTCCTTCCTAGAACATAAAACATACATATAAACAGTAAAAAATTTAAACAGATATATCATAAAATGACTATACACACACACACACACACACACACACACACACATATATATATACATATATGAAATGTGTACAGTCCTTAAGTGTGTATGTGTATCCTGGAAATAAAAATATTAAACTACTCTTTAACTTTCTTTAGAACGACATCTCCAAGGTTAATAATGGACTTGGCTACAGAAATTGTAAGTCAAGTATAGGTAATAAAAGAAATCACATCAGATCTATCTTTCTTTTGTAACCTTAGGGTAACAGGTATGGGGAAATTGCAAGGAGGAATTACAAACAGAAAACTGAAACCCTGCAATTACTTGAAAGTGCTCAAATCTTATTTAAGCAGCACGGACAACAGTTTGGCACTGAAACTCAATTTTTACTTTAGGAAAACACAACTTTTCCTCAGATTGTTTTCTAACCTCATTTCTGTGGAATGAAGCTTGATCTTAGGATTCATATATCCTGGGCTGTGTTTACAAGCCTGACTGCAAGGGCGTCTTTCTGCACTGTGTTAAACAGTAGAAGCATCCATTAAGACCTGGACCACTCAGAGCCTCCCACAGGCTTGGCATTTTGCACTCAGCTCAAGGGCAATTAACTGCCTTTTCTTGCAATGTATGGATTCCTCTACATTTTTTATCCCAGTGATAAAAACATCAAAAGGGAGACAAGTCTTGAAAAGAAAGTGACAGAGGAATGGTCACATGCATAGATTCTTTGGGGATTTGGGGAAAGTTATTTGCTTATCTGAATGATATTTGCCAAGATGAAAAGACACCAGCAGATTCCATGGGCTCTCGCTCACTGGGCAGCAGCTGCTGCTCTGTTGATACAGGGAACATCTGTGAGAGACTCTGTGCAGTAAGTGGAAAGAGTCACTGTCAGCAAAAAACAGTTCTAGAAAGCAGCCTGGCCCTGGGAAACCTGAAGAAGCTGGGAGACAAAGCAAAGCATGGATGCAAAGAGATTGTCTTATATCTAGTTCATCTGGAGAGTGGATGGTTGCAGGGAAATGTGGGGAGCCTGTTCTACACAGTGAAGAGGAGTGCCAGTCTTGTCTTAAGGGATGCTTCTTCCTGTTTGAAATCAGGTAACATACAGGGACCTGTTCACATCACAGAAGGCTAGAGGTCATAGGTCAACTCATTCTACAGCAAGGGAAATGGAAGCGTATCAATGCACTCAACGCCTTGTCTTACTGGCTGACATTTTTGTTTGTTGAGCAGGGTCTCACTATGCAGCACAAGGTGACCTTGAATTCACAGTGATTCTCCTGCCTCGGACTCCAAAGTGTTGGCATAACAGGTTCGGTTTTCTAGATTAAAGACAAATTTGCTCATCTTTGAACCAGAAGTTTAGCTCATGTTGAATGCTCTTGTTTCTTTTCAGGAGGATGTAACAGACAAACAAAAGTTGTACTAATTTACGATGGTCCTGTTGTTTTGTATATGAATTGATTTTGAATTGTTCAAACCAAGCTAATTAACAGAGTCAGACTAATACACAATAAACTTGGGTTTCGCATCTTCTGCTTTAAGAATCTCTCTCCAACATCTTTCCCCAAGATACTGTCTTCTTGAGAAAACAGAGTGTTTCAATATGATTGGTAGAGTCTTGCAAGGAGTCTTTGAGTATTTTTTTATTTTTAGTGAGTATTAGTTTTTGAATATGTGTGTATATGTGCATGTACATATGTATATGCATGCTTGAGTAGTAGCTGTATATGTATGCATATGTATATATATGTGTATGTTTGCATATGTGTATGCCTGTGTGAATATATGTGTTTATGTGTGTATGTCTATGTGCATCTATGTGTGTGTATGTAGATATATGTGTATGTGTATAGGTACATGTATATATGTACCTAATATCCATATATATGTATATATGCAAATATATATGTTTGTGTGTATGTGTGTATGCATGTGTATATTAGTACATATGTATCTATGTCCATGATGTATGTGTATATGAAATATATGTATATGTGTGTATATATGCAGTACATGTGTATATGAATATATATGTATGGGGTGTGTGTGTATGGGCATATGTATCTATGTGTGTGCCTGTGTATGTCTGAGGACTTTGCTTTGATTTGTTTCATTATGCTTTTTTTTTTAAATTTGAGGAGTTTCCACAGATACCATCACAACAACATAAGATTATTTGTAAATCAGCTCCAGTTTTCTTTAGAGCAATGTGCTGAATGCTAAAGATTGGAAGCTGAGATTGTGTGATCTTTCTTCCTTTCAAAGACAGCTGATTTGCCTCAAAAAGTGCTTAAAACATAGCTCTCATTTAAGGTCCTCAGAGAGCAAGCCTGTGCTGTCCAAGACACCACTTATTCAAGCAAGAAGACAACCAAAGCCATTTTCCATCTGTGATGGCGAAAGCCATTCATCATTAAATAAAACATTTAAGCAGTAATTTAAATATTACAGGCTATGAAACTGCTTAGGCAGGGAACAAGAACTGGAATTAGAAGACCAGGCTTGTCCTTGAGCAAATAATTAAAACCTTGCTGTTTCTCACACTTGTCTTAAAAAAAAAATGGAATGAAAATTCTAGTCATTCATCCATTTCGCATGAAGCTCGAAGCTCGTAGAACTAATGAATAGTCACTAGGCTTTGCTCAGGCGGAAGTTCTTGTGGCAGAGATAAACTGCAAACAGCTATGGCATTTGCCTGGTTTTGCAGGACAATTCTGATTTAAAATCTTTTATCCCTGTTCTGTGTCATAAATCAATCTTTCTTCCAAAATTTTCTGCTAACCCCAATCAAAAATCTCCATTCTTGTGGTCCTAAAACCAAGGTAAAAAATGTCTAAAGCTAGACAAAACCAAGAAAAACCAACAGAGAGTAAGGAAGGAAGAAAGGCATAGGGTCTTTTTAATACTGAGCACAAGGCATATGCTAATTTGCCAGAGTGACTGACAGGAATGGTGAAAGGACCATTTGTCAAAGTCTCCCCCAGGCTTTTAACTCTTTGGTTAAAATGAACTCAGTGGCAGTGGGGCAAAGGGCTGGGCTTTCTCCATTCACAATTCCTCTGCATCTCCAAGCACATGCGCCTGAGTGTTTATTGGTAAATTTTCTTTATAGTTTTGATCCAGAAGGCAGTTTTCATAAAGAGTCATTCATCTTTTTCAGACTCACCATTTATCTGAATCTAGGTGATGTGGATTGTTTCTCCTTGGTCTAAGTTTTCTGGAAGTCTTTTCAACTTTAGAGTACAACCTCATAAACCAAACAAAACCAACCAAATCCTGGGATGATATCTGCATCATTCAGCAATCTTGCAATAAATATACCTTTGAATATGGATCAAAAGTCACAAATTGTGTGTGATGAGCAGGCAGTCTTCTACTAAGGAGAACCAGACTGTGAGGCAGGAATAACAGTGAGAACCAAGAGGTAGGAACATCAGGTAAAAATGATCACTGAGACCAGTCGAGGTATGACAGACTCCCAGAATTGAAAGAGTCATCAATGAAATATTTTCCCAGATTCACTATTCCCTTCTACAATGTCTTCTACAAATAGATGTTCTGCCTGTTGCATTTGTATCTGGAATGCCAAAATTCTTGACTAATTCTAATGGCTTAACATTATCACTTTTCAAGAGGATTTTTTGCTCATAGTTCATGGGAAGACCGTTGATGTGGATTCGGAAGGAAAGTGAATTGGCAGTATTCAGGGTAGGCATTGTTTCAACCATCAAACCACAGTCAGTACTTTAATACCCTTCTGTTGTAATGAGCAGCTCAAGAAGGAAGAAAACCAGCAATTGCACAGATAATGTCAACAGCATTACTAGTCACTGTAAAAAAAAAAAAAAAAAAAGAAAAGAAAAGAAAAGAAAGAAAAGAAAAGACATCCACAGAATATGTCATGCAACATTGTTCTATGTTTACACAGAACACTTACCAAGGGAAAGCATGTATTGTGAGCTACAGCACATACTAGACATACGAAGTGGATTTTTTCAGACCACACTAGAACTAAAATCTAAATTAATAGCAGACAGACCACTTGGAAGAATGTGGTGTGCAGCCAAAGTGGTAGTGAGAGAAAGGACAGCAGTAAATGCTCAGCCAAAGCAGCACTCAGAGGGTAACAGATAGCATCACACATATAGGAGATGACGCAATGGACCATCTAACATATCATCCATTTCCACGGTATGAAGCCAAAGAAAGAAGGTTTGAAAGCAAACACAAGAGAAGAAGTCATCACAAAATGAGAGTAGAAGTCAGTGACTGAAAACATGGGAACAAGGAAGAAGCTGAGTGACCCCTAAAGAGAGTCTGTTGGAAAGTTTAATAGCTAGCTAAACCTGTAGGTAGGTGAGAAGAAACAAGAAGGAATGAGCTGATGTTGCCAATCTTAATCCATTACTTTCCTTGCATAAGTAGAATTTGCCATGTTTCCAACAAGCCCCCCCCCAACGCTTCTGTGTCATCCATTGTCTTAAATGTATAATCTCATATATGTGGTGTTTTCAGAATATTAATTAATCTACACTTATCCCCCATTGGGAAGCCTTTGATTAGCTGGAAGACAATTTTATTTATACTTCCTTTCATCTCTTTTCCTGGCAGATTACTCCTTTTCCCACAGTCATGTGAGGTAGATTTTCCTTCACCATCCTCTGCAGTGAAATTACCTTAAAGGCTTACTGCTGAGCACTTATTTGTCATATTCGCATCTCATCCTGGGATTCCCCAGATCTTCTAAAATATTTTTTCTGAAATGTGCAAAAATAGAGGTTCACTCTTTGTGTTCTCTCTTTGTTCTTTGGGTTTTAATAAATATAATATCATATATCTACCATTATAGTATTTTACAGATATACATAATTAAAATAAATATATCTATCAAAAATAATTATTAAATAAGTGATATAGCAGTTTCATGAGTCTTGTATTTAGGTGTTTGTACATTTATGTGTGTGTGCGTGTCTGTCTGTGTGTGTGTGCACACATACCCATACACATGCCCAGACACACATATAGAGGTCAGAAGATGAGCACGAAAATCAGTTCTTTTCTTCTAAACTATGTGAATTATAGAAAGTAAACTTGGCTCATTTGGATCGTTGGCAAGCAGCTTTACCTGTTGAGCCATTTCAACAGCCCATAATATGTTATATCTTTGTCTACAACAATAACCAATGTTTCTATTGTATCCTTTGCTTTATTGGATTGCCTTTGGACTGTGTTTGTATCAGACTATGTCTCAGACTTTGAGTCTCTTCTATGATCATACCTCTACTCCTTTACCAAGGTCCTAATGTGGTTACTATAGCATAATAGTAAGTTTTGAAAGCAAATGGTTTGACTCCTCCAATTATATATTTTTTCTTCAGTACCATTTTGACTTTTCTGGTTGAGCATTTCTATTTAACATTAGAATACTTTATTGATAGCCACAAAAATAACTTGCTGCAATTCTGGTTGAGTTTTCATTAAATCTCCAAATGAAGGTGGAAAAAATTGGTATCTCAGTGATAATGGGACCTTCACACCATGGGCGGGCACTGTTGCTCCACTTATTTAATTCTTTAATTGTTTTGACTGGTGCTTTATATTTTTCTACATAAGGGTCTTGTAATTTTTTTTTTAATTTATAGTTGAGTATTTTGTTTTGTCTTTTGTGACATTAGAAATGGCATATCTAAATTTCAGCTTCTCCTTATTTAGTGACTTGTAGGGAGACATCAGCTTTCTATCTTGCCCTTGTGTCTGATAATGTTGTATTTGCTGATGCCTTCCAGCTGCAAACTCTGATTTTCTACCAAGACAATCATGACATCAAGAATGCAGTCAATTTTGTTTAATTCCTTTCTAACCTGCAGAGCTTTATTCTTCTCTTCTATCCAACTACCAGTATGGTATTGAATTGAAATTAGAAATGCCAATTCTAATATAATAGTAGGAAATAGATAAATATCTATAGTCTATCATCTGTATTATTATCTATCTATTATCTATCTATCTATCTATCTATCTATCTATCATCTCTGTTATCTATTTACCTATCATCTACCATGTATCTATCAAGAATAGAAAGAAGTACTTAAAAAATAACACAAGAAACCAAATTCCACAAGGGCTTGTGTTGAAGGAGAAATATACAGCAGGTAACTGAATAATAGTTCCCTATGGCCAAATATTTGAGCAATAAAATAACCAGAACAATGTTAGATTACGAATCCAAAGTTTAAAATACATAGCACGAGACCATCACTGACATAATTTAACAACTAAATAAAAGAAAGACAAGAGATATAGCTCAATTAAGAGTTACAAATACTATTTATAGGTAATCCCCCTCAGGTGGGTGAGTCATGACTCTGTACTCCTTAAATATGAGCAGCTTGCTTCTTTGCACAGAGCGCAGTATGGAAAGAGAGAGAACAGATAACAGTATAATGGAGAAAAGTGATGACTTCCAGGTGATTAAGTCAACACCAAGAGTTAAAAGGTATATGTGCATCCTTGCTCTGTGCTGTTCCTTCATCCTTCCTTCTTCCTAACCTCAGTCCAGTCATGAGGAACATGTTATCAAGTAAGGGACTCTTTACAAAATATTGGATCAATATTTAAATTGACAAGATCATACAACATGAAGAAGGTCTGAGAAACTCAAGAGGAGCTACCACACCTGAGTACAATGGGACACCTGTGGCAGGATTTTCCTGTCCAATTACATTAAAATATTAGTGCAGCAGGAAGCCTATGATTGGACAGGGAAGAGAGGCAGAGCTAAGAGTTGCAGAGAGAGTGAGGATGAGAGAGAGAGAGAGAGAGAGAGAGAGAGAGAGAGAGAGAAGGAAGGAAGGAAAGGAGTCAAGATGGATGCCATACAGGAAGAAGATCCTGATCCTGCATAGTCTTAAATAGCCACAGGTAGTTATGAATATCATGTAGGGATAGAATAATTGGGACAACTTTTCTATTCTAGGTGGGCAGCTTGTACCATTGTCAGTTGGCCTTGAAATTATTGTGTGGGCATCTTGTGAATTGAGAATTTATTGATATATAAATCTGACTGGTTAATTATAAGCTTCTAGAGTTTTGTTTTGCTGGGTTACTGGGTATTGTGATATCTAACTGTGAGGTGGGCGGTCATTAAATGGATTGGGTGTATTGATCATGCCCAGGGAAATTAGCAAGTCTGGTGGAGATGACTCAGGGCCCTGGGCCAGAGGGTCTGCTGAGATGAGAACACCCTACTAGAGGGTAACTGGAATGTAGGACTGCTGACCACAGGGGGGTTAGGGTAGCAGCTCCAAAGACAAGTGAACCATTGCTGGGAATACTGTGACCTGTAGCTGCGGGAGCTAGAGACAGAGGCAGTGAGACCACGCTGGGGCAGAGAGTTTGCAGCAGCGGTAGCGGGGAACCATGTTGGTCCAGTTTTAAAAATTTCCCCAACAGACACCTTAAAGGGAACTTTGATACAGAAAGAAGACATTAGGCAAAAACTCAGCAAATCTGAATCAATGTGGGTTGTAGGTAATAATGTGTTTATCTTAATTCATTAATTTTGAGTATGAAGACATGCTAACCTGTGCAGTTTTCCTATAAACCTACAACTATTCTAAAATTTAACACACACACCACACACACACACACACACACACACACACACACAACAACATCCCTGGTGGTGCAGGTTCATAATTTCCTGTAATACCAGCTACTTGAGAGTATGAGACACGAGGACTGCCAAGAACTCAAGATTTGTCGGGGCCACAGAATGTAAGGTCAACATGAGACACTATCTCAAAGGAAAAGAAAGAAGGAGAGGAGAGGAGAGGAGAGGAGAGGAGAGGAGAGGAGAGGAGAGAGAGGGAGAGAGAGAGAGAGGATGGTGGTACTGGGCAATAGCAAAGAAGCTGTGTGTTTTATTCCAGGAATGCCCTTCATCTCCCCCACCCCCAATGTGCTGAAAACAAAAACAAACCAACCAAACCATAAGGACACTTTGCCAGCTTATTCCCCAGGGAGAGCTCCTGCAGAGGTATTTGGCAGTAGCTAGGACCATTTTCCTTGATGGGGAATCAAACATTTACCGATAATCCTATGTAGTAATTTGTATAGCATCTAATAAATGTCGCTGCAGGGACTCCTCAACAATATTCATCACTGTCTGCTTTCTAACTAGGAAACAATGTGACCCACCCCTCCCACTGCGCATGCTTCCCTAACCAAGCTGGTGTGCACCAATCAAACTGTGGGGCGAAATAAACACTACCTACTGAAGTTACTTTCCTCAGCTATTTTATCACAGCAATGAGAGAGGTCACTAAAATCCATCCAATCTAGCGCTGTGGGTTTCAATGTTCTTTATGTGTCTTTGTATATCTTATGCCCTAAGAGGAAGCAGGGCCTCTTTTGCCTACATATTTGTGCAAATTCTGATACATTGTAACCACTGCAACATTTACAAGCTAACTTGGATCTGGGTGTGTGGCTCATTTGGTACAGTGCTTGCTTAGTATGCACAAAGTCCTAGGTTTGATCTCCAGTACTGTGCAAATCAGCAATGGAGACACACATCTGTAAAGCCCTTGAGGAGTTAGGGTAAGAGACATTGAAACGTTATCCTAAGCTATGGAGGGAATTTAAGGGCAGCCCTCCAGCTACAAAAGACTATCTCACAACAAAACAAAGACTATTCTGGCCACATCTATTGGCAGCTTCGACATCTGAAGATGAGTTAGCTAGTTAGTGGTCAAGGCTTTGTGTCTGATTCAGAGCAAGAGAAACAGAGAGAAGTGTTCAAAGACTTAACAGTGACGATTCTGAGGTGTAGATTCAGGGAAGACACAAAGGTCAATCACTGAGGTAAACTGAGGCAGGGTTCTAGCAGACAGTCCTGAGGGGATCCAGAACCTGCCAAGTGGGAATCGGAACTGTAAACATGCCAGGCTTCTTTTTGATCATTTAATTTTATAATTTTATTATATATCACATCAGATCAAAGTTGTGCCTTAAGTGGAGTATATAAACATTGGGGGTAAGTTAAGTGTGTGTATGTGCACATGCGCGTGTTCGTCATGAAGTTGTACATATGTGTGTAGGTGTACATAATATCAGAAGTTAATCTCTAGGGCTGTTTTTCAAGATCCCCCACCCTCCACAGCCTTGTTTTATGAGACAGAGTCTCTCATTGGCCTGGAGCTTACCGATTAGGCCAGGCAGGCTAGTCAGGCAGCCCCAGTATTCTGCTCTGTCTGCCTCCCCAGTGCTCAGACTACAGGTGCTTAGCATCACACTTGACTTTGTAACATGGGTTCTAGGGAACAAACTCAAGTGTTCATGTTTGCAAGGCAACACTTCCTGAGCTATCCCCCCAGTTCTAAGCTTCCTAACTCTGATGGAAAGAGCAAAGGCTTTGAGCTCAGCTAAACCCTAATAACACCCAGCTCTGCTGCTCCACAGGGGCACGTCCTCCTGGTGCTTGTGAGCCTCTTGCAGGCTTGGACTGTTCTACAAAATGGGGGAAATAGTTTATGTCACTGTGAGACTTCAAATGAGTAGAACGCACAGACCAGCTGCCACATGAGATTCACAGCCCAGCCCACCGCTCATTCCTTCTAAAAGCTCCTTGATTTTCTTGAACTGTAGCAGCCAGCATTCTTGATGCTGCTTCTGCCCTGTTTCAGGGGATGGTGTGGGAGTGTTTGAGATAATGCAGTTGGCTCCTAATCACCCAGTTTCTAGCTTATTTACACACATTCTTCCTCTTAGTCTGGCCTTACCCTGAACCTAGAAGACATCTGGGTAACTTCTTTCTCCTGTCAGGTGGTCTGTGCTGTGGAAAAAGAAATTCGATTGAACAATACCCTCATGAGCATGACTGGTAAAGAAATGTTCCACATATGTTTCAGAATCAAGCATCCATGTCTTTGAAAATTATTTTTGGCTTTGGATTAGCCCTGGGCTCTATTCATGTACATTAACCAGACTGAATGAACTGGCCACAAACCTAAAAAGACTTAAAGCTCTTTGAAGAGATTAGTCATAGCACTCCACCTTATTTAACAAAGAGGTTATAAGGGTCTGGGAGATGCCTTAGACTGGAGCGGGACCCACATGGTGGAAAGAGAGGACAACTTCTGAAAGTTGTCCTCTGACCTCCATACATGATTAAGAGATCTGCAAAATTATAAGGGGTGAGGGGTAAGAAGTAGCTTCACATTTTCTTTGTGCTAATTTATTCTTCATAAACTTACCTTAAAGACACACACACACGGACACACACAGACACACACACACCCCTTATGTGTACATAAGACTAAAAAATTTCAAGTACTGTTAGCTCATACAGATGACATGGAGAACATCAATATGGGGCCCAACTACAATTCTTTCATATTTTAAGAAAGCTATTTTCAGTAACTAACACATTTCATATTTTACTGTTTTTATAGGTTGATTTTTAAAAATTTTTCTATCCCCTCCTATTTCAACAGATGAAAGCATGCTTTCAAAGGTTGTATATTTAAATAGTTCCACTTGAAATGAAGCATTGAGACATGATAGACAACTGTTCTGAACCTTAGCAAGAAGTTCTTGAAAACAGAGTAGATCCTTGACCTTGTTTATTGTCTACATTGCCAAGGGATGGATCTTTGATGTTTTGGTGGACCTAATCCCCATGCACTCATTGTGGAGCTGTGTTTCTCCCAGAAAGGGCCACGTTCTCCACTGTTTGATTATCAGAACTGTACTTGCTAAGAAGGTGAGGTTCTTGAGGCTGGAGAGAGAGAGCTCAGTCAATAAAATGCTTGTTGGGCAAACATGAGGACCCAAGTTCAATCAAAAAAAGTTCATTAAAAAAGTCACTCATGGCTGTGGCACACATCTGTGGCCTCAATACTGCTGAGAGTAGGAAGCTGAATGGAGGAGGTGGGGGGAGGGGAGCAACAGGTGGATTCTTGGGACTTTGTAGCTAGCTAGTCTAACCAAATCAGTGAGGTTCAGGGTTAGTGAGAGGCATTGTTTTGATTTAAAAAGAAGAGGAAGGAGGGGGAAAAGAGGAGGAGGAGGGGAGGAAGAAGGGAGGGAGGAGGAGGGGGAAGAGGAAGGGGAAGAGGAGGGGAAGAGGAGGGGGAAGAGGAGGGGAAGAATATGGTGATGGTTGTGGTTATTGTGGCCTTGTGTGAAATGCAGTGCTGGGCTATTTTCTGGCTTTTGAAAATGATTCCTGTGCTATTGCTGCTATCAATGGAATATTATGAAAGGCTCTAGGGAAACTAAGATCTGTGCGTAGCTCTAGAATTTCTGTGCTGAACCTATTTGTGCAAGCTCTCCACATCTTTGCTCATCCAATGAATATTTATTACAACCTAGTATGTGCTAAGCACTATGCATCCCTTAGAGACTAATAGCATGAGGCAGATGATTCAGGTAGAGGTCAAGCTTTCCATGCTGTGCCAGAGTTTCCCAATGTACCTTATGAGTCCATCGGGCTCTTCTCATGTAGGTGGGATGAAGAATTGTCTTGTATGCTGTGAGCACAGCAAGTCCAGTGGACACTGAGACATGAGCACAACCTAAGACTTCTTTAATTATTTTTTTTTTCTCTCTCTCCTCTCTCTCTGCATGTGTGTGTGTGTGTCTGTTTGTCTCTGTCTCTCTTCTCTGCCCTCTGTATATGCATATATGTATGTGTGTGCAATGTATGTTCACATGTGTTCACATGATTCATGTGTTATATCCAGAGCCCACATGCCACAGACTGTAATGGAGGTTAGAAGTCAACCCCAGCTCTCAATGTTTGCTTTCTACCTTGATTGCTTCCTGCATCACTAGACTAACTGACTCATGACCTTCTGGGAATTCTGTCCATCTCACTGTAGGAGGGCTGGGATTACTGATGTGTAATACCACCACCAGCTTTACATTGGTTCTGGGAATCTAAAGATTCCAGATCCTCAAGCTCAAGCTTGTGTGGCAAGTACTATACAACACACACCACCCACACACACACACACACTAACACACACACACACACACAAACAAGCTCTCCCCCCAGCCTGTATTCTCAGCCTTCATTTCAACACCTTCCTTTAGAATTTATTGAATCAGCTCTTTAAGCCAACAGCCTTTGTAAGGAACTGGCACATAACAGTTGACAGCATCAGTCTGTTTCATGTAGAGAGACAGAAATTTCCCCCAATCTCTGGTACCGAAATACCATTGCTACTCTTTATAACCCAAGGAGGTAAACATGGGGAATCTGGGATCACACTCAAGTTTCTCAGGGTACCATTATGTCATCCGAAGTCAACACTAGGCCATTTGTTATGGACCAATGCTAACATACTTGAAATTTACAATTGGGAATTTAACTCATTTCAGAATGTAAGAACATTCCTTCTTTGTTCTAAAGCTTTCAGGAAAAAAAATAATAAGAAAAAAAACCCTAGTATACTATAACTGTTCATTCCTACTAGTTTTTGAATGTTTTACATATCTTTCTTTCATCCAGTTTCAGGAGAGCCTAGTATTGAGCAAAATGTTGTGTTAACCAAGGAGGATTTAATCAGGAATTTGGATTCTGACATGCTGACATCTATTGTTTTTAACATATTCTGTAAGAAGTTAGGGAAGTAGATTCATTGACACATGTGTGTAATTGTGCTGAAAAAAAAATAGTTTTGCAATATATTTGTGTTGCGCAGCTAGGCAACCAGAAAGCAGTAACACACAGGAAGTATGTAGCTGTGTGCTTCCAGCCAAATTACGGGAATTATAAATCTCTTATTTTCTTTATGCGAATTCCCTCTATGTCAAAGAATAATACATAAAAGCGCTGAGGCTGTTGGAGCAGAGAGGGCTCACTTTTGACTGACTTCTCCTCTACAGGCCTTTTATTTTATTTCCTCAGTCTTTCCCACAGGGCATAAGGAGTGGGAAGGACCTAAAAAAAGAAAAGAAAGCAGTGAATTGTAAGCTATTAAATTTTTCAAAAAAATATATATACTTTAAGTGAGTAAGGAAGAATAACAGGAAATGAGGAGTCAATCTTTACTTCATTGCAAGGTGACTATATGAACTGTTTCATTTTTTTTTTAAAGATTCAGTAAATAGACCAGCATTGAAGAAAACTATTTCAATAAAATAGCTATGATTATATTGTAACTCAAATCCAATGATCCATAATAAATACTGTTTGTATTATTACTGTAATCCCACAATATCTTCCTGATTTTTTAAAAACCATAGCATTTAATAGCCCATGATTTATATTGCCCTTTGGAAACCTTTTCAACTGCCTTTATGAATCTGAGTGGAGAGACTCCCACTGCTGAACACCACCCAGGCATTTTAACGAAAGGACATCTTATAAAATTTCTCAACACTAAGATACAATGGCTGTATCTTGGTGTTCAGTAGTTAGAGTTAAAGAATATTTCCACGCTGATGTCAAGACAGACAAAGGAGGAAACAAAAGATGGAACTGAAGAAAGGGTAGTGGTGGTGAGAAAAACAGAAAGATCAGGGCCAACAGGTTACATATCCTTCTGTTTGGGTTTCAGAAAACACAAGTATTGTAAAAAGGGATGGCGTGACTGCTATCTGAAAGATCCCCAAGATGACTCAACTGCTTGAAACACTGAGGGACCTTTTTAGAACATAGGCATCACACAGTACAAGGGCAAATTTCTGCAGAGGCTGAGAGTCACAATTTTATCTGTGCCAGGGTTACTGTACCTCAGTCACCCAAGCTTTTCTATGTTACTTTTTAGTTCTTGGGATGCTGGTTGCTTTAATGCCTGACAGTCCAAGAATTTTCTTTAAGTTTTTACCCAGAAGAATTCCTTTCACCCTTTCACACTTTATCCCATAGCTGATTTTAACTGTAAATCTGATATAGTAGGTCTTGTTTATTTTTTTGTTTTATAAGAAATTTCTGGCAAGGAACATAGATATTTAAGTCAAAACATTATAAAATGATTTACAGATTTTTAAAAAAAAAACATGTATCACTGTTCCTTCATATCTATACAGTATGTATATATAGAATGAATCAAACATGCCTTATCTTTTTTTTAATGCCATGAAAAAACACTATGACCAAGACAACTCTTGCAAAAGAAAGCATTTCATTGTTGGCTTGCTTATAGTTTCACAGGTTTAGTCCATTATCATCATGGTTGGGAGGATGGTGGCACATAGGCAGATATGGCACTGGAGAGAGAGCTAAGAGTTGGGATCCAGAGGCAGAGAGAGAAAGGGAAGGAGGGAGGGAGAATGAAAGTATAGAGAGAGAGGGAGGGAAGGAGAAAGAGAGTAGAAATGGAGGAAGGGAGGGAGAGACAGAGACAGAAACAGAGACATAGAGAGACAGAGAGACAGAGAGAGTGAGAGTCTGGACTTGGCATCATGGACTTTGGAAATCTCAAGCCCAATCATAGTGACACACTTCCTCCAACAAGGCCACATCTCTTAAGCCTCTAATCCTTTCGAAGAGTTCTACTTCCTGGTGAATAAGCATTCAAATATTTAAGCCTCTGAGCCGTTTTTATTCAAACTACACAGAGATCAAATTATTGTAAAAATTGCATCTTGCTGAGAACATAGTCTTTCCACAATTATTTTCTAAACAACACACCATACCAACTATTTATGTAAGTAACTTATGGTAAGATGACATGTAAGCTGTAGGTGAAAACTACAGTACACACACACACACACACACACACACACACACAGACTGCATTGCTTTATACTCTTGTCAAACAGCACAAAGGATCCCAATGTTGCCCTGTCTGCATCAACATTTGATATGTTTCTGCATTTGTTTTTTGACAGTTAGCTATCCTGATGAGTTAGAGAGGACATTAACTGTGGTTTTAATCTGCATTTTTCTAGCCCAAAAGTAATTTATTCCTTAAAACAATGCACTTTATCCTATTGCAGAGAGACATCTATGTCAGTGAAAGTGAGACTCATGACTTGTGCCCAACCACTTATGATTGGCAGCTGTACTGCCATTGTAGTATCTTTGTTATGAAGCTGAGATGTGCACAAAGCATACATTCTCTATGCATAGGAAAACGAAGTCAATGTCAGATATGACACATCAGTAGTTTCTAGAAGTGCTTTAAGGAGTGACTGTAAATTCCAAGAATAACTAGCTCCATGGTGACTTGTTAAAAAACAAGAACATTTTTTTTAATGTCAAAGAGGAAATCGCATAAATAATCTCTTCTAGATCATTTTTAGAAGCTAGAATACAAAGATATATGGAGGATACAAGTTACTGAGATCATGGATAAACTCTATCTTATTGTTTGAGCCTGAAGGGTTCATGTGATTAAAAATGTAGAATCCAGAGGAAGGAGCTATTGAAAGGTCCACTGAATCGCAAGGGCTCTAACTTTATCAGTGGGTTAATCCATTGTTGAATTTATACTAAATGGGCTATTAGGAGGTGTACCCGCCTGGAGGTACAGAGAATGAGATTCTATCATTAAGTTTTAGAATGTCAGATATGCTGGATAAGAACATACAATGTCTGCTTAAATTAGAATGTCAGATAAACAACAATATTTTAAATTCAGGTACGGTTTGGGAAATGTTTGATACAGATTCCCACTAAAGAATTATAATTATCTAGGTATCTTGTATTTTTATTTGACCAACTCTACAGTGTAGTCATAGAAGGTCATATTTGAGAAGATGAGCCCTGGAAATGAGCATAAGTTTGGTTTGGTGTCTACGGTGGTCACAAATGGATGAACCACTGAGATCTGTATACCACCTCCATGTTCTTTGATATAGAGCATCTACTGATTGCATATGAATAATCATTATCTTCCCCCAAGTACAACCAGTGCTAGATGAGCAGATGCCTAGGAACAGTGATAATTTTTTCTTTTGAACCATCTAGTCCTTAATCATATGTAATTTATTTAGTGAAAGTAGGAGCTGTTTAATTTTAATACAAAATTAAGGCTCATCTTAACACATTAGAAGCTAACTCGATTTAGTTAGATTACCTGGCATCTGTTTGGCACTGCAACTTCTTCAACAATGAGTGCTATTGAAGAAGACAGGTCATAGTATGGGTCCTGGCACACAGTAGGCACTTTGCTGTTATACTTAAAATATTTATGTATGAAAGAAGAGCCTTCCTAGGGATTCTTTGGAGAGTTTTATAAAAATCAGGTAATCATAACTGAGAATCTGAGAGATTCCCTTGTCTAATTTTATATAATTTTGCAGGCAAGAAAACTGACCAAGTCTTCTTACTAAATGGTTTCACAGCCTGAGTCCTTACTGCTCTGATGCTGTCTGAGAGAAAATGACATCACACTCTAGATCACCAGGGAATGGAGAGTATGCATAGAAAGGTTCCAGGCAAGTGCTAGGGACGTAAATGCAGTGGTAGAACACTGGCCTAGCATGTGCAAGACCCTAGGTGTGATCTCCATACCCTGAAATGCAAAAGAGTACCAGGTAACTTAAGTACACAAGCAAATGTTAGGTTATTATTATTAAAAATTACGGGAACACAGGCATTTTATTGTTAGCATAGAATGTATAAAACAACAACAACAACAGTAATTTCTTCCAACAAATGCTGCTCAACAGAGGAATCCCGAGGATGTTTCTAGAGCAAGCTCCAAGTGAACGCCCATTCCTAGTTTGAAATAGCTCAAGAGTATCCAAGAATCTTTGGAAAATAGTAAGATGCAGTGTGGATTAAAATCACAAACGCTTATTAAAACAGAATGTCCAAGGAAACAGAGACAAACAAAAAGGGCACTGCTTGAGTAAATATTTCCATTAGGTGGTCCCAGTCAATGCCCATGCCCTGTTTTCCTTCTTGAACCAAAAGAGGTGTAAGTGGATGTAGGGGAGTTAACTTTTTATGAGAGTTAAAACCTTCAACTTACAACTCATTGTCCTACACATGTTCTCATGTATTTTGGCAGCTTGGACGTCCTGGCACATCTCAGAGCTGACCTCTTTTGGCTACAGTTTGCTCACAGTCTGTTCAGCATTGGAGACTAAATAGTTCTGACATTGCTTAAGGAGGCAGTTGCTTTAAATGAGTTTACAATTTGCTCTCTAATTTAAAGTTGGGATTCAACATTACTGATGTTAACACCCCAGTTGGAGACTGCATAATTATGATCTGAGAGGCATGTGAGATTCTGGACATGTGACGCTCGGAGATATGCACTGACGTTTAGTGCAATGGGGGATTTCAAATGTACTAGAGTTTGATTTTAGTGTTTTTGCCCACGAGTTTTGGTTTAAGATATTAGGGACTTCATATGTACTTTAATTTCGGGATCTTTGTGGAATAAAATTAAGATGTAATAAAGATTATGAGGCAAACAGAACTTTAGAAGGCTGTTTGATGGGCATATAAAAGAATAAAGAAACAAACAAATAAATATTACAGACCATTGATAGCACTTCAAAATGTGGCTCATTCATAGTGCATTACACCAGAAAAGAAAGCAAAATTCTTTCGTTGGCTCTTTATATGTTAATATATCAGAGCTCTTACTTTGAATCTTTAATAACTGGAATTATCTGTATACTAGGACCAGATTCCAAGTGAAATTTGATGGGGAAATCTACTTTTCTTGCTCAGGTTTGTATCAATTCTATTGGTCGCACAGATAGATACACTTTTTCCAGCTTAGTATAATTATTATTCATTTATGGAATGTCTGCAGCAAGCATGCACCTGAACAGTGCACATTTTTGTGAACTCTGTGTGTGCTTTGTTTTTCTTGACTACAAAATGGGGACAATTATGGTGTTGGTTAGAGGGATATCATGGGGATGACATGAAAGACCAGCTGTAGCGATTTTAGGACTGGTCTTGGTGTACAAGGATTATTCAAGTGGAAGGTGAATCATTTATTGAGGATTTTAAGGCTACATTATCAATCCTCCCATCTCCTTCATATCTAGTTTCATAGGTTTTAATGAATTAAGTCATTTTGATGTTAATTTTACCTGCATTTAGTATAACTCATCCACTTCATTTTCTTGCTTATAAGAAAAAACATTTTAACACACACACACACACACACACACACACAGACAGACACACACACACACACACACACACACACACACACACACACGGCCCTCATAGCAAACAAAAGCTTACTTTGTTTCTCTGGCCTCCACTTAAAAAGCATTATGTGCCTATATGAGGTAATCTGCAAGGTCCCAGTCTGGGTCCCATCTGACTCAGGACTCCCATATTCGAACCCCAGACCTTCATTTCCATTCCTGGCACAGCTCAGCTCCTATCTCTCCTTACTCAAGGCATCACACTATGTTGGGAAATGGCTGTAACTTGAAATGAGAAACAATTAAAATACTTTGAGACAGTGTTCAGACGGTGTGTATTTCCTCAATAGGATATAACATTTAATTAAAGATTCACTATGATTACTAGAGGTGCAGGATACACCATACACACACAGACACATGCACAGACACAGCACACACACAGACACATGCACAGACGACACACCACACACACACACAGACACACCACACACACACACACATACACACACCACACACACACTTTTGTCATGCATTCTATATACATATGCATTCTGTGTATCAGTCCCGGATACACAGTTAACAACACCTGTGCTACGTCAGGAACCTTTGTGTTCATCACAAGCCACTACCCAGTTCTCAAGAATCCACATAGACTAAGGCACATAGTAAAATCAAAACTAAGACATGGCTGTTCCATGTGTATAACCCTGGCACTCAGGTGTCCGAGGCATGAGGATAGTCTAGAGTTCACAGCAAGAGAGCCTCAGAATCTCCCCCAACCCCTCCATGCAACCGCTAAACTAGGACGACTGTAAATAGTTAAAACTTTCATTTTGGATTTTCTGTCTTTAGCTGGGAATAGGGGAGGGGGAAGACCACACACATTTCACACATGCAAATCCCAGAAGAATACAGATTTTTTTTTTTTTAAATAAGTAAATTCTTTGGAATGCATCAATACTGGGCAAGCTGTTAGGAAAGCCAGCCACTCTCCAATCAAAATGAAAAGGAAAAATAAAATCTGTACCGAGCAAATAATTTAATTTACTTTACTCCAAAGACTAGGTTTTTGAATTTATGTAAAATTATGTTCATGTTCTTCTTGCGTTCTCACGTCTGTCTCCCTCCCTTCCTCTATCCCTGCCTCTCTCTCCTCCCTTTCACCAAGTAAACAAAGAATCTAAATTAGGGGAAATCAGTAAAAGCGGCTTTAAGGACGGAGACTTAATTGCTTAGACAGACATCTTTTCCTCTGAGTTTTTTCACATTTGAAGAACAAATTCGAACTCTTCCCCACTAAACACAAATAATTAATTTGTGAATTTAATCCAATGGGGTTTTGAGGGCATTTTATTTTGAGTAATAATAATACTGCCACCTGAAACCGCAAAACAGCTTTGGCTATCAACTTAATCTGAAACCCCTAATTGTTTGTGATTTTATAACTCTCTTTCTTTACCAAGGCAGGTCCTTTTGCATATAAAAGCGAGCTTCTGACACAGGTAATAAGGAGAGACTTGGCATTCACATTTGTCCTAGGGAAGGAAAGAAAGCTCATTCCTGCATGCTCCCCAAATGCTAGCTTTCCTTCAAGGCTTGAGGGGGCATTAAGAGGGTGAGATCCAGTGCCTTGCTCAGGGCCTGACTGCATTCCAGCTGGGGAGGAAGCAACCTTGGACAGGCAGCTATAAGCATAGAGATGCCTGCCAGGACACCATAACCAGGGAGTTGTGATGGAACAGAGAGGGAGGGAGCGATCCCATTGTTCGCAGTCCTGTGAGCCAGCTCCGGAAAACTTTCACTCGATTCTGTCAGCAACAGGAAGCCCCAGACACTTGGAAGCAGGGGAGGAGGGAGACCACACTTGTCTTTTCTTAAGTTCACCCAGCAGCAACTTCAGGAAGTGCTAGGGTTGGGAAGGAAGGTGAAGTGTGCTTTGTAGACTGTGCCAAAACTTCGGAAAGGAACAATTAAAAGACAGGAGAGAGAGAGCCCGGAAGGATTCCAACTCCCTGGTGGTTCCAGGCTCCAAGGGAAGGAACAGAATGACCGTTAAACACCTGCGTGGTGAGGCACAGATGACGAACCGTGGCAAGTGGCAATTTTCCGGCCTGCCTGACATTATTTCCCTTTCATGCCAATAACCAGTGGTTTAGCTCCTTCCCCAACCAAACACACCCATCAAACGGCTATATGTGTGTTTAAGGTCATCTCTACGCAAACGAATTGTGGGTAGATTTCTCCAGTCACCTCCTCACAATCTCGGAACCAGACAGTCAACTGGCAGTTTGGGATGTCATTTTAGGGACAAAACAGGTTCCTCAGACCTGGAATATCCAAATTAACCCACAAAATAGGTTGTATTCTAAGAATTAAGTAGAATATATGATCAAATGTCACAGCAGCTTTGTCAGAAACCTAGGAATGACCCTTGACCTTTCCCCGGCTCTCTATCCAATATCCCTTATCCTGTATCCTAGATTTGATTTCTAGATATCATTTAGAATATCTGTCCACTTATCTTCAGTCCCAGGCTATCTTCCCATTCCATAGGATGTCATTTTTGGTTTGACTGTCTTTAAGAGTCTGGCCAAGTCTTTCCCAGATTCACAATTGTCTCCTTGAAGTGTCCTCCCAGGGTCAAGAAGAACTCTTGAAATGCAAATTTCTCTGTGGCTTTCTGTTTACAATCCTGAAGGGCTTTCCTTTGTTCTGAGAACAGGAGAATGAAATCCTTAAGGTGGCCTTGAAAGTGTCCCCTTGTCTTTTTCTATGCTTGTTAACTTCTACAATGTTCCAACCTCTATCAAATCTGCTGGAACTCCTCTGTGGACTTGGCTAAATAGATCAGAGACCTGCACTTGATTTTCATAGCACTTCTCTATCTTTTTCTAATCACAGATGTGATTGTGTTGATTTTTCTTTATATTATTAATGCTTTGGGCTGCATTAGATAGGTATCTCTATGAGGGTTGGACTGTGTCTATTCCTACACTGAATATTCCTCCTCTAGCACACAGCCCAGTACGCTAGATCCTCAATAAATATCTGAAGGAAAATAGACTAAAGAGGTATGTTTAGTTGTCAGTGTAGTAAACAGGAAGTAAAGAAAGCTGTTGGTCCAAGTTGAGAATAGGATTAGACATTTGGATAAATTCATTGTACAGATGTTATGGGCACATGCTCAGACATGCACAGACTCCAGAGAACAGACTCAGGTGCTCTCTCAAACGCCTTCCCATCTTATTTTGAGACAGGCTCTCCCACTAATCTAGAACTCACAAAAGAGGCTAGGCTGACTAGACAGTAAACTCCAGGGCTCTGCCTCTGCCTTCCCAGCACCGGGAGTGATAGTTTAAGGTCAGTCCCACTGGTCAGCCTGGAGACTTGCTGGATATGCTGCCACAGGAGGTTCAGGATCCAGTGCTAGGTATGCTTAGGCCATGCTAACAACAGGATAAGGATGTGGAACCGAGAGAGTGCCTGGAGAGAAGGGGGCCCAGAGACGCAGCTTCCAGGGAGTGAGGGCCTCAGAGCATGGGAATACTTCTGAGAGTTCAAGTACAGCAGGAATTCAAGTCTAGCCATTAGATATGGCTGCCAGAGTTTGGCATCAGTAAGCTTAGCCAAACTTGCTTCATTGTGCACTTCTATGAAGATTCAGGACGTCTGGCTCTTTCTTAGACCAGCCTGATTTTACTGAGCTTTTTTGAGCTTCTTTTCTGACCTTAGGTAATTGAAGTTTCCTTCTGAAAAGCACACATTCCTCTTGAGTTGTTTCAAAAGAAAAATTACAAAATATAGCTAAAATGAAATAAGAGTGGGGTAATTTTCAGTCTGCTTTATGTTATCTTAATTTGAATCACCAATGGTTTTTAGAGATATATAGGGCAGGTACTTCTCATTTTATAGGTAAGAATACAGGGGACTGGGAGATGGCTAAGAGGTTAGAGCACTGACTGTTCTTCCAGAGGTCTGAGTTCAATTCCCAGCAACCACATGGTGGCCATAACCATCTCTAATGAGATCTGGTGCCCTTTTCTGCATGCAGGCATACATGCAGGTAGAATGCTGTATACACAATAAATAAATAATAATAACAAAGAAAGAATACAGAAGGTGAGGGATGTCAAAGGTTTACCAGAATCAACTGCCAGGTAGATGTCCTATATCTATCTCGGATAGGTGCTCATTCAAATTCAAGCTTCCACCTCATATCTGTGCTGGCTGTCCCCCAGGTAGCCCATTCAGTGTTGGAACAATGACAACATCACACCCCTGCCACACTCACTACAAGTGCATGTTAACAGCACCATATGGAAAATATGGAGAACCCAAAATACTTGCAGGAGGACTAGAACCTATTTCCATGCCTGTAAATAGATTGTCTGGGTAGGATACCCATCAATGAAGTCACACGACTCTGATCTGAACCTGAGGATGTCTTTAGCAGAAGCAGAAAGTTTAGGGAAAGGGAATTACTTCTGGATATTTTATTTGGGTCTTCTGCTGTTTGCTAATGGTCCATGCAATCAATATGTCCTTGCTGGTCATGTGGCTGCCTCCTGCTGGCAGGACAGATGAGAGGGTCACTGAGGGTACTTCCTGAGTCTCACTAATGCTTAATAACCCATAACTTATGATTACTCCTTAAAAATTACTACCTCCAAGTAGTTTCCAAATGGATACTGTCTATACACTCTTATTTACTCTACAGATACTCTGACTATGACCTGAAATATTTATTCTTAGAAGCAAAGGATTTTAATCTCTAAACAACACATCAGTTTGTTGAATGAGGGTATGTATGCATACTAGGGTCTTATAGAGGTTATCGATGAGGTACTAGTACCCTTGAAAGGCTGAAAGGTAGGCCACTTAGAGGAGGCAGTACTTGTCTAAACTGAAACAACTATTAAATCATAGAAAGTGTGAGAAGTTGGGTATATCTTGCTATTAAACCTCTTGCAAAGAATCGTATAGCTTCAAGAATTTGCACAAAGCTAATTCATGATCTTATTATTTTACTATGTAATTGTGTCAGCTGAGGACAAAGGACATCTAATGCAGACAGATGTGCACATGCCTCTCTTTGATTCTACATGAAGCATCAGTTCATTTATACAGTCTTGGCTCTCCACCACCTGGGATCCTCCCTGTGTATCATCTGGAAACTTTTAGGTCCAGTTTCCAAGTTACCTGTCTGACATTACACAATGACTCTTGATTTCATGTTACATCTCTCAAGCTATTTTTTTTCATAAAAAAAAAAAAGACTCAGAGCAGTGTGCATTAGCGTACTTTATCTTGCATTTATGAAAGTTTTCATGTTGAAAACTCTAACACAGTCCATGGTTACATGCTGTCTTTTCAAAAGGATATGTGCTTAACTTTAATCCATTACCTGAATCTGGACTATGCTAAACTTAATTGTTATATGGAGTCACCTGCGGAGAGTTTAATGGAAAAGCTGGGCAGTGAATTAGTAGCATATGATCAGCTTGAGTAACACTAAGTTTGTTTATCCAGGCCCTTCAAGAAGAGTGGACTGTATTTTTAAGATATGGCTTGTTTTTCATATCTGCACAGACCCATGTCTCTAGTTAACTGGGCATTTAATTTTCCACATATTCATTTTTACCCCTTGCAGATAGCTCTTTGGCTATTCAGGATGCGCATAATGCAGAGAAGAATAATTATAGAACAGGGGACATAGAAAATGTCATAATTAAACCATGCATTTTCAAAATACACTCAATATACCCAAAACATCTTGATTGCTATAATCAGGTGGACTGGGGCTTTGGCAAATATTATTTTGAAAATAAGGTTTATTTAAAGCCAGAAGCAGAGGGGCAGGTTTCAGAGTCACCCTAGAACTAAAAATCTCACTAAATTTACCACTCATTATTTGTTAGATACCAGATAGGCACAAAAATGGACGAGTTTATGGAACATTAGGGCATCCCTCGCGACCTTCGAGATCAGTCTTGCATCTGATATAAACTCTCATTAACTAATGCTTCTGTCTGAACCAACAGTAAAATCTGTAGACCCCGATTACCTGGAGATGTGCTTTAAACTTCTGCTTTATGGTTTGGAGACTACAGTTCAGTGCATGCATACTTGCAAGGTCGGTAAAAGTAGAACACCTATGTGAACGACTGGTGTTCTGAGTTACTACTTACTATTTATAGACACAGAGACTGTCTGCCGAACACTAAGAAAGAACAAGGAAAGGTGGGGACGGAGGCCAGTTTACAAGTGAAAGAGTCAAACTATGCAAAACTCACTTGAGGAACTGTGGATTTTTTCCCTTCGTTTTTTGGACTTTGTGGTGTTGGAAGTTTCTATGTAACTATTTAGTTTTGATCTCTATCTAACAGGCTCAGAGAGAACAAGCCTTGTGTCTGCTGATTTACTGAGTGGAGAGCTGCAGAAAATAAGGGAAAGACAAGGAAGCAAATTTTATGGCTACAAGAAAACTAACTAAAGAATTAAAGCTTAATATAGTTTCACCCTCTAGAGAGCTCTGCCTGATTGCAGACAGCTTAAAAGCCAGATTCAAAAGCACAACAGACTAACCTTGTTCTAAGGGCTTTGTCTAAGACAGGTTCAATAGATGGAAAACCTCATTTGCTTGCTGTCTGCTATAACGAGCTATGGTAGGAGAGCAGAACACCAGTCTGGGAAGCAGGCACAGGGATTTGCTTCTCTAACTCAGTTACTAGGTCGGAACGAAACAGAGCCTAGGCATCAGAAGCTGTTTCCCTCATGATTCCTTCCAACATAAGAACTGTTTCCTCCTCTCCTAAAAATGATTGTGGGTGGAGAGATGGTTCGGTTGGTAATGTGCTTGCCATGCAAGCATGAGGTCATGAGTTTGATCCCCAGAAGCCATATGAAAAGCTGGGTGTGGTGGCCCATACTTTTAATATCAGTGCTGGGGATGGGGCTGGAAATGAGAGATAGGGAGCTCTCTGGATTTGCTGGTCATTCATATTAACTTACTTGGGTGAGTTCCTGATAAAAGAGAATAACTCTGTCCCTACAAAAATAAGGCAGGGAAGCCACTGAGGAAGACACCAACACAAACGCACAGTATGCACCTAACCTGTAGACACATGACCATGTATGAAACACACACACATGCTTACTGACTACAGTGCTGTTCGTGGTTCATAGCTTCTCGCCATATAAAATTTGCCTTTTCGTCAGGAGGGGAGAGAGTAGCAAAGAGAAGGTCAGAGATGGCAAACTAAGAGAGAAACTGATCAGTCCACACTAGGGCAGGGGTTACATAGCTTCTCTTTTCATCTGGAAAAAGTCATCAATAAAATTAAATGTCTAGAAGCTACTGTGTCTCATTTCCCTTCCTTCTCTAGTGATCTTGTTGAAGCCCCATTCTGCTATAATTCCGGTTCTTTGACAAGGTGGACTGACACTTTCAATCCAGTAATTTATGGGCAATTTATTGTGAAGTGGCAATTTATTAAGTAAGATCCAAGAGTGCAGAGGACTGTCATAACCAGGAAGCAGCTCACCTCACATGCTGCCTTCCTGACTCAGGTCTTCTAGACAGAACTTAAGAGCTTTATTTAGGGGCTACAAAACCCGAGGCAAACGTTTAATTCCTGAATTCCTCTCTTCTTACCTCCCATTCCTCATTACATAATTGGACAAAAGTCATAAAATCTAAGCTCCCTGATGCACCATTACATGATTTAGAAGTGGGTTAAGCTATATCAGGCCAAGCTCTCTGAGAGTCTCAGACTCAAAGAGGAAAGGAGGGAAATCAGGTGACCTCATTTGGCCTAGGGGCAGCTCTTAACCCTAAATCTCTCCACAAGTTCCACTTCTGTTCTGCAGTGACTGTGATGAATGGCTGGCCCGTCATGGATGGGGCAAAGAGGCACCATCCATCACCAGGAAATGTCGGCTTCTCTGAGATGCCAAAGCTCCCTGCTTCCCATGACTTGGTACACATTCAGTCTAGCATTCAAACTTTAATGAATGTGATACATTTTGTTCCCTGATAAAATGTGGCCATATTAAAATGGAGAGGTAAATTTGAGGGTAATGAAGACAGGGATACTAGATACAAGCCTAAGGCACCAAGAGTCAAGTTTAGAGTTCTTCTGAAGTCACGTGTTTGTGGGGTCAGCACTTTAACTATCCCCAGATGCCTTTCCTCCACAGATGTTCATAATCCTTCTAGGGAAGGATTTTCAAGAATTCTCCTCTTTTTACCATCCCCTTGGTCCTGTATTATGATCATCTTCTGCAAACAAGTGGGCTTTGGCTATGAAATGATAAGATTCCAGGTCATTGCAAAGGATATTTTGTTGTTGTTGTTGTTATTGTTGTAGGCAAATGCTGAGCCTTGCTTAGGTGATGTGTGCTTTGCTTGTGTGTCCTTATAATCAAAAGGAGAGCTAATCTGAAGTCTATGAAAGACCCTCCCCTTAGGTCTTCCTCCCCATCCCTCAATCTTTGTATACTCTGCCTTCTTCCTCATGTCTGTGGTACAGGCTATCCTAACTGTGAAAAACTCACTGTCTTTGGCTGTTTCCCTGGCTCCCACTTTCTGAAGACTGAAAGGTCTAAACCTCACCACAACACATGGTGTTAATCAACTAACACAGGGTGATGGCAACCTATGACTCTGGGGCCAAATCCAGACTGCCACCTGCTTTTGTAAATAGATTTATTGGTGTAGACTCTACATTGTGGAGCCATAGGCTTGGTGTAGACTCTACATGGGCTCTCAGTTTTCATAATGAAGTTGACATTGCACAACAATGACAGAGGTGACTACAGTTGACTGTCCAGTTTCATGGGTCTCACATCTGTTAGTCCAACCAATAATACATTGAAAATAGTCAGAAAAACGTAGGCATATACTGAATTTATGCCATTCCTTCAAATACAGACATTATCTGATTCCTGGCCTCCTTGATGTAAACTGCATTTCACACCCTCCCTCATGACTAAGATGGATTGGCATCTGTGAAACTATAAGCCAAAACTAAACAATTCCTCTTTTGAGTTGTTTCTGTCTGGTATTTCCTTTCACAGTGAAAAGCAACAGTACAATCTGCACATAAAAGAACCACATTTGTTACGTAATTTAGATGTGAGAAAATTCCCATCACAGTGGGCCTTCAAATGGGGATAAGGTGCTTGCTGTCGTGGAGATCCACTGTACTGTAGAAAAAGGAAGACATGTTTAAATCCCCAACGGTTATCTAGATTCCATCGCTTATATAGTAATAACCAACTATTGAAATTTGGAGACAAGAAGATGATCTGATTATGATTCTCCAGGAAATTCACACTCAGGAGCTCACGTTAGAACCAACCCTTTCGATCTCTGTGACCTCACGGAGAAGAAAGGATACCCAGCTTCAGGGAACTTAATAATCCACATTACATCTAATCATGACGACAGTAATGGTGGGCAGGAACGTCTGCACGAAGGCTCCTCAGCATCACTGAGCATCGCTTACAAATAACAAATAAAGGCAATGTCTTTCCACTTCACAAAATCTTTCACTTTGCTCACCAGGAAACAGGATAAAAGAGGTAAAAGCTCTGCTTCCACAGGCCTCTAACAATTCTTTCTGGCTCAGACATTTGTGTCTCTATAAGAATGAAAAACTAGCACCACAGAAAACACAAAATGGATGGAGCTCTATAGCCGCGGTTAACAGAACACCTGCAACCTGGATTGATTGCGTTTTTCGTCCCCCCCCCCCCGCCCCCCGCCGGACTAGTCATATGATTGCTAATGTCGGCGAGTGTCAGCACAACTCGTCTCCACAACAGCTGATTTACGTTATAGCTCTAGTTCAGAGAAGGAACATCCGAAAACAGATTTGTAGTTTAGTCCATCAGCTCTACATAAGGACTGGGAATAAAAGAGCCTTGGAAGAAAATGAGGATCAATAGGAAGAGAATTGCTTTGGTATGAGAATAACTCGTACGTGTATGAAATGGGTTTGCGGTATCGCTCAGAGGTGGGATTCATGATCCAGGGGGAAGGTGCTTCAGTTTCATCCTACATTGATCATATGATTTTATGGATGGGAGATAGATAGTTACAATCTGGTTCAATTTCTCATTTCAGAAATGTGAAACGTGGGGGTGTCTATCCACGTATTGGTTCAGCAAAATATGGCAGCCGTGAATCAAAGACTGCAGGTTGGTCCTGTAAGGCGGCTCAGCCGGTAAAACCACTTGCAGTGGGCAAGTCTGACGGCCTGCTTTTGATCCTTGGAACCTAGTGGTAGATAAAGAGAACGGACTCTGAAAAGTTGTCCTCTGATTCCACACATGCACTATAGCATGTACATATACATAAACACACAGGTGATTCTTAGAATCTGGGACATTCTGCCTAAATAGGGTCTAGGAAGAGGGAGAGACATGGCACTTTGTGCTTTCTAGTTCCCTGGTGAAATACACTCTCTGACTAGACTCTGCTGAGCTCTCTTTGTAAGTAGCCCTCAGCTGTGGCTGACAAACATGACAGACTCGATGTAAGTAATTTTGTCTACTTGTTGTATCTCTTTAAGCGACTTGAGTTCGAGTAGTTCAAGTGTAATAGTTTCTAATAGTTTAGGCCGCATTTCTGAGGTGACTCAGCTCCTGCTTGAGAAAGTTTAAGCAGCACACAAAAGTGACGGTGAGGTCCAGCCAGTACCAGCCAGTATCTGATCACAGCAGGGCATACTGCTTGATGAATATCTTTGTTCCTGAAAGATGCATCTTTCCTCTATAATCCCAAGATGTCAAGAATGTATTTCCTGTATTATTTCCTCTTTAAAGACCAAAAAGTCATTTTTTTTTAAAGATGCAGAGATTAGGAAATTTAGCAATCCTGCCTCTCAACCTCTGAGTGAGACTAGCCAGAACTTTCAGCTCTAAGACACAGCTGGTCAGATCTGCATCCACACTGACAAACCCTTGGTAATTTTCCACTTTCCTGAGTCTCGGAGGCCCGGAGCACCAGTCCCACCCTTAATTCCATCATTTCCCCTTCAATATGCTCAGTCTCCCTATAGAAATCAAAGTAAAGTTGGTACTGCATTGCTGGGTACCCTTGTCTATTGCAAAAGCAGACTGTTGGCTAAAACCTGCACTTAGCACCACATTAGTGTCTGGCTTTACTTATCACAGACAGTCATTTGGCAGAGGTTCAGACCTGGATCTGATAATGCTTGACCCCTGGATGAGACAAGGGGACTTTCTGCATTCTTAGAGATCTCTGCCTGATCACTATGGGCTTGCTTCTCTTGGTCTCCAGTGATGAGTCCTCTAGATCCAAACATCCCTTAGAGCAACAGTGAAGAAAGATTTAATGCTAAGGATTATGAGTGTAAGCTCTGAAGCTGAGCTCCTCTCAGGCAGTTTCCTGCAGGAACTGACTGAGCTGCAGGCCTTTCTTGCTAGATACTTTTTTTCCAGTAGGGATCCACTCTCTAAGCCTAGAGCTGGAGTTAGTACTATGTTTCCTTCCCAGTTCATTATGATGTCTCTTTTCTATTTGATTCTTCTCGTCCCACAGAAACTTTCCAGCTTATGCTATGAAACTCCCCTCTTGAATTCCTGCTGATGCCGTGCGCCATCAAGATTGTACCCTGTTCTCTTGCTGATGAGATGGAACCAAGAATAGTTTGAAGCCTAGATCGCTTCTGTAGCAAACCTTCTCTCTCTTCCCTTCACTTCTAGTTGTCTCTCTTTCACATTCCCTGGGTCCTCTGGTCTGTCTCCTCCAGGCTGCTACTTTCTCTACTTCTTGCTTCAGTGTTGCCTGACACCCCACTTTCTGTCTAATACCTCACTTCCAACAGCTTGTAGGTCTTGAGTGAGAGACCGAAGGATCCCCAAGAACAACTGTTCCCAAAAGAAATCCAATATTGTTAAAATTGAATATTTAGTGCTCAGCGTCCTTAGGATTTCCAACCTGAAGCATCAGGATAGAGCTTCCTCTTCAGATATCTATGTTATGTTTACCACCCTCTTGAGCGGGCCGACTTTGAGTCGCCTTCTCTGGCTGAAAAGCAGTTTGGATACACATAAAAGGCATCGTACAGAAGAGTGGCATCTTTTACATAAACAATTTAGTTCTGCACTATTGCATTATGTCATGTCAAATTTTGTGTGTTTGGAGTAAGTTACTAAATGTGTACCGTGTCCCTCAAAGGCAGCAGTAGCACTACCCACTCTCAGAGGCTTGTTCTAAAGATGTGAGAGACTACAATGGAGTGCTTAGTGCAGTTCCTAGCACAGAGCAAGAAAGGGAGTTTTCCTAGTGGTTCTCTACCTGTGCCTGGGTCAAAACTCCTTTGGGGTCGAATAGCATATATTTATATATCATATATTTGCATTATTATATGATCATAACAGTACCAAAGTCACAGTTACATAGTAGCAATAAAATAATCTTATGGTTGGGGGCAGTCACCACAACACGAGGAATTGTATTCAAGGGTCATAGCATTAGGAAGGTTGAGAACCACTGTACTAACCTCTAAGAAGATGAATTTCTGGTTATCAGATAACCAGCCTGCCTCTTCCCTTGGATACTCACAGTTTCTACAGACCCTCCAAAGATAGCCTGTAATATGAACCAATAAGCATCTCCACATGGATGTGTTAAAAACACATACAGGAGGCTCTCCTGAACAAATTTCAAATTCATCTCAGAAAGTTTATCAGGCGTGTGTAAGGGAAATGTGTACTGAGCTTGAGGAATGGATGAAAAGGAAAGACTCATGTCAAGGTCTAATGTATATGTATAGAGATAGAGATAGATAGATAGATAGATAGATAGAGACATACATACATACATACATACATACATACATACATACAATAGATTCCCCATCAACATGTACATCGGCGTGTAATAAAGTCTAATAAGACTTTATTAGAGGGAATACATTTCTCACAAGATAAAAGCTTGTTTTGTTAGTGCTTCTGACTCATCCAAACATTTAAGGGATGTAGTGAACAGATTATGACCATCTTTTTGAGATCCAGTACTCATAGCTTCAAACATCCCTGATGTTTGAACTGTCTCCCAGGCTTTTAAATTCTCTCCCTAATAATGAGGCAAGTTTATTAACTCATGCTACCATATGAGATTAGAAATCATATGTCCAATTATCTGTCCAAACCACTTGTTTTCTTGTTGGTCACATCTTTAAGTCTCCATAATAGTTGAGGGTTAGCCATGAGCCAAGTCCAACTGATTTTCTGTTTTTGTAAATAAAGTTTTATTGGCTTATAGCAAACCAGTCTCGTTTACTTTTTCATCAGCAGCTGTTCTGATGCTACCATAGCAAGGCTGAGCCACGGCAGTAACTGTTCAGCCAGGAAATCTCAAGTATTTACTACTGGCTTTTATAGATAAAGTTTGCTAACTTCTATTTGCTTGTCTAGAGAGAACAGATTCCATTTGAACAATAAAGAGGCCTGTTCGTCTCTCAGGCAGCATCACAGAAAATTTCCATGTGGCCGAATTAAGTATTTTGCTGTCTGGTACAGAACGAACACAAACAGGAATTGGGAGCCATTCATTCATTCATTCATTCATTCATTAGGCTTTTATTAACTATGACAGCACCAAGCCACCATGAAAAGCAGGGAAGTTATGGTGTGAGTAATACACAAAGCTTCCAGCCATATTGAGTTTATAGTCAGATGACAGAGATAGTAACCAGTTCATTCATTCTTTCATTCATTCCTTCATTCATGCCTTACATTGTTATTTATTGTCTGCTCAAAACCAGTAAGAGAATATTTTAGAAACTGACTACACATCAATTAAATCTACAAATTCACTCTAATGAGGGAGGAAGAGACAACAAATAACACGTACAAATACATAGGAACCTAGCAGGGCAGTGCTTCGACAAGAATATGAGTTGAACCATAAGACCTTGACATTTTTATCATTAAAAAGTAGCTGAATATTGAATATTTCCCTGCTTTGAGAGATAAGCTGGAGAGTACCATCTGGGTGATTTTAGGGTAGGAGCTGGGCAAGGCATCACTGATGTGACAGCCCTGCCAATATCCGAGGAGAGACTTCCGGTAGGGGAGGCAATAACTTATGCAGGTAAGGCTCACAGGACCTTGGCTGGTGGTATGTGAAGAAGAGGGACAACAAGAGCTGGGACAGAGGGAAGAAAGGCAGCTGGAGAGGGGAAACAGGTTCTGTCAGACAGGGGGAGGAAGAGGACACTGGCTTTTCTCCTAGGAAAGTAACAGGATCTGATGAATGACTTCAGGAATGTTTGCATTGCCCACTTGTATGCAAAAAACAGATTGAGAAGGAAAAGGTTGAAGCAAGAAGAATTGTTGGCAAAGAAAGGTCCATGAGAGCAGAGATCCATCCGAGGGAGCTGGAAACGCGTTTGGATGTGAATTAACATAAAAAAAAAAAAAAAGGACCAGGGAATGCTGCCTACTTTTCTTATTTGAACACCAGGATGGGTCTTGGTGGGCTTCAGAAACCTGCTAGAGCAGGAAAAGGAGCTCATGGGGACCCAGTAGGGTCTGCATCATCCTCAGCTTCTGACATCTGTATACACCACAGTGGGATCTGCTGAGAATTCAGGACTAGCCTGTCTTTATGTGAGGACACACGGGAACAGAAGTACAGGAGAGGGACAAAACACCTTCGTGAGAGGAGGTAAACGAGATCTCTATTGCTTGACCCCTAAGGAGCTTGCCACTTCCAGTCCCTTCACTTCTCACACTCAATCCCTGCATCTTGATATAGGAAGAAAAACTAGGCATTTACTTTAAGGTCCTCTGAGAGGAGAGAGAGGAGTGTGATAGGGTGAGGGGCAGCCATCTGTCCGGCATTCTAGTCCTCGATCAGTTTCTTTACTCTTCTCTTTCTATTGACCTTTCAAGCAATATTCATGATCAAGAAATTGTATAGTGATCATACTGTCACAGGCTGCAGGCTGCTTTGTTTTCATTTTCTTTTACTCATAATCCTATAACAACAACAACAACAAAAAAACCCTTTCTTTTTCTTGATTTTATAATATCCATTCTTTGTTCCTTTGTTTCTTTCTTTGTTTTTTTCTTTCTTGTTTTTTTTGTTTTTGTTTTGTGTTTTTCTTTTTTCTTTTTCTTTTTGTATAGTTGTAGAGCTCATACTTTCTCAGAGATCAAAAGGGGAGTCTCGAGTTTGGAACTTGTTGGTGTGTCTTTTGGTGGCAGTAGGTTTCTCTCATGTCGCTTGGGTAGAGAAGAATGAAGACAACCAATAGCACTGTCCTTGCACTTGATCTTGCCGTATGCCAAACACAGAACTAGGATGGAGTGTTATAACTATGAAGTTCTTTAGAGGGGCTCATGACCCAGGCATGTGCCCTGAAATAATGGTAATTAACCACTAAACATTTTGTTTTTGAAGACTTGTCTTCATTTAGTGTTTCTATTGCCACGAAGAGACATTATGACTACAGCAACCCTTACAAAGTAAAAACATTTATTTGGGCTGGTTTACAGTTAGAGGTTTAGTCCATGATTTGTCATGGCAGGAAGCATGGCAAGTTGCATACGTAGACTTAGTTCTGGAGAGGTAGCTGAGAGTTCTCCATCTAGGTCAGCAGGCAGCAGAAGAGAGAGTGACAGTGGGCCTGGCTTGAACATCTTCGAGTTCAAAGCTTCCCCCGAGTGACATAGTTCCTCCAACAAAACTACATCCCAATAAAACTATTCACTGTGAGCCCATGGGAGTCATTTTCATGAAATCACCCTAAAGACATACTTAAGAAATCTTTCCATTTTAATGTCCTCTCTTACAACACTCAACTGTGATACATGTCCTTAAAAATCACCTCTTGCAATTACTTTTTAATAGAGACAGCTTCAGCAGGACTCCAGGCTGCTTTCCTGACCTATTTTTTTTTTTAAACATGTTAGGATATGTGGGCTGAGAGATTTCTGCCTTATGATGCTCAGTTAATGTCAAGAACAAGACTTCTACTCAACTGATGATCGGCATGGGCAGAAACTGCTCTTTTCTCTATTGGAATGGGGGTCTTGTATCCAATTTCTACAGATTTTTAAAGCATCTTTGACAAAACTCTTATCATAGACAATGGTGAATGGCATTAGAGCACACACCATACGCTTCTGCCAGGGTACCCGTTGATGTAATTAGGCTCAATCGTTGCTTCTCCTAAACAGATACAGAGAATTACTGTGGACCAGTAAACAGGTCAGTGGATCAAAATAGCCAAGTAGGGGGTTTGGAGCAAGAATGCAGTCAGTAAAGGGCCCGCTGCATAAGTCTGAACACTGGAATTCGACCCTCAGAACCTATGTGTGGAAGTTTGGATGAACAATGTCTCCATGGGCTCAGGGATTTGAACACTCAGTCCCTAGTTGGTTACACTGTTTGAAAGGGTTAGGAAGTTGAGCCTTGCTGGAGGAAGTATATCTCTGGGGGGTGGGTTTTGAGGTTTTATAGTCTTGCCCTATTTCCTGAGCTCTTGTGTTGCTTCTTGCATACAGGTGAGAGGTGATCAGGCAGCTTTGTGCTGCTGTGCTTTCACCATCAAGACAGACACTATCCCTTGGGAACTATAAATCAAACTAAAACCCTTCTCCCTTAAGTTACCTTTGTCAGGGTATTTGATCAGAACAGCAGATATACAACTAGTATATCATATTTAAGTGGAGACAGGCCTGGAGGTATACTCAGCCTAGTGTTAAGAAGGTGGAGGAAGGTAAAATCCTTGGGGCTCACTAACTATCCAGCCCAGCCTAATAACAGCAATCCCATACCAGTAAGACACCCTGTCTCAAAAAAAAAAAATAAACCAAACCAAACCAAGGTGCCACAGCAGTGAAGAATGACATTCAGTGTTTTCCTTGGGCCTCACAAGCACATGACACATATGCCCATTTACTTGCATACACATGTGCACTCACACATGAACACATACATATACGTATATAGATGTAGACATATCCCCCACAGAATAGCCAAAAGTGTGCTTCAGAGTAAGCAAGTGGGAAATGTAAATAAAATCAATAAATGCAATCACTTTATAATTTCTTACCTTGGAAAAGGACTCTACATAGTTAATAGGTTGCCTGCTAAGAAGAGGCATATAGAATGAACTCTCTTGGAGCCACAGCATCCATGTAAGAATGTTTATATTTCTTAGGTACAAATTTCTGCAGTTTCACTTAGTGTAACCAAGAAATACTTACATAAGGGACACACTGACAAGCACAGCAACATCACCAGAGTTCTAAACAGGCGAAGACAGGAACATTATTTAAAGGCCTTTGAAGGACTGTATTTCAAAGGCTTGCCACCATAGCCACACATAGTTTTAAAGCCAGAACCCTGCCCATCTGCTTGCACAGTGATATTAAGTTAATTGCCCAAAGAGAATTTTTTGAAAGCACTCTTAAGATATCTTTCAGTCTTAGAAATAGGTCTTTAAGGAAAGAAAAGGCAAATGAAACCTGTTTCATCTACTCCATGAGAGCATTAACAGAAATGTCTTACCGCATCCCAATTAAAATGAGGTTCAAAGGCCAGTGAGATGGCTCGGTAAGTAATGACACTTCTGTCAGCCTAAAGGACCTGAGTTGTGATGCCCAGAAGCCACATGGTAGAAGGGAGAGAACGGATTCTTTCGAGCTGTCTACTGTCTTTCACATATGGGTACTGTGTTGTCTCCCTTCCCTCCCTTCCCCCTTCCCTCCCCTCCCTCTCCCCCTTCCCTCCCCCCCCTCCCCTTCCCTCTCCCCTCTCTCCCTCTCTCCTTCTCCCTTTCCTCTCTCCCTCTTCCCTCCTCTTCTTTCCCTCTCTCCTTCCCCCTTCTCTCTCTCTGTTTCACATGTATACACATACAATGAAGAAATATATATAATTTTTTTAAAAATTAAGTTCAACCATACATACAAACAGATCACTGAAGGATCTGTAAAATGAACCTTCTCATTGAGAAATCCTGGAATTTAATTAATAAAAGCGAAAAGCTATACACATAAAGATGTTCACTGTGTTGTTGTCCATACAAGCCAAGGTTTGGAAATCATATAACACACAAATAAGATAACAACATATAATTAATATAATAAATAATTATAACAACAAATAAAAGAACTTGGCAATTTGATGAACATCCCAGACCAGTGCTATGTGGCCATTAGAGCCACAGTTATGATAGGTGGCTGAACATGGATATGCTGTAATTGGAAAAAGATTATAAAATAGCACATATTATGTGTTGCATGTACAGAAAGTTCTAGAATGTAAGAGTCAGGACCAGGGAGCAAAAGATAAGTCTGGCAAACTGAGCTTGATACCAGATTCCACATAAAGGCAGGTGAGAAAAACTGTCTCTATAAAAGACATCCTCTGGTCTTCAAGTACCTGCTCTGGCATGTGCCACCCCTCCCCCATCTCTCTCACACCCCATCCCTTGTTGTTAGCTATTTTCTACCCCTAACTCTAATCCAACAAGTGATGTCTGAAAAAGAAAAGGAGAATATTGACCTCATTTTTGTTTGTTCTTGTTTATGAGACCTCATAGAAGGGACATAAAGACTCAGCTACACAAGCAAACCTCAGTAGGCTGGTCTGCAGTCACTGCCTGCTTCTGCTCCTCTGTGTTCTGTGCTTGTTCTGGTCTAACTCTGACAAAACCAAGTTTTGGAGGAGGTGTTTGGGCAAACGTGAAAACTGACTAGAACCACTTTTAATAATAATAAAAACACTTCTGAATTAAATTTTTAATGTTAAATTAAAGAAAGCTTGTCTCACAAGCTTTCCCTGGGGAAATACCACTTACAGTAAAGCTAAACCCAAAAATTCACCATGGATACCACCAAAGGTGCAGCTTAGATCTCAAGTGTCATCTCACACGTGAACTTGCTCATTTTAGCTTAGGTTCTAAGTTTTGGTACCAGGAGGTCAGGGGTCACTTTTTACAGTTTATTATTCATTTGCTTAATTTCGATAGGGTTTTAGTCTGGCTTCAAACACACTTTATAGCCAAACATGACTTTGAACTCCGCCCTTACTTCCTGAGAGCTGGGGTTACGGTCAGGCACCAAGATGCTGAGTTTACATAGTGCTCTGACCAAACCCAGGGTCTTCTACATGCTAGATAAGCGTTCTAACCAGCTAAGCTACTTAGCAGCCCCAGTTTTTACCTTTTTAGAGAGAGGAAGGGAGGGAGGGAGGAGGAAAGGGAGGGAGGGAGGAGAGAGAGAGAGAGAGACAGAGACAGAGAGAATCATTACTACATACATTCTTCCTGATCAGTTGAGTTTGTATATATCAACTTTTCCAAAATTGACCCTCAGGTGAAGGGGGGGGGGCATGGTGGAGAATTCACCGAAGGGACACACAGTTCTCTGGACTCTTCATGTGTGAGCAATAATAAGATTTTTTTTTTTTTGAAAAAGTTACTCTTCTGTGTGAACTTCCAGAAAGTCCATCATATTCTACGTCATCCCTTCAGTGGCCTCTGAAACAATTCCACCTAAGGACTCATTCCTGCGCCGGCCAGTGTTGGAGCATGAAATAGCCCTGAACTATCGTGAAGGAAGCCTGTGTTCTCTCTGCTCTCCTGCAGTGAAACTGGAGCACTTTCATGTGGCTGCCCAGTCTGTCTGCTTAAAGTTGTGTCTGTATCAGAGCACGGTATTCCTCTGGCCATGTTGGCTTGTCACTTAAACCCAATGCAGGCATTTTAGAGAATGCCAAGCTCTCTCTCTCTCTCTCTTTAGCTGGTGGGGGGGGCAGGAGCTGGCCTGAATTGAAATAGCGCGGGAGAGAAAGCAAAGCAGGCCTACCTTAACACTTTCCAGCCTCTCAGGGAGTCCAAGTCAGAGATTAGGGAAACCATTGTCTGAGAGCTGCGGAAAGTCGGAGAGCAGAGGAGCCTGGACAGGGGCGACCGGCAGACAGAGGCAGCTCTGGGCTCAGGCTGGAGCAGCAGCGCCCAGCAGCTCGGCTCTTCCTCCTTCCAGGACTGATAAGCGCTTGTCCTGGCTTTTCTCCACCCCCTGAATCAATCTTGTGCTCTATTACTTCCCAGACCGGTTCCAGCTCTCCACACCACCCTTCAAAAGCCCCCGTAATCGCTCCAACTGATCAAATTTGACCTTTTTTGTAGCCCACTTTATTCCAACCAGAGTTCTCAGTTAAATCTCTCTTTATTAACTCCGTCCCTCCTCGGCTTTCTTTTGGAAACAAACATGGCTCAAGCCTGAAGCTTTCAGACTTTAGAGCAATCATTTACAGATTACTGCGAGCTGTAGCCTTCTCCTCCTTTGGGGGGCTTCCTGCCTCGGAGATCTCCTTTCACATTCCGCTTAGAAGACTGTCGAGGCTGCTTTCCTCCCGTCTCTCCCTTCTTCGGTCTGGGACACTGATACCAGGTTTAGAGCTTTCCCTTGAGGCTGTAACTGCATTACTGCTAGGATTTGTTTTTAAAAAATAATCTGGAGCTGTACTGCTAACAAGCTCGAATTTACTGGTTTTTCTGTGTCAATTTCCTACAGTAGTTCCCCCCCTCAGCCCCTCAGCCTGCATTTTTTTCTCTCTCATTAAATTTAAATACCACAAAAGAGGGAAATGCACAATCACTAAAGATGAGGTGGAAATGTCAGAATTTCTACTATCTTTTCCTTTTTGTCCTTTATTTAAAACCAAACATCGGGCCCCTGAGATGACCCAGTGGGTAAAAGCACTTTTTTTTTTTTGCCAAGTCTTTGTTTGATTCCTAGAATCTCCATGGCTAAGGAGAGAAGTGAATCTTGCAAGCTGTCCTCTGACCTCCACACAAGTGCTGTGACATTACACACACACACACACACACAAAAAAACAACAAACTCTAAACCCCAGCTGGTCAATCTGCATCCAAAACTAAAAAAACCCTTGGAATTTTCCACTTTCCTGATCTCGGAGGCCCGGAGCACCAGTCCCCCCTTTTTTTCCCTCAATTTTTCCCCCTTTAATTGCCCTTCCCCCCTATAAAAAATCAAAATAAATTGGTAAATCAATTGCTTGGGGACCCCTTTCTATTTCAAAACAGACCTTTTTGGCCCCAAAACCCGCACTTTGCACCACATTTGTGTTGGCTTTAATTATACAGACATAAATTTGGGAAAAGGTTCAGACCTGGGCGATAATGCTTGACCCCTGGAAGAGACAAGGGACCTTTTTTGCCCCCCTTAGAGATCCCCTGCCGTTTTTATGGGGTTGCCTTTCTTGGTTCCAAATGATGAGTCCCCTAGATCCAAAAAACCCTTTAAGCAACATGAAAAAGATTTAATGCTAAGGTTAAAGGTGTAAGCTCTAAGCCCGAGGTTTCCCCTTTAGGCATTTCCCGCGGAACTACTGAGCTGCGGCCCTTTTTTGCCAAAATTTCTTTTTTTCCGTAGGGGTTTCCCCTCTCTAAACCTAGAGCTGGGGTTAGTACTATGTTTTCCCTTTCCCTTTTAATTTTGAGTCTCTTTTTTATTTGATTCTTCTCGGGGCCCACAAAAAACTTTTTCCCGCTTATCCCATGAAACTCCCCTCTTGAAATTTCCCGTGATGCCCCTGCGGCCAAACCAAAATTTTACCCCGTTCTTTGCTGATGAAGGGAAACCAAAAATAGTTTTAAGCCTAGATGCTTCCCGTAGCAAAATTTTCCTCTTCCCTTCACTTCTGTTGTCTCCCCTTTTTACAATTCCCCGGGTTTTCCCCTGGTTGGGCTCCTCCCGGCTGTACTTTCTCTAATTCTTTTCTTCAGTGTTTCCCGACAACCCCCCCTTTCTGCCCCAAATTTTTTCACTTTCCACCCGCTTGTAGGTCTTGGGGTGAGAGGAAAGAAAAGGGTCCCAAAACAAAAGTTCCCCCAAAAAAATCCCAAAATTGTTAAAATTGAATATTTAGTTCTCAGCGTCCCTTTGGATTTTCCCAAACCCGAAGCATTTAGGGTTTGAGCTTTCCCCTTCAATATCTATGTTATGTTTTCCACCCTCTTGGCGGGGGGGCCCACTTTGAGTCCCCCTTCTTGGCTGAAAACAGTTTGGTACACATAAAAGGCCAAACGTACAGAAAAGGGGAAACCCTTTTTCTTTAAACAATTTAGTTCTTAAATATTGCATTTGTAAAAATTTTTGTTGTGGGGTTTTTGGATAAGTTAAATAAAAATTGTTTTTACCTTTTTCCCCTTCAAAAGGGAAAAACCCCGACAAATACCCATCTTCAAGGCTTGTTCTAAAGATGTTGAAAAAGGAAAAACCTTAAGCCCAAAGGGGTGCTTAGGCAGTTTTCCCCGAAGACAAAAAGGGGGTTTCCTAAATGGGTTTTCTACCTGTGCCTGGGGCCAAAAATCCTTTGGGGGCCCAATAGCAAAATAAAAAAAATATCTTTTTTTGTTTTTAAATTTTATTTATAACTACCCAAATCACAGTTTTAATTTACAAAAAAAATAAATTTTTTATGGTTTGGGGATCACCACAACAACGGGAAAATTTTATTCCCCCAAAAGGGGCATTGCTTAGGGAAAGGGTTGGGGAACCCACTGTACTAACATCTTTTTGAAGAATAAATTTTTTTGTTTTCAATAACCAGCCCGCCTCTTCCCCTTTTGGGTATCACAGTTTCTCAAACCCCCAAAGATAGCCTGTTTTTTAAAAAAAAAAAGATTTCCCCAATGGTTTTGTTAAAAAAAACCCCTACGGAGGCTCTCCTTTTACAAATTTCAAATTAATTTTCAGGGAAATTTTTAGGTGTTAAAAGGGGAAATTTTTATGAGCTTTGGAATTGGGTGAAAAGGAAAGGGCTCATGTCCCAAGGGTTTAAAGTATATTAAAGATAGAGATAGATAATTGATTGATAGATAAGACAAAACAAAACATACAACATACAAAAACTACATACAAAAATTCCCCAAACAACATGTACATCGGCGTGTAATTTTAAATTTTTAAAAAGACCTTTTTTTGGGGAATTTCATTTTTTCACAAAATAAAAAAATTTTTTTTGTTTGTGCCCTTTTGACTCATCCAAAAAATTTTAAAGGGAGTAAATTAAAAGATTATGACCTCTTTTTGAGAAACCAGTCTTAAAAGTTCAAAAACCCTGAGTTTTGAAATGCTCCCACTTTTTAAAAATTTTCTTTCCCCAAAAATTGAGGCCAAAAATTTAATTAAAATCATGCTACCATTAAAAATTAAAAAATTTTTATATGTTCAAAAAATCTGTTCCCAAAACCACTTGTTTTTCTTTTTGGTCCACCCCCTTTTTTTTTAAGGTTTCCCTAATTTTTTTGGATGGGGTTAGCCATTTAAGCCCCAAATTTTCCAAAATGTTTTTTTTGTTTTTGTAAATAAAAGGTTTTTTTTGTTAATTTTGCCCAAAACCAAAGTCTCGTTTTTCTTTTTTATCACAGCTGTTTTTGAAGCCCACCTTTCAAGGGTGAGCCACGGAAAGTAACTGTTCCCAGGAAATCTCAAAATATTTACTACGGTTTTTTTAGATAAAAATTTCAACTTTATTGCTTGTCTGGGGAGAAAAATTCCCTTTGGGAAAAATAAAGGGGGCCTTTCGTTCCAGGGAAACTTTAAGAAAAAATTTCCCTGTGGCCAATTTTTATTTTGCTGGGTTGGGACAAAAAAACGAAACCCCAAACAGGGAATTGGGGGCCATTTCCCTTCATTCAATTTACATTCAAAAGGCCCCCTTTTTTAACTATAACACAACCAAAGCCACCATGAAAAAACCAGGGGAAATTATTTTGGGGAGGGAAATTTTCCCCAAAATTTTTCCACCAAAAATTGGTTTTATGTCAAAATGCCAAAAAATAAAAAACCCCATTTTCTTTTTTCTTTCCAAATCCTTTCCTTCAAAATTCCCGCCCTTACCCTTGTTATTTATTGTCTGCTCAAAACCCCTTTAAGGGGAAATTATTTTTAGAAAAAAGACCAAAACATCAATTTTAAAACTTTCAAAAAACACTCTAATGAGGGGGGAAAGGGGACAACAAATTTAAAACGTACAAATACAAAACCCCGCAGGGCATGCCCTTTGACAAGAATATTAATTTTAACCATAAACCTTGAAAATTTTTAAAATTAAAAAGTAGCCCGAATTGAATATTTCCCTCTTTAGAGATAAGCTAGAGTACCATTGGGGGTTTTAGGGTAGGAGCTGGGGAAGGGATCCCCTGTTTTTGACAGCCCTGCCAATATCCGAGGAAGATTCCGGGAGGGGGGGCAAAACTTATGCAAAAGGGAAGGTCAAGGGCCTTGGGTTGGTTTTGTAAGAAGAGGGAAACAAACAAGAGGGCTTGGCTAAGAAAGGAAAGCCAGGGGCCCTGGAGGGGGGGAAAAACCCCGGGGCTGGGCAAACAGGGGGAAGGAAAAAGGAACTGGCTTTTCCCCAGGAAATAACAGGACTATGAATGACCTTTAGGAAATGTTTTGGGATGCCAATTTTAAGCAAAAAAAAAAAATTGAGAAGGAAAAGGGTTGAAGCCCGAAGAATTGTTGGCAAAGAAAAGGGGGAAGAGCAGGATCCATCCGGGGAGCGGGAAAAGCTTTTGGGTGTGAATTAAAATAAAAAAAAAAAAAAGGGCCAGGGGAAAGCTGCCTTTCTTTTCCTTTTTTGAAAACCAGGGTGGGGCTTGGTGGGCTTCAGAAACCTGCTTTGAAACAGGAAAAAAGGGGGTAATTGGGAAAACCCCCGAATTTTTGCATCATCCTTCAGTTTTTAAAATTGTCCCCCACAAAATGGGATCGCTTTAAATTTTAGGACTTCCCCGCCCCTTTTTTGGAGGGCACCCGGAAAAAAAATAAAGGAGAGGGACAAAACACCTTTGTGAGGGAAGGTAAACGGATTCTATTTCGACCCTCTAAGGAGTTGCCCTTTTCCCTCCCTTCAAATTACCCACTCCAAACCCCTGCTTTTTTGATTAGGAAGAAAAACTAAATTTTCTTTTGGGCCCCCTTTAAGGGGGGAGGGGAGTTTGAAGGGGGAGGGGGAGCCATCTGTCCGGCATTCTAGTCCCCGATCAGTTTCCCAAATCTTTCTTTCCTTTTTGACCTTTTAAGCAAAATTCATTTATTTAAAGGAAAATTTTATAGTATCATACTTCACAGGCTGGCAGGGGTGCTTTGTTTTTCTTTTCTTTTATCAATTTAAACCAAATAACAACAACCCAAAACAAAAAAACCCTTTTTTTTTTCTTGGTTTTATAAAATACCTTTTTTTTTTCTTTTTTTCTTTCTTTGGGTTTTTTTTTTTCTTTTTTTTTTTGTTTTTTTTTTTTTGTGTTTTTTCTTTTTTTTTGTTTCCCTTTTTTTATTGTTGTAGAGCTTTAACTTTTCCCGAGATCAAAAGGGGGAGTCTCGGGGTTTGGAATTGTTGGTGTGTCTTTTGGTGGCCGGTTGGGTTTTTTCTCATGTCCTTGGGTAAGGGAAAAATAGGCAACCCTACACCGGTTCCCTTGCCCCTTTAATTTTTGCCGTTTTGCCAAAAAACGAACTAGGAAAAAAGGGGGTGTTTTAACTTTTTGAAGTTTTTTAGAGGGGCTTTATTACCCCGGGGGGCCCCAAAAAAGGTAATTTTTAAACCCCTAAAAATTTTTTTTTTGAAGACTTTTTCTTCTTTAGGTTTTCTATTGCCACAAGAACATTAAGATACACAAACCCTTACAAAGTAAAAACATTTATTGGGCCCCGGGTTTTCGTTTAGGGTTTAATCCAATTGCAGGGCCCGGGGAAGGCATGGCCCCAAATTGCAATTTTGGGACTTTTGTTTCTTGGGGAAGGTTTTTGTTTAGGTTCCCCCCATCCTTTTGGGCAAAAACAGGGGAGAAGAAAAAAGTGACAAATGGGGTCCCGCTTGAAAATTTTTTCAATTTTAAAGCTTCCCCCCCCCCTGAAAATTTGTTTTCCCCCAACAAAACTACCAACCCAAAAAAACCCATTTTATGTGACCCCCTGGGAGTCATTTTCAAATGAAATCACCCCCAAAGACATACTTAAAAATCTTTTTTATTTTTAATGCCCCCTCTTACAACCCCTTTAAATGTGATACATGTCCTTAAAAAATCACCTCTTGGGAATTTTAATTTTTTTAAAAGGAAAAGCTTCAAACTCCCGGCTGCCCTTTTCCGACCTATTTTTTTTTTTTTAAAATTTTTAGGAATGTGGGCTGAGAGATTTTGCCTTTTGAGCTCAATTTTTTTTCAAAAACAAACTTTACTCAACTGATTATCGGGGGAAAAGGGAAAAACTGCTTTTTCTCTATTTGGGAAAGGGGGTTTTTTGTACAATTTTTTACAGATTTTTTTAAAAATCTTTACAAAACTCTTTCTCTACAATGGGAATTTGGGGATTTGACACACACCATACCTTCTGGGCCCGGGTTTTCCCTTTTATGTAATTAGGCTTTAATTTGTTCCTTTTTTCCTTAAAAAAAAAACAGGGAAAAAACTGTGGGGCCAGTAAACCCGGTTTAGTTGGGTCCAAAATAGCCAAGTAGGGGGTTTTGGGGGCAAGAAAACAGTCAGTATAAGGGGCCCCCCTGCCCTAAGCCCGAAAACTGGAATTTTACCCCCAAAAACCCATTGTGGAAATTTGGATGAACAATGTCCTTTCCCCTGGGCTCAGGGATTTTAACCCCCATCCCTAGTTGGGTTTCACCCGTTTGGGAAAAATTTAGGAAGTTAACCCTTCTGGAGGAAGTATAACCCCTGGGGGGGGGGGGTTTTTTAGGTTTTTTATCTTGCCCTTTTTTTCCCGAGCTCTTGTTTTTGCTTTTTTGCATACAGGTAAAGGGGGTAGGCCCTTTTTGCTGCTGTCTTTCCCATCAAGACAGACAAATATCCCTTTGGGAAATATAAAATCAAACTAAAAACCCTTTTCCCCTTAATTTTCCTTTGTCAAGGGGATTTTATCGAAAAAGCGATTACTAAATTGTATATCCTATTTTTAAATGAGGGCAGGCCCGGAGGTATACCAAACCCCAGTGTTAAGAAGGTTTGGGGAAGGTTTTAAAAAACCCTTGGGGGTCCTAAATATTCCCCCCCAGCCTAATAAAACAAGACCCCTACCGTAAACCCCTGTCTAAAAAAAAAAAAAAACAAAAAAAAAACCCAAGGTGCCCCAACAGCAGTGAAAAATTAATTCGTGTTTTCCTTGGGGCCCCCACAACCATGACACATATCCCATTTAATTGCAACACATGTGCTCCACACTTTAAAACATACATAAAAATCTATAGGGTTTAACATATCCCCAAAGAATAGCCAAAAGTGTGCTCTGAGTTTAAAAAAAGTGGGAAAGGAAATTTTAAAAAATCAATAAATGCAATCACTTTATAATTTTTTACCCTTGGGAAAAAGGGTTTTACAAAGTTAATTGGGTTTTTGCTTTAAAAAGAGGATAAAAGAAAAGAACCCCTCTGGGCCACAGCAACAAAGTAAGAATGTTTTATTTTCTTAGGTACCCCCAAATTTTTTTGCCAGTTTCACTTGTGTAACCCAAAAAAATTACTTACAAAAAGGGGACACAATGACAAAACACCAACCCAAAATCAACCCGAGGGTTTTAAAAAGGCCCAAGACAGGAAAATTATTTTTAAAAGGCCTTTTTGAAGGGCTGTATTTCAAAGGCCCTTTCCCCCCATTTGGGCCCCAAAATTTGTTTTTTTAAAACCAGAAAACCCCCCACTGCTTTAAAATGATATTAAAATTAAAATTCCCAAAGAGAATTTTTTTTAAAGCACTCTTAAGATATCTTTCCGTCTTTTGAAATAGGGCTTTAAGGAAAAAAAAGGGGAAAAAAACCCCGTTTTATTTACTCCATGAAGCATTTTTCAAAATGTTTTTTACCAAACCCCAATTTTAAAAAGAGGGTTCCCAAAAGGGCCCGGAGATGGCTCGGGAAAAATAAAGACACTTCCCGTCAAGCCTAAAGGCCTGATTGGACCCAAAACCCCATGGTAAAGGAAAGAAACGATTTTTTGAGCCCGTTTCTGTTCCTTTTTACCCTATGGGTAAATGTGGTTTTTCTCCCCCCTTTCCCCCTTTCCTTCCTCCCCCCCTTGGGCCCCTCCCCCCCCTCTCCCCCCTTTCCCCCCCCCCTCCCCCCCTCTCCCTATCCCTTCCTTTCCCCTTCCCCTTCTTCTCCCTTTTCCCCTCTCCCCCTTTTCCCTCCCCTTTTTCCTTTCCCCCTCTCCCTTCCCCCCCTTCTCTTTTCTCTGTTTCACATTATAAAACATACAAAAAGAAAAATAATAAAAATTTTTAAAAAATTTAATTTTAACCCCTACATACAAAAGATCACCTTTAAATTTGTTTAAAAAGAAAACCTTTTATTGAGAAAACCTGGGGTTTAATTAAAAAAGCGAAAAAACTATACACTAAAAATTGGGCAAATGTGTTTTTTGTCCATACAAGCCCAAGGGGTTTTGGGAAAACATAAAAAAACACACAAATAAGATAAAAAACATATAATTAATAAAAATTTTAAAAAATTTTTAACAACAAAAAAAAAGAAAATTGGGAAATTTTATTTAACTTTCCCGACCATGCTATTTTTGGGCCCTTAGAGCCACAAATTTTTGATAGGTGGTGAACCCGGATATCTGTAATTTGGGAAAAAAAAATTAAAAAAAATAGCACATATTATGTGGGTTTAAAGTACAAAAAGTTTTAGAATGTAAGGTCAGGACCAGGGAGCAAAAAATAAGGGCAAAAATGAGCTTGGGTACCCGATTCCCCCATAAAGGCAGGTGGGGGAAAAAATGCTCTATAAAAGCATCCTTTTTTCTTCAAGTACCCGCTCTGGCATTTTGCCCCCCTCCCCCCATTTCACTCACACCCCATCCCTTGTTTGTTACATTTTTTTTCCCAACTTTTTAATCCAACCCAAATTGGGTTTTTCTGGAAAAAAAAAAAAAGGAAATATTTACCCCATTTTTGTTTTTTTCTTGGGGTTTAAAAAAAACCCTCATAGAAAGGACATAAAATTTAGCATACCCAAAAAAAAAACCTCCCGTAGGTGGTCTGCAGTCACTGCCTGCTTCTGTCCCCCGTGTTCTTGAATTTTTTTTTGGTCTAACTCGAAAAAAACCAAGTTTTTTGGGGGGAAGGGGGGTTTTTTGGGAAAAAAAGAAAACCCGGGTTGAACCACTTTTTTAATTTTAAAATTTTTAAACAACCCCCTTTTGAATTTTTAAATTTTTAATGTTAAAAATTTAAAAAAATTTTCTCACAAGCTTTCCCCCGGGGAAATACCACTTTTTTGTAAAGAAAACCCCCAAAAATTTAAAAAGGTTTTTACCAAAGGTGAAACTTAGATTTTTAAAAATTTTTATCCCCACAGTGAAAATTGATCATTTTAGCTTAGGTTCTAGTTTTGGGGCCCCGGAGGGCAGGGGGGACTTTTTACAGTTTATTTTTTCATTTTCTTAATTTCGTTTTTTAAAAGGGGTTTTTTTTTTGGCTTCAAAAAAACCACTTTATAGCCAAAACCCCCACTTTAACTCCGCCCCCTTTTTCCTGAGAATGGGGGGTTTTAAAGGTCAGGGACCCCAAGAGCTGAAAAATGTTTTTCTTTTGTGCTCGGGCCAAACCCCGGGGGTTTTTTTCTACGGCTTTGATAAGCGTTTTTTTTTTTTAAAGTAAATACTTAGCACCCCAAAAAAGGGGGGGGTTTTTTTTTGGGAAAGGGGAAAAGGGGGGGAAAAGGGGGGGGGGGTGGGGAGGGAAAGGGGAAGAGAAAAGACCAAAAAGACAGAGAAAAACATTACTACATACAAATTTTTCCCCCAAAATTGAATTTGTAAAAAATTTTTTAACTTTTCCAAAATTTTTTCCCCCTTTTTTGGGGGGGGGGGGGGTGGAGAATTCCCCCCGAAGGGACAAAAAAGTTCTCCCGGGCCTTCCCTGTGTGACAATAATAAAAAAATTTTTTTTTTTTTTTAAAAAAATTTTCCCCCTTCCCCCGTGAATTTTTCCCCCAAAAATCCAAACTTTCTAAAAAACATCCCCCTTTTTTGGGGCCCCCGAAACAATTCCCCTAAGGACCCAAATTTCCTGCGCCCCGGGGCCCAAAAATTGGGGGCAAATTTTTAAAAAGCCCTGAAAATATCTGAAAGGAAGCCTTGTTCTCTCTGCTCCCCCTTCAGTGGGGAAAAAAGGGGGCTTTTAGTGGCCCCGGCCCAGTCTGTCCTTTTTAAAAAGGGGCTTATCAGGCACGGGGTTCCTTGGGCCCTGTTTTGGGTTGTCACTTAAAAACCCAAAGCACATTTTAGAAAAAGGGCCAAGGGTCCTCTCTCTCCTCTCTTTTGCTTTGGGGGGGGGGCAGGGGGGCCCGGGCCTTTAATTGGAAAATAGCGGGGAGGAGAGAAAAAGCAGGCCTACCTTAACCAAACCCCCGCCTCCCCGGATCCCAAATCAGAGATTAGGGAAACCATTGTCGGGGCTGCGGAAAAATTTGGGGGAGGGAGGAGTGGACAGGGGCCCACCGGCAGACAGAGGCACTCTGGGTAAAGGGTGGAAACAAGGGGCGCCCAGCAGCCGGGTCTTCCTTCCCCCAGGACTGATAAGCGCTTGTCCTGGCTTTTCTCCCCCCCCTGAAAACAATCTTTTGCCTTTTACTTTTCCCCAAACCGGGTTCCCCCTTTTCCAAACCACCCCTTTAAAAGCCCCCAGTAAATTTGCTCCAAACCTGGGTCAAATTTTTTCCTTTTTTTTTTTAAACCCACTTTTTTTTTTTTCCAACCAAGAGGTTTCCCCAAGTTTTAAATTTTTCTCCTTTTTTTTAACTCCGTCCCATCCCTCGGCTTTTTTTGGAACCCCAAAATGGCCCCAAGCCTGAAGGGGTTTTAGACTTTTGGGGCAAACATTTTCGATTACTGCAGCTGTAGCCTTCTCCTCCTTTGGGGGGGTTTTCCTGCCTTTGGGGAAATTCCCCCCTTTCACATTTTCCCCTTTGGAAAACTGGGCGGGAGGCTGCTTTCCCCCCCGTCTCTCCCCCTTTTCGGGCTGGGGGCACTGAAACCAGGGTTGGGGAAATTCCCTTTTTTAAAAGGGTGTTAAATGCAATTTCTGCCCAGGATTTGTTTTTTTAAAAAAATCTGGGGCTGGGATGCTTTAAAAACCCCGAATTTTTTCTGGTTTTCTTGGGGTCAATTTTTCCACCAGTAGTTCCCCCCCCTCAGCCCCTCAACCCCGCAATTTTTTTCTCTCTCATTAAATTTAAATACCCAAAAAAAGGGAAAAGCCAATCATAAAAATAGGGGGAAATTCAGAATTTTTTTACTAAACTTTTCCTTTTTTTTTCCTTTTTTTTAAAACCCAAAAATCGGGCCCCCGGGGATGACCCAGTGGGTAAAACACCCTTTTTTTTTTTTTGCCAAGTCTTTTTTTGATTCCCCAGAATCTCCATGGCTCAAAGGGGAGAAAATGAATTTTGCCCCAACCTTTTCCTCTGACCCCACCCCAAATGCGTGACATTTTCACCCCACACCACACCCACAAAAACACACACGCACAAACGCAAAAAAACGCAGTCAACACCCACCCCACAGAAACAATACATAGAACAAACACAGACAAAAGTCACAGTCCCCAGATACCCCCACAGCAAAAGTCACCAAAAACACAAACCCGAAATTTGGGGTCACGCACACACAAAAATTTTGGGACACAGACACAGGGCACGTCACGTCCCCACAGAAAACCCACACAGTCAAAAATTAACCCCAGACACCCACAAAGTCACAGTACACAGACAAGGGAAACAAATTTACCGACACAGGAAAAAAATCACATAGACACCCCACACGAAATGGGCACACACACCAGTCAAAACACACCCCACACCAAACACCCACACAAAAACACCCCACACAAACCATAGTGGAAGCAAACAATTTTAACAACCAAAATAGAACTGTTTTCCTGTGGGTGTTTCCCGGGGCCCCTCTACCCCTTTTGCAAAGGGCAGGGGTTGGGATTTCTTTCTTGTACATTGGGAAAACTTTTTTTTTCTTAAGCCACCTTGGGGTTGGGCTTCTCCGGGGGGGGGTTGGCCCCTTGCTAACTTTTCAGCAGCTATGGCAGGAAAAATTCCCCCTGTCACCTGTCCTCTTTTTTTCCTGGAGGGCAGGGCAACCTTTTAAATCCCCAAATTTCCCCGTCCCGGAGGCTCGGGCAAACGTTTTCTTTGAGCCCAGAAACCAAATTTAAATTTTTTGTCATCCTTCTTGTGTTAATTTTCCCCCCCTTTTCTTTCTCTAATTCTTACAAAAAAATTTTTCAGATCATTACCATACATGGAGAATCAGCTTTGGGGGAAGCAAAATTTCCTTGCACAAAGAGCAGACCAAGGCCCTTTCCGAGAGGCCTCTTTTTTCTTCCTTTGGAAAGAATTTTGGGGGGTGGGAATTTGCTTTATTCCTAGAGGTGCTTTAGCTCTTGATATGTAATAAGGGCCTAGGTTTGAATTTCCCCCACAGCAGTAGATGAGAAGAGGATTTTTTAGGGAAGGCCCACAGCAAGAGGCCAATTTTTTTAGGAAAAGAAGATTTCAATTTTTTTATGGTTTTGGGAAATTGCCCTTTCCCCCCTTAAAACCCGCCCAAAACAAAGGGGGTGGGGGATGACACTTCCTCATGTTTTTAGGGAGAACTCACCAAAAAAATTTTTAAAAAAAAAAATGGGAGAGGGGGGGGAAAGTGAGGGAGAGAAGAGAGGGGGAAAAAGGGAAAAAAGAGAGAGAGAGGGGGAAAGGGGGGGAGGGGGAGGGGAAGGGGGGAGAGAGAGAGAAAAAAAGGGGAGAAAAGAGAAGAGGGGAGAAGGGAGGGGAAAAGAGAGGGGGAGGAGAGAGGAGAGGGAAGAAGAGAGGGGAGAGAGAAGAAAAAGAGGGAAAAAAGAGAGAGAAGAGAAAAAGGGAAAAATTAGTTTTAAATAAAACCCCTGGTTTCTTTCTCAAACTTCCCAAAAGAAAAACATAGAAAGCCCTGCTTTTTGGGGCCTGCCTTCCCCTTATTGTTTAAACCCTTTAAATTTTTCCATGTTTTAAAAAACCCTTTTCCCCTTCCCGGCTCCCCACCGGTCCCCCCCCCCGTTCTTAAAATAGCCCGTTTAAATTCCTTTAATGTCCCCCTGCTTTTTGGTTTCCGTCATAAATTTTCAAACCTAAAGGCCCCGTAATACACTCTTCCAAAAAAAATTTTTACATCTTGGGTCTTTAAAAAAAATGATTTTTTCCCTTCCTTGTAAAAAACCCCAAAAAAAAACAAAAAAAAAAACCCAAACCCCCCCTCTCTTGGGGCTTCATTTTTTCTGGGCTGTTTGTTGGGCCCCCCCCATTTTTAAGCTGGGGGGGGATGCAAAAATCGTGTTTATAGATTTACAAAATTTTTTTTAAAAACCCCAAGTGCTCAATTTTTCCTTTTGGCTAAAAAGCAAAAAGCCCTTTAATAATTTAAATTCCAAAAACCTGCCAGGGCCAGGTTAAAATTAAAAAAAAGTGTTTCTTTCTTTAGAAAATTAGCAAAAAAGAAAAACAAAAGATTAAACATGAAAAAAGTTTTTTTCAATTAAAAAGCATCATCCTTCTCTCATTAAGGGCCACCCCGGGACCAGGGTCCAAGCTAGGGGGTTTGGGGAGCATGAGGCCCCTTTAAAATTTTAAATTCAGAGTTTAATGGGAGGAAAAAGGGGGGTGGGGAAACGGGGGTTTTGAGCCCCAAAGGGCAAAAGGGTTTAACACGATTCTTTAAATTTTCAAAATAATTTAATTTATTTTTTAGACGGGTCTTACTGAAACCCCCGGGTTTTCCCCCTAACCCTTCTATTTTCCCGAACCATTCTCCGCCTCACCTCCTATATTTCAAAAATTACAGGGACTTCCCGCATGCCAAAGGGAAAATAGTTTTTTTTGGACAGTGAGGGTTTTTAAAAATTTTTTAAAAGGGGGAAGTAGAATCCCCTCTTTAAAAAAACCCCCGCATCTAACCTAATGAAAAAGAAAAAAGAAAATAAAGTCTGTTTCAAAAAGAGAGCCCGGAAGTTTTCCCTGTGTTGGCACACGAACTTCCCCAAAAGCTAGCTTGTTATGAGACCCGGGAAAGCTTTTCCCCCTTCCTGATATAAATTAGGGTTTGGGGCGTAAAAGGGGTTTAAGCAACTGGCTTGGGGGTCCCTGGGCCCCTGTGCTTAGCAGTAAAGCCTAAAAAGCCCATCTGGACCAAAAAGCAACCCCTACTTTTTTTCCCCTTACAACATAACTCAGGCCCAAAACAAATTTTGGTTTTTGGGGGGTTTGGGGTCAGGGTCAGGGGCAAAGCCTCGTCCATCCCAAAATGGCCTTGGGAGTGCAGAACCCCCTTTCCTTTTAACCCATTTCCCGAAAATCCCTTTATGGGTTAGGGGAGAAAGTGATGTTTTTTAAATTTTTGGTTTTTTTTTTTGGGGATTTAAATACTTCATGCAATAAATTCCCCTCCTGTTAATTTAAAATTTTAACAAATTTTTTTTTTAACCTTTTCCTTTTATTTTCTGTTTTTGTAAAACTTTAAAAACGATACCCCAAAAGCAAGGGTTTTTTGGGTTTCCCCCTTGGATTTTTGGTTTGGGTCCCTCTATGGGGTACAAAAGGCCTTAACCCCTTGATGAGCTTCCCTTTCCTCAAATTCTCCCCCAAATCCGGGGGCCAACTAATCGTCTGTTTAATTTTTTTAAACCTTTGAACCTTTTAAATCTTCCCCCAATTTTTGAGTGTGCTTTTCCACAGAGGAAAACAAATGTTTTCTTTGTTTAGAAATTTTAACCCCCGCTTTTCCGAGTTTATAAGCGAAAAAAACATTTTTTTTCAAAGGGAAAAGGGTAAGTTCACCCTTTTAGAAGCTGTGGTTTTTTTCCCCTTTTTCACTGGTAAATTTGGGGCGTGAGGTTCATTTTTTAACTTATTTTTTCTATTTTGAAAAAAGCGATTCCTTCACGGGAAATTTTAAATTTTTTCTTGTGCTTTGTTTCACTTTAGCCCGAAACTCACTGTGTAGCCCAAATTTGGCCTTTTAAAACCGGGTTTTCCTGCCCCAGCCCTTCTGAATGCTGGGGTTGCGGGATGATCTTTAAACTTTTTTTCCTTTTTTGAATTTAAAAACATCTCTCCCCTTTTTTTTGTGTCTCCCCCCCTCCCTACATTTTTGGGGTCTGTAACTTCTTCTCGTGTTATTATCTTTTAAATTTTTTTTCTGTATGTTCGCATCCTTTTAAAGTCCCCCTCTTGTATAATATTTTCCCCTTTTTCCCCTGTATATGTATGTCCCTTTTTCCCATATAGGGCCTCCTGTATTTGCCTTGGGGTATGGGGTTTTTCTATGTGGTATGTGCCGCCTTTTGGCCTGTGAGGAAAAGGGCAGAAAGGGCAACCTTTAGGTGGGGTTACTCGCTGCCATATGCCTCTTTTAAAGGATCTCTCCAAATGATTGGGCTTGACTGATGGATAGGGAAAACCTTTTTGGGGTTTGGGGTTACAAGTGGGTATCACTGAACCCCGGCTTTTATTTTGATTTCCCGGCTGTCAAACTCAGGTTCTCGTTTCTTGAGGGCAAACACCTTTTTGAAAGACAAACTTCTCTGCCCTTGAATTCAAACCAGCTCTTTAGATGTTGGGTGAATTTAATGATTTACAAAGATTTAAAAATTTGAAATTTTTTTCCCTACCTTTTTAGTTTTGAAATATAGCTTCCCTTTCCCCCTAAACTCTTTTCCCCAGTTCCTTCCCACTTTCCCCAGTTTTAAGATTTTTTTTTTTTCCCCTGTAGGGAAAATTTAGTCCTTTAAAAAAGGCCAAAAACCACTATTTCTGTCTTCATTTGCACAAGCAACAAAAGCCCTTGGGCCCGTTTTGGGTCCATAGGCTCCCGGGATGCCCGGGTTTTTTAGGCACAGTTTGACATGGAGAGTCCTTTATCAGGGGGGGACAGTCAGAACTTGGGGCTTGAATGCCCCAGTCCCCTTTGAAACAACCTTGAAAAACCCTAATCCGGGAGTTAAAAGTCCCTTTCCCAACAGAAACAATTCCGGTTTTTGTGGCCATTTGGGGAGGGGTTTTTTGTGGTCAAAATTTTACATTGGAATTTAAAAGGCCAACCCAAAACACTTGGGAAAACTCTTTTTTCACCAAAATTTCCCAAATTGGGAAAACCCCCCTTTTAAGGGATTTTATAAAGGGGGGGTTTTGTTTTTTTTTATAACCCCTCATAGAAGGGAAAAAAGACCAGTTTTTAAACCAAGGGCAAACCTCAGTAGGTGGTCTGCAGTCACGGCCTCTTCTGCCCTCTGTGTTCTGTGCTTGTTCGGGTCTAACTCTGAAAAAACCAAGTCTTGGAGGAGGTGTTTGGGCAAAGTGAAAACTGACTAGAACCACTTTTAATAATAAAAAAACACTTCTGAATTTAACATTTTTAATGTTAAATTAAAGAAAGCTTGTCTCACAAGCTTTCCCTGGGGAAATAACCACTTCAGTAAAGCTAAACCCAAAAATTCACCATGGATACCACCAAAGGTCAGCTTAGATCAAGTGTCATCTCACACGTGAAACTTGCTCATTTTAGCTTAGGTTCTAAGGTTTGGTACCAGGAGGTCAGGGGTCACTTTTTACAGTTTATTATTCATTTGCTTAATTTCGATAGGGTTTTAGTCTGGCTTCAAACACACTTTATAGCCAACATGACTTTGGAACTCCGCCCTACTTCCTGAGAGCTGGGGTTAGGTCAGGCACCAAGATGCTGAGTTTACATAGTGCTCTGGACCAAACCCAGGGTCTTCTCATGCTAGATAAAGCGTTCTACCAGCTAAGCTACTTAGCAGCCCCAGTTTTTACCTTTTCATGAGAGAGGAAGGGAGGGGAGGGAGGGAGGAAAGGGAGGGAGGGAGGAGGAAGGAGAGAGAGAGAGACAGAGACAGAGAGAAGAGAGTCATTACTACATACATTCTTCCTGATCAGTTGAGTTTGTATATATCAACTTTTCCAAAATTGACCCTCAGGTGAAGGGGGGGGGCATGGTGGAGAATTCACCGAAGGACACACAGTTCTCTGGACTCTTCATGTGTGAGCAATAATAAGAATTTTTTTTTTTTTGAAAAAGTTTACTTCTCTGTGTGAACTTCCAGAAAGTCCATCATATTCTACGTCATCCCTTCAGTGGCCTCTGAAACAATTCCACCTAAGGACTCATTCCTGCGCCGGCCAGTGTTGGGAGCATTGAAATAGCCCTGAACTATCGCTGAAGGAAGCCTGTGTTGCTCTCTGCTCTCCTGCAGTGAAACTGGAGCACTTTCATGTGGCTGCCCAGTCTGTCTGCTTAAAGTTGTGTCTGTATCAGAGCACGGTATTCCTCTGGCCATGTTGGCTTGTCACTTAAACCCAATGCAGGCATTTTAGAGAATGCCAAGCTCTCTCTCTCTCTCTTTAGCTGGTGGGGGGTGGGCAGGAGCTGGCCTTGAATTGAAATAGCGCGGGAGAGAAAGCGAAAGCAGGCCTACCTTAACACTTTCCAGCCTCTCAGGGAGTCCAAGTCAGAGATTAGGGAAACCATTGTCTGAGAGCTGCGGAAAGTCGGAGAGCAGAGGAGCCTGGACAGGGGCGACCGGCAGACAGAGGCAGCTCTGGGCTCAGGCTGGAGCAGCAGCGCCCAGCAGCTCGGCTCTTCCTCCTTCCAGGACTGATAAGCGCTTGTCCTGGCTTTTCTCCACCCCCTGAATCAATCTTGTGCTCTATTACTTCCCAGAACCGGTTCCAGCTCTCCACACCACCCTTCAAAAGCCCCCGTAATCTGCTCCAACTGATCAAATTTGACCTTTTTTGTAGCCCACTTTATTCCAACCAGAGTTCTCAGTTAAATCTCTCTTTATTAACTCCGTCCTCCTCGGCTTTCTTTTGGAACAAACATGGCTCAAGCCTGAAGCTTTCAGACTTTAGGAGCAATCATTTACAGATTACTGCGAGCTGTAGCCTTCTCCTCCTTTGGGGGGCTTCTCCTGCCTCGGAGATCTCCTTTCACATTCCGCTTAGAAGACTGTCGAGGCTGCTTTCCTCCCGTCTCTCCCTTCTTCGGTCTGGGACACTGATACCAGGTTTAGAGCTTCCCTGAGGCTGTAACTGCATTACTGCTAGGATTTGTTTTTAAAAAATAATCTGGAGCTGTACTGCTAACAAGCTCGAATTTACTGTGTTTTCTGGTGTCAATTTCCTACAGTAGTTCCCTCCCCTCAGCCCCTCAGCCTGCATTCTTTTCTCTCTCATTAAATTTAAATACCACAAAGAGGGAAATGCACAATCACTAAAGATGAGGTGGAAATGTCAGAATTTCTACTATCTTTTCCTTTTTGTCCTTTATTTAAAACCAAACATCGGGCCCCTGAGATGACCCAGTGGGTAAAAGCACTTTTTTTTTTTTTGCCAAGTCTTTGTTTGATTCCTAGAATCTCCATGGCTAAGGAGAGAAGTGAATCTTGCAAGCTGTCCTCTGACCTCCACACAAGTGCTGTGACATTACACCACACACACACACACACACACACACACACCAAACACACAAACGCAGTCACATCCACACACAGAAACAGATACATAGACACACACACAGACACAGTCACAGTCCCACAGATACACACAGCACAGTCACACAGACACACACACAGAAATGGGCTCACAGACACACACAAATTTGGGCACACAGACACAGTCACAGTCACAGTCACACAGACACACACACACAGTCACAGTTACACAGACACACACACAGTCACAGTCACACAGACACAGAACACAATTGCCGTCACACAGACACAGTCACATAGACACACACACAGAAATGGGCACACACACACAGTCACAAAACACACACACACACACCACACACACACACACACACACACACCATAGTGGAAGCAAGCATTTGAACAACCAGATAGAACTGTTTTCCTGTGATGTCCGTGGTCCCTGGCTAACCCTTCTGCACTGACAGGGTGAGGGATTTCTTTCTTAGTACATGGAATTCTTATTTTCTTAAGCACAGCCTCCTGGGCTTGGGCTTCTCTGGGGGATGTTGGCTCTTGCTAATGCTTCTCAGCAGCTATGGCAGGAACACTTCCTCCTGTCACCTGTCCTCATAGAATCCTGGAGGCAGACAACCTTGAAATCATCCAGTCCAGGAGCTCAGAGGGTCAACGTTTTCTTTAGAGCCCAGAGCCATGTAAGGTTTATGTGCATCCTTCTTGTGTGTAATTTCCCTCCTTTTCTTACTCTATTCTTACAAAGAAATTTTCAGATCATTACCATACATGGAGAATCAGCTTGGAGGAAGCAAGTTCTCCTGTGCACAAAGAGCAGACGAAGGCCCTTACCGAGAGGCCTCTTATCTTCCTTTGAAAGAAGTTTAGAGGGTGGGATATAGCTCAGTCCTAGAGGTGCTGAGCTCTTGAGTAGTGTAAGTGAGGTCCTAGGTTTGAATCCTCACAGCAGTAGATGAGAAGAGGATTTATTAGGTAAGGCTACACAGCAAGAGGCATCCCTTAGAAGGAATGATTCAATGGATGCTCAGAAATGCCCTTCTCCTTAAACTTGCCAGGCAAGGGGGATGGGGATGACACTTCCTCATGTGTTAGGTAGAACTCACCAAAAATTAAAACAAAATAAAATGGGAGAGGAGAGGAGAAGTGAGGAGAGAGAGAGAGAGAGAAAGAGAAGAGAGAGAGAGAGGAGGAGGAGAGAGAGAGAGGGAGAGAGAGAGAGAAAGAGAGAGAGAGAGAGAGAGAGAGAAGGAGAGGAGAGAGAGAGAGAGAGAGAGAGAGAGAGAGGAGAGAGAGAGAGAGAGAGAGAGAGAGAGGAGAGAGAGGAGAGAGAGAAAATGAATCTATGTTGTAAATACCATGGTTCTTTCTCAGCATCAGAGAGAGACATAGAAAGCCTGCTTTTGGGCGCTGCCTCTCTTATTGTCAACCATTCTAGTTATTCCATGTTAATCGCCTTTCCTCTTCTCCGTGCTCCCCACCGTGCTCCCCACCCCAGTTCTTAAAATAGTCAGTTAACTCTCAATGTCCAGCTGCTTCTGTTCACAGTCATAAATATCATCCTAATGGCTGTGAATGACACTCTTCAAAAGTGTGACTATCTTGATGCTAAAATTAAATGATAATTTCATACCTTGTAAAAAACAAAACAAAACAAAAAACAAAACCCACCGCCTCTCTGGGACTTCATGCTTCTATCTGGGCTGTTTGTGCCCTCTCAGTGTGAAGCTGGGGGTCATGTCATAATCGTGTGTAAACATTTACATAACGTTTTTAATCCCTAAGTGCTTCATCCAATGTGGCTAATAGCAATAGCCTTCATATAGAGTTTACTTCCAAAAGCCTGCCAGGGCTCAGATAATTAATAAAGTGTTTCTCCCTTTAGAAAGTTAGCAAGAGAAAAACAAAAGATTATCATGAAATAGTTTCTGCAATTATAATGACATCATCCTTCTCTCATTAGACCACTGTACCAGGGATCCAGAGCTAGGGATGGGGGAGCAGTGAGGCCTTAATATTTAGAGTTCAGAGTTAATGGGAGGAAAGGAGGGTGGGGAAACTGGTTTTGAGCCAAAGGACAAGTGGATGAACACGATTCTAAGTTGCAAAATAATTTAATTTGATTTTCTTAGACAGGGTCTTACTGAAACCCAGTTTATCCCCATACCCGTTCTCTAGTCCAGACAATTCTCCTGCCTCAGCCTCCTATATGCAAAGATTACAGGCTATCAGTCAGCATGCCAAGGAAAGTAGTCTTTTTGAGCAGTGAGGTTTTCAAAACTTTTTAAAGGCAGGAAGTAGAATCTCTCTTTCAAAGAGAACCCTGCATCTAGACCTAATGAACAGATGAAGTGAAAGTCTGTTTCAAAGCAGAGAGCCCGGCTGATTTTCCCGTGTGTTGGCACACGAACTCCTCATAGCTAGCTTGTTTATGAGACCAGCAATGCTCTCCCCTTCCTGATATAAATGAGGGCTCTGGGGCGTGAAGGAGTGAAGCAACTGGCTTGATCCCTGGGCACTGTGCTTAGCAGTCATGCCTACAAGCCCATCTGGACAATCGCAACCACTACTTTTTTCCTCTTACAACATGACACTCAGGCAGAGAACACTTTCTGGTTCTTGAGGGTGGAGTCAGGATCAGGTCAAGGCTCTCTGCTCCTATCAAAGTGCTGGAGTGCAGAACGGCCTTTGGAACCCATTTCCTGAAATCGTTTATGGATTAGGGAGAGAAGTGATGTTCTAAATATTTTGTTTTTAATTTTGAGATTTAAATATCTTACATGCAATATATATTCACTCCTGTACTTTAAATTGAGACAAATTTTCTTTTTTACCTTGTCCTTCAGTTTTCTGTTTCTGCTACACTGAATGCTGATACCAAATGCATCGGTTTTCGGTTCCGCCTTGGATTTTTGAGATGGAGTCCCTCTATGGGGTACAAGCTGGCCTTGAACTCTTGATGAGCTTCTTGCCTCAGTTCTCCAAGTCCTGGGACCAACTAGATCAGTCTGTTAATTGTTAAGCCATAGAACTATAAGTCTCCCATCAAGTCTGAGTGTGCTTACCACAGAGAAACAAAATGTTGCTTTGTTCAGATTTGAGCCAGCTTGTCTGGAGCTCAGTAAGCGAACAATAAACATTTTATTCTCAGAAGTAAAATGCTAAGTTCACCTTGAGAAGCTGTGGTTTTTTTCCCCTTTATCACTGTGTGAATTGCTGTGAGGTATCATTTTTTGACTTATTTTTCTCAATTTTGATAAAGCGATTCCTTCACATGGAAATTAATTATTCTTGTGCTTTGTTCAGCTTCAGACAGAGACTCACTGTGTAGCCCAGGCTGGCCTTGAACTCTGATTTTCCTGCCTCAGCCTTCTGAATGCTGGGATTGCAGGCATGATCTATCATTTTTCTTTCTCTTTTTTGAATTTAAAACATCTCTCGCTCTTTCGTGTCTCCCCCCATGCATACATGTGTGTGTCTGTATACTTCTTTCTCTGTGTGTATGTATCTCTATATATGTCTCTGTATGTACGCATGCCATGTATGTCTCTCTCTGTATAGATATCTCTCCTTTCTCTCTGTATATGTATGTCTCTTCTCTATATATGTCTCTCTCTGTATATGCCTTGTGTATGCGTGTATCTATGTGTGTATGTGAGCCTGTGTGCCTGTGAGTGTAGAGGTCAGAGGTCAACCTTAGGTGGTGTTACTCAGCTGCCATATGCCTCGTTGAGACAGGATCTCTCACTGATTGGGCTAGACTGACTGGATAGCAAGCCTATTTGGGTCTGGGATTACAAGTGGGTATCACTGTACCCAGGCTTTTATGTGGATTCTGGTGCTCAAACTCAGGTTCTCGTACTTGAGGGACAAACACCTTTCTGAATGAGCAATCTTCTCTGCCCTGACTTCAGAAGCCAGCTCTGAGATGATGATGATGATGATGACAATGATTAAAATTAGATTTTTTCCATACCATATAGTCTGACTATAGCTTCCCTTCCCTCTACTTCTCTCAGTTCCTTCCCACTTCCCCAGTTCTAAGATTTTTTTTTTTTCCCTGTGAGGAGAATTCAGTCTAAAGAAGGCAAAATCCACTATTTCTGTCTTCTCTGCACAAGCAACAAAGCCCTAGGGCCAGTGGCTCCATAGGCTCTGGGATGCAGGTTATGTAGGCAGCAGATAGACATGGAGAGTCTCAGTCAGGAGACAGTCAGAACTTGGGACTCTGACTGCACACCAGGTCTCTACTGAGAACAACCTTGAAAATCCCTAATCCGGGAGATTAATGTCAGTCCGTAAGCAGAGCAATTCCAGATTCTGTGGCACCTTGGGTAGGTTTCCTGTGGTCAAACATGTATCATTGGAATCAAAGGCACAACACTGGAAACTCTCACACATGTCAGAGGAAACATGAGATATAGGAGGCAGTCAAATGAAGAAAAGGATTCATCACCAACTGTAAGCTAAGCTAGCTACCCACTAGGAGTTCAGAAAGAGACTTTTGAGGTCTCAGCGCGCTTCTCTCCTGTCAGTCAGGGCTCAGGTTTCTGGCAGTCAAGACTTAGTTTGTTTTGCTTTTGTTGTTGTTGTTGTTGTTGTTGTTGTTGTGTGTATGTGTGTGTGTGTATACTTCATATACTCTGGTACTGCAGAGATAGAGAACAATTCCTAATATTTGTCTCAGGTACCTTCCCTCTGTTGTTTGAGACAAGGATACTCATTGGACTGAAAGTTTACCAAGCATACTAGGTTAGCCAGTTCAGAGGCTTCTGCCTGCCATCTTGCCTATATATCCCATGTGTGTGTTACCACGCTTGGAGGTTCATGTGGGTTCTGGGGTTGGGGTTCTGAACTAAGGTCTTCATGCTTAGGGGTCAGGTGTTTTATCAAGTGAGCTATCTTCCAGCCCAAGAATTTCTTTTAATACAGAAAGAAAGAAATTTTTTTTGTCTTTTTGTTGTTTTCTTTTAAAGTGTGTTTGTGTGTGTGTGCACTCCCATGCATGTGTGCACATGCGATGTTCCTAGAGCTTGCCTGTGAGTAGACATCTGTGCACTGCAAGTGGAGTCGAAAGGAGACCATATTGTGTCTTTCTCCCTTGGTTTCCTCTCTATTGATGTGATGCAGGCTCTCTCACTGAATCAGAAGCTATACAGTTTGGATAGGTTGGCCAGAGAGTTCTCCGAGGTTACATGGGTCTCTGCCCCACAGTATCAGGGTTATAGGTACACACGAGCTTTTCTGTGGGTGACATGGACTTGAACCAGATTCTCGTACTTGCACCCAGTCATTCCCCTAACATTGTTTTTTTTTTTTTTTTTTTTTTTTTTTTTTTTTTTTTTTTTTTTTTTTTTTAAAAACGTTCCCTTTCCATTTCTGATAAAATATAGTTTCTTCCTAGAAATCTGAGTTTCTTAAAAGTTTTCTTGTTTTGGTTTTAGAAAAGCTTACTTCTCTCCTACTCGTTTCCCGTTCGCTACTTCCAGACAGAGACTGCTCGGGTCTGTGTGTCCTGGTCTTCCCTGGATTCGTAGCTGCCAGATCTCACCTTCTCCTCAAATGGCTGAGCGCCTTCTCTTACGGATGTGGAATGACTAACTGGAAATGTGTTCTGCTTCTGGAAGAGAAGGCTTCCTGGGCTCGAGCATGTGTGAAAGTTTTGAAGTTGACAGATGGAAGAAGCTAAGAAACTTGCTTTTCCTTGACCCTGGAAAGTATGAGGAAGCTCTACATCTTTTTATGGTACACAGCTGGGAACCCGGGACAGACCAGGGTCACCAGATAGAGTACAGTATGCTTGGCTGTATTTCAGAGAAACCATGAATCATACTTTAGTATAACTCTGTCCCTAAGTACTGTATAAGATAAATACTAAAAATGTTGTTTAATTAACTAATTACTTTATTTATTTATATGGAAACTTCAATTTCAATTGTAAGCCCTGTGTTTTTATTTCTGGGATCTGGCAATCATATAACAGACTAGTTTTCTTCCTTCTCTTCCTTCCTTCCTTCCTTCCTTCCTTCCTTCCTTCCTTCCTTTCCTTCCTTCCTTCCTTTCCTTCCTCCTCCTCTCCCTCCCCCCCTTCCTTCCTTCCTTTCTTCCTTTCTTTCTTCCTTCTTTCTTTTCCCTAAGAGAGGGTTTCTTTGTGTAGCCCTGGCTTGCCTTGAACTCACAGAGATCCACCTGCCTCTTTCTCCTGGGTGCTGGGATTAAAGGCATGTACCACCACTGCCTATTTACAGACTAATTTTTAAATAGCATCACTGTTAAAGTTAGCTTATTTATCTGGATCTGTAATGGTTCTCTTGTTGCTATTGATAAGGCACAAAAAATATATTCATCCATTTTTAAAGCTCTGTTTTATTTTTAATTATTTTCTTGAAGTGTTCTAGTGTATTAGAGGACCAAACACATTTTAACCAAAGAAATAATTTAAAAAAAACCCCAAAACTTACAAACAAAACAGTCAACAATAACCAAAGAGAGGCAGTTAATAAGGCTGTTGTATTTTCTTGGTTTTGATTCAAGCTTTTGCTCTCATAAGCCAGCACAGGAAAGAGTTAACCTTAATCTTTAGTTACACAGAATACAAGTTGTAGATTTCCTCACTTAACGGTGTTTCTAGGACAAACTTCTCAAGACAGCATTTTTTTTCTTCTTTTAGATAAAGGAAAGCAGTTTTAATGGAATTCCAAGTGTCTTTGTGCTTTACTTGCAACCTCTGATACTATGAAAACCCAGGAACAAAGATACGTGTTTTGGTGCTTTGTCAATGACTGAGGAATCACTGTTTCAGGACACTATAAATATTAAAAAAAAAAAAAGCCAAAGCACTGAAGGATCTCTAAACAGACTAAACAGACAGCTTTGAAACCTGCTAAGAATTGCGGAAGGGCCACTGTACAATATAATTTAGGGTCCACGTATTTATTGGTATGCTTTTCACTAGGTTCGGGCCCTCCTTTAAAGCTTGGGAAAGAATGCTGTTTCTCATTTGGAATCTTGTTCAGCTGCACAGGAGAGCAAAGTGGAGTGGAGTCAGGAGGGGGAAGTTGGGTCTTTGCCAGACATATTTGACAAGTGAGGAAGAAGGGAGTGGGGGGGCTCACACCCAGCCGGCTGCTTCACATGCCATTCAGAGGAATCACAGGCCAAATTCAGTCCATCCAGGAGGCAAAAAATATCAGAGCTTTAGTTAACTCCTGAGCTGCTGGGGGAGATGCAGTGTTCAAGCTGTGTTCTTCTGAATTCCCAGCCTGTCTTTGTCAACACTGGTGGTTTACAGCAACAAGCACAAAAGAGATGCTCAAAAGAGAGATCGTATTGTTTGGTCTCCATGTTGTGGGCCAGGGAATAAAGCCTGAATATTGATCTCCCAATCTTTTTCTTTTGTTTTGCTTTGCATTAAACGGTGGCATTATGTTCTTGTGGATTGTGTGCTTAAAGACTCAACCCTTTGCCAGTTTGAAGAGGGAAATCTGAGTCTCAGAGCAAAGCCAAACACACTTGCCAAGTTGCCCGTCAATGACACAATGCCAACTTCTGCTCGTGGACTGCCTTGCCTGGATTATTGCCCTGGGATCATTGAGGAGGAGGCAAGCCTTCTACTGGTGCCATAGAGGAGAATGCCAGTGGGCCTAAACAGAGTTAAAGTGTGCAATGTGTCCAGCCAGAGTCAGAGATCTAAACAGCTTACTGTTCATCTCCCTTAAGGTAGTAACTATAGCAAACACATTAGAGATTGCCTGTATAGAGTATTTATTTAGAAACCAAAGGATGCTTTAGCATATGAAACATTATTAAGTTTGTCTATCAAGCAAGGCCGGACATCCCACTGTGACAAAAGATGACTTTTCCCTTCTCCTTTGCTTTCTAAAAATTCCAATATGTTTCCGATCAATACTTTTGTAAAGTAAAATAAAACTGAATTACTGAACAAAAAGCAAATCCACACAAAAATGTAGCTCAGCCTTCAAAAAAGAAAATTAGATTAATCATCATAAAATTACTATGCTAAATTGCTATGCATTTCCAAGCCCTTCACTTCTTATTCCTGTGAAATGTAACAATCAATCCATAGATACTGTTGGTATGTTTTCTGCTCTGCAAAGAGCCCTGGTAAGACATTTTTAGCAACAAGAATACAATGTACAGATATGCCTAGTGAACTGGTCTAGGACACAATGTATAGATAACTGGTGTAGGACACAATGTATAGATAACTGGTCTAGGACACAATGTATAGATAACTGATCTAGGACACAATGTGCAGATATGCCTAGTGATCTGGTCTAGGATACAATGTATAGCTGTGCCTAGTGATCTGGTCTAGGATACAATGTATAGCTGTGCCTAGTGAATGGGTCTAGGACCTGTATTGAACTACTAAGTCTATAGGGAAGACTATTTTCACTTCAGCCTTTCAAATGATGAAAATGTAGCACAGATACTGTAAAGGAATCTCATGGTTAATGCACAGTATAGGTGAGCCTGACTCCAGGCAGCTGCTTATTCACTAGCAAAGAGCATCTTCTATTGACAGTCGGGAAGACTGGTGAGGATGTGTTAGAGTCATAAATGTAATTAGAGTGGACTATTTATAGAAAGAGCAATGTGATTTTAAACACATATTTCCCATGAATATAGTTAACTCACAGATCAAGCCAGGAGGAAGAAGCCAGAAATTTGCTATTAGAGCATGGGAAACTCACTTTGGTCATCTGCACCCTGACAAGAGCATCATACTAGCCCATGCTCTGAGCCACAGAAGTAGAGCAATACAATGAGCAGCTGCCCATAATAATATTGTGGCTGAATATGGATGTCCCTCATAGGCTCTTGTTTTTACATATTTGGTCTCCAGCTGGTAGTGTTGTTTGGGCAGGTTCTGGAACCTTTAGGAGGTGGAGTCTTGCTGGAGGAAGGACATTCCATAGGGACACGCTCTGTGGGTGCAAAATCTGACCTGAGTTCATATTGAAAGCAGAATTAGTTATTACACAGTGTGAACAGTTAACTACAGAAGTAAAACCACAGAAAACTGGAGAAAAGAAAAACCAAAGGAGTGGTAATTTCTGACTCTGCTTTCAAGTAAAAACAGTTACAAAGGACATTCTTAAATAAAAAGCAATTGTTAAAAACAGTAAGAGGGAGAAACTTAGTTTTCTTAAGGGTGAGACTCTGGTAGGACAGCCACACTCCAGGGTAGCAACCACACCCAGGAGTGTTTGAAGAGTGAAAATTAGACCTGATGGGCGGAGAGAGGGAAGGGACATGGTCAGATGGTAGGGGCTGGGCAAGTGGTTAAGAAAGAGTAAAAATGGGACCGGCTGGGGATGTGTGACTAAGAATGAAGTGTGAATGAGATCAAATACATTATATAAAATTATCAAAATATTAATGAGAATATGAAAAAAAGAAAACATTACATGTCGCGTCTTCTTGGCCGGCAAGTAAGACACGACACGCCTGGATTCTTCTTTAACAGCTCTTTTATTCCAGGCAATCTTCATCCATCGAAGGGGCGACCCCCAAGCAGCTGAAATGCACTGCTTATATACCCTTCCAAGGGGGCGGGCCAGGCGGCCTGTTCTCTCAGGATTGGTTAGGGCCAATACCTCATTAGCATAAGCCCCAGGATTGGTTGGGGCCTGTGCCTCATTAGCATAAGCCCTGTGAGCTCATGTCTCATTAGCATAAGCCCCGTGATTGGTTAGTGCTCATGCCTCATTTGCATAAGCCCTCTCGGGAGGGGCTTGAGGCTGACACATGCGCAGTAGGCTTATACAGGACGCTGCGCCAGCCATGTTGGAAACCGGCACTGTCTCTTCGGCTGCCTACAATTACATATTTTGAATGCAGTAAAACCTTCATAGAGTGATGGATATATTGGTATATATTAATAAGTTATAAGTAAGCTTAAATTTCCACCAAGGTGAATTATATAAATATCTATGGTTATACATACATTTTTATATCTATGAAATGAGAGAGTATGACACTACTAAAAAGATATTTTGACAGTGTGACTTTGAAAGAATTTAAATATAAAGTAAGCAATGAAGGCAGGACATTATAAACAATGTGGTTTACAACAAAGTTGGTTATGAACAATGTGGTAACAGTATTTTATCTTACTACTAAGAATTATGTGATTGCCCCAATCTATAGAGAAGTACCACAGTGTAAGAAGGGGAGGTGCTCATTAAAACATCAATTTCCATTCTATCTTTCTGTCTGTCTATCTACCCATCCATCCATCAATCCATCTATCCATCCATCCATGTATCCATTCATCATCTATCTATCTGTCTGTCTATCCATCCATCTATCCATCCATCGTCCTGTCCATCTATCCATCCATCCATCCATCCATCCATCCATCCATCCATCCATCTACATCCATCTACCTGTCTGTCTGTCTGGCAGTCTGTCTATCTATCTGTCTTATTGGAAACAGCTTTATTGGTTCAACAGTCTTTTCTCTCCACATCACCTACATTTTCTCCCACTCATACTGAAGACCAGGCACAGGGCACTTCTCTTTAATATGAGAGCATGTGGCAGCTGTGAGCTGACTGAAGTGTTTTATTGTGTAAACTACGAGGACATCCCATAACCATTCAGATAACTGTGGCTTTTCCAATGGAAAAGAAAGTCTGTAAGGTGTAAGCTAGCTCTGCTATGCCATCTTTTCCACAAAAGAGCTGATGGTCACCTTACAAAAAGGGATCAAAACTAAAAAAGGAGCACAGCCACTGAGAATTGTATTTAATCTGGGAGGAAAAAGAATGTACTGGGCTCAGCTGATTGAGAGAAATGATAAAAACAATGGACAGAAACCACAAAGCCCTAGCTTTATGTACAGACAAAGAATGCTTTTCACAAAGCTCAAAATCCATTAATTACAGAATCACTGCTGGGCACTGCACACATCTTGACTCACCTCTCCCTCCAGTGGCCTTACGAGGCTTCCTGGGAAGCTAGCTTGACATCGCCCTCTTGACAACAATACTGTTTTTTATGGGAATTGAAAGAACACAGAAGAAACTGGATTTCCTCTTTAACCAGCTTTTGTTTTCTATTTTAAAAAGATGTATTTATTTTTATTTTATGTGCATAAGTATTTTTTTCTGTATGTGTACCATGTGCATGCATTGCCCAAGGAAACCAGATGAGGGAATCAGGTGGCCTGAAATTACCGTTACCGATGGTGCTGAGAGCTGAGCTCAAGAGTCCTCTCTGTCTGCAAGAACAGCTAGTGCTGGGCATCTCTACAGTGCCTCTACTTTGTTTTACTATAAAGCATGTTCTGGTTTTAAAGGGCTAGGGATGTAGTACAGTTAGTGGAGTGCTTGTCTTGCATGCATGACACACCACAGAAACCTGTAATGGTAGTTCACATCTGCAGACCCAGCATCTGAGAGGCAGGGAAACAGGAGACCCTGCACTTCATGAGAGATTCTGTCTCAAAACAACACCAACAACCACTAATAAACTAAAAAAAGACAAGATGAAAATCAATGAATTACAATAACATGAAAAAAACCCTATACCTTTGGCATTAGGCTGGCATTAAGGACTAGGAAGTATTATACTTTGTTTTCAGAGAAAGGCTTGATCTAACCTTTTAAATGAGATTTTTTTTTTTTCCTGGTGTGTGTGGTATCAGACCTTAAGGGCTTTCTTCTTGCTGAACCACCGAAAAGTGAGAATTCTGATTTCTTGCTGACAGTGTTTAAATGAATATGCCAGTTTATAATTAGAAATGCAGGGAGGGAGGACTTTTTAATAACCGAATATTTAACACGTATTAAAGTTATCGCAAATCCACACAGTTCTCATCCCATTTAATCTAGTGTTCTCTCTACAAGGCTTATTTACTCGCGTAGATTTGAAATTCTTTCCTGAAGTGTTGAGTTCACTTTGAAGGGAAGTGTTTGGTCCACTCCTCTACAACTCATGTTCTAATGCTTTTCTTTGTGTGAGTCTATATTTCTATGTGGCTTTGTTTTAATAACATAATTCTAGCTGGGGGTGGTAAGCATAGGGGTAATTCTGGTCCTAGGTCAGCCTGCACTGCACAGTGACACCCTGACTCAAAACAAAACAGACATCACATTCCTACTCCTTAATCCTTATAGGTGAATAATAATTGAAAGGAGTGAGCTATAAATGCTTTCTTCACAGGCATGGGGGAGTGTTTACATCCACTGTGCTTTGATTTTTTTTTCACTATGCTTAACTCCAGAATACATTTTGCTCTTCCACCTCCCTAGGGAGATGGTAGACCACCTGGTCACTATGGCAACATGTTTCTCCATCCCTCTCCCTACTTCTCTGGACTTCCTGTAAATAACAAGAAGCCGTTTATTTTCTGTTAATTTGGCTTCCATTCTTTGAGTTGAATTACAACATACAGAAAACTTGTACTGGGGGTAGGGAGACAACTCAGTTAATTAAGTTCTTGCCTAGCGAGCATGAGGACCTGAATTCAAGTCCAGAAACTGCCTAAAAATGAAAAACAACAAACAAACAAACAAATTAACCTCCAAATGGACATGGTGGTATATGCTAATCATCTCAGTGCTAAGCAAGCAAAGGAAGTTGACACCTGGGCTCACTAGCCAGTCTGCTTAGCTTTCTTGGCAAGTTCTCGGCTAGTGTGAGACCCTGTTTCCAAAACAAAGAAATATAGGTGGATGGTACTTGAGAAATGATTCTTGAGGTTGTCCTTCACAGGTACACATACCTGCACATACCTGTACATACATCTACCCACATGAACACACACACACACACACACACACACACACACACACACACAGAGAGAGAGAGAGAGAGAGAGAAAGAATAACTTCATTTGAAAATGAAGTTATTTATAGGTTATAAGTTATTTATAGGTTTCATTTATTGAAATGAAGTCCTTTATAGGTGATAGGTTATATTTCTCAGCCAGTGAAATGAGCCAATTCAAGCCAGATTAGAGTATATATAGACAGATTTACTGGGAAGTTGTTTGCAGGGAGTTCACTGACCCCAAGGAAAAGGGGGAGGGAGAAGAAAAAGAGAGAAAGAGCACTTGTTAAGAGAGAGAATTTGGGGGGAGGCAAAATTCTGGATTACATAGGGAAGATCCTCTACTGGGGGGGGAAGCCTAGCTCCTGGACTGGAAAGTTCAGGGTTGGGGGCAGGGTATGTCAGGTAGGGACTGAAGGATGCTGGGAGAACCTGTAGGTCAGGTGTTTGATAAGTAAAATGTGCACCCCAGTCCCCTGTCCCAGGGTCCAAAGTCTTCCTCCCATGCAGAACTAATTTATAAAAAGCAGCCTAGCATGGAGGCTTGGTCATCTTTGTTGTGGAATTCATTCCACCCTCCAGACTAGAAGTCTCTAGACTCAAAGGATCTGTCCATACTGGCATTCCGATGGCCTGAAGTTTTTTTTTCATTATTATTCTAATGCTCCCATAAACATTATGAAATATGAGGGGCTATCATTGCCCTGGTTTTAACAATGGGAAAACAAAAGCACAGATGAAGTAGTTGAGCCATTAGACTATGGAGCACCAATTAAGTATACATATGGCCTTTGCAGAACCTTGACTTTATGTGCTGAATAGCTAATGGATTGCTTTCCATACCTCTAACTTGACGGGGAGAACATTTAAATTTTTTTACAATTTTAATGACATATTTTATTAACTATGATCATCATGTTGTGATCATAGTTAATGTTTCTCTTAAGCTTAATTTTGCTAACATTTCTTATCCTTGGGCCAAATGTCTTGGCAATCCCTTACTCTCTCTCTCTATTCCCTGTTCCCACTCTGTGGGGAAAACACCACCTTATTCTCTGCTTCTATGAAATTACCTTTGTAAAATTCATATGCAACTGAGATCATGTGGTACGGCTTATTTCGTTTAATATAATGCCCTCCAAGTTCACCCATGTTACAAATGACAGGCTACCATGCTTTTTAGGACTGGATACAATTCTGTTGTACATGTATACCACATATTTGTCTATTCATTCCCATAAAGGAATTTAGGTTATATGATGGCTTATATTGAATGTGAACTATATACGATTAAGAATAACCATAGAAACACATCTCTGGGCATACTGTGAGGGGTTTTATAGGTTAGGTTAATTGGCAGTGGGAAGATTCCATTAATTGTGGATGGCACCATTCTCTCAGGCTAGGCTTTCAGACTGAATAGACAGGAGACAGTGACTAACTGTAGCATTTTCTCCTGGATATGGAAGAAATATGGGCAGCTGCCTCAAGCTCCTGCCACCATGATTTTCCCACCAAGATAGACTGTATTCCTTCAAACTGCGAGCCCACTCTAACCTTTTCTCCTTTAAATTTATGGTTTATTATGTATTTGGTTATAGCAATGAGAGAAGTAACAAATGCAAGTTACTTTCAGTTCTAGAACACGGTGAATGATGCCACACCCAACAGGCTAAAATTATTGATTTAATCTCATGTGCATAACCCCTAGATTATGGTTGCATCCCTGGAGAGTTGTGCTTCAGCTGAGGGTTTTGAAAACTCCAATGTCCAAGATGCTCTAGAAAAAACTGAAATAGAATTTCAGAGGCTGGCACTCCAGTACTAGTGTTGTTCAAACTTCCAAGGGATGTTCATGTGCAGGAAGAGCTGAGTACCACTGCTCTATGCAGTCTCTTCTACTAATCACTGGAGAAAGCATTGGCTGTAGCTCAAACCTAAGTCAAACGCATAACATGAGTGTTAAATCTGAAAATAATCCTTCATAAACTTCATTATACAAATTCAGTAGGATTCCACTTGAAAATCTTCAAGACTATATAATCAAGAACTTCCCATTGGAATATTTTCAGTGTGATCAAGGTTAAAAGTGTTCATGGAGCCAACACTGCCAGTATGAAGTCTGGTGATAGAGATAAGGGCATATGCAAACTGCATACACATGCAGAATCCCTCCCACTTTCAGGTGAGGTAACAGCTGAGGTATTGCCAGTGGCAGAACACCCAGCTTATGGTATTATGTATGGTTAGTGGGGCCTTTAGATGGTGAGGTAGGTGGCAAGCCCTTCAGGGTCGTATCTGCCTCAAGCTCTGGTCTAAATTTTGTTCCCTTTCTATTGATATGGAACGGACACCACCTCACACTCGTACTTCAGCAGATGCAGCTGCTCCAACAGGCCTTCCCAGTGCTAATATTAATCTGTTGAAACTGTGAGCACACATAAACCTTTCAAGTGAGATGTCTATCATATCACAGCAAGGCTAAAGTAATCAACACAGATAGAATTCCTACTTCAACTCCAGTCATCTAACTTCATGCCTGTTTATCCTTTTGTCAACCAAACTCTTAGTTCGATCATAGATCATGGGCTATGTGAGCCAAAAATCCTCAAAGCCATACTTCAGAGAGTAAAGTATTCAAGATGTGAGCTGGAGGGGAAGGGAAAGACACAGGGTAGCACTCTGTGGATATCCTATAAGTATTGTTTGTTGGCAAGAATGAGGAAGACCCCTTGAATGTTGACTCTGTGTCAACTTGATTTAGCTACAGTGTATACAGATTCTGTCATGCTTCTTGGCAAATCTGAGAGAACATTTCCAACAGAGATGAGCTTTCTGAGTGGTGAACTCAAGAGACTATCCTTACTGATACAGGCAAGCATCCATTAATCCATTGATAACCCAGATATCAATGGTGATTGAAAAAAGGTAAAAGAAAACCTTTGCTCCCTATTCTATGCATAATTTAGCTGGAACATTCATCTCCTATACCATCTGCTGTCTTTGGTCCTTTGGCCTCTTGATTTGGACTCAGTTTTACCATTAGCTTTTGTGGAACTCTGACTTGTAGATGACAGGCCTTGGGACTTGGGAAATCCTTAGCTTCTACAATCATATGAGCCTATTTCTCATAAAGAAATTTGTATCTGCTTCTTTAAAGAATCCTATGGCAGGCCCTAAAGATTGTCTTCACAGAATGTTGTCTTTGATGGAAGTATTTGCTTTCTTAGCATTTCTGGGGTGACTCGAGGACACGAGAATGTTTTATCAACACACATGTTGCTTACTGAAATCTGCTGGGCCCCTAAATGGAGCAGTTATTGGAGGCTATAATAACCTCAACTTAATACCACTGATAGGCTAAGCTAATTAGAGTCATGTTGATATGCATGGTTCAGGAGAATGGTGTCACTAGCACAATACCAGAGGCTATGGCTGTGTGAGTTCCTTGGTTTGGAAGTGTTTTCTTGCTGTGACCACACGCCATAGTCTCAGATCAGGATGGGATAAAATCTCCACAGTTCTCCACTCTACTGTGACCCTGGCAATGCCACAAAGTGTGAGCTCCTAGCCTCTGCTTTACAATGCTCAGAGTATAGGCCTATAGGGGCCATTTGCTCTTGTTCATTCTAGTTATTCATATGCATAGGACTGGGTGAGATTTTAAAACTCTACTGTTCCTTTGACTCTAGATTTCACAAACAAAATAATTAATAATTTAAATCCTACCAGATATCCAAAAATATCATCAAAAGTTTTTTTTCCCCTCAAATGAAGTATGGGTTATTCTGCATATAAAGAATAAAGCAAAACCAAACAAACCCAAAAATCTCATCAGTGTCAGACCTTCACATAGGTAACGTTACTAGATCCACTCGTTTCCACCCTTTTCCATCCTACCTTCAACCTCATCCCCGTGCAGTTTGACTCAGCCTTTAGCAAACCTTCCTCCACGGCTACAGGTCATTGGCTACAGGCACTTTGTGCCATAGGATGTTAAAAATCTTTCTGAACATAGGGCTGAAGCTGTGAGTGAGAGTTTATGCTCAGCTTGAATGAGGTCCTTAATTCAAAATTTTTCTTATAGCTTTCAGGCTGATGAGCCCATTTTATAGATAAACAAATTAAGGTAGAGGTTATAGAAGACAGTGATTCTCAATACTAAATGCACCTTAGGGTGTTTTAGGGAAAACACTTTAAAATTGCTAATACCTAGATCTCATTCCACACTATTTGAATTCAAACCTTGAGAGACGGGGCCCAGAGGAAGATATCCTAGATGAGGATGCTGAGAAGCAGGACTTTGGGCTGTATGTTCACAGTGGAGTCAGTTTGCTACCTGTAGAATTTGGTCCCATATTTCTCAACAGAAATCAAGGAAAAGGTACAGGGCAGGAAGATGGAAGACAAGGTAAAGGAAAAAGCATAGAAGAAGAACCAGGAAGGTTTATGGGAAGGTAAGGAAAGTGGCTCCAGAATAAAGAAGTCGGTGGCCCCACGAGTTAGACCCTGGCTTGACTCAGGGCTTACGTCTGTGAAGTACATGGCTCTCATTTTTGTCTCTGGCTGTACACTATCCATATGCTGCAGTTGCTTAATTGACTGTGTGGAAAAAGACCTTGGCAGAGAAAGTCGGGCAGAAGTAGCTCGAATTTTCTGGCTTCTGGATTTTGTGCCTATGCTGACACCACTGCTGTAGTCTACACTGGCAAGCATTAAGTGAATGCAGTTTGGAGTCGTGTTCCATTATATGAGCGTAAGGCTTGAAGAGAGGTGAGCAAAGGCGATGTGAATGATGGGCTGTCGTGATGGCTCAGCATGGAAGGCACTTGCCACAAAGCCTGGCAAGCCTGGTTCAGTCCCAGCAACTGCCATGGTGGAAGGAAAGAACTGATTTTTCAAGGTGTCCTCTGATCTCTATATGCATTCTGTGGAGTATACACACACATATACATATGCAGACACACACACACACACATACATACATGAACAAGGGTGAATGAAGAAGGCTCAGGGTTTAATGCATGTTACCTACTGGGTTTTTTATAGATACATTGTAACAAGTCCTTAGTGCATGTCTGGTCTGTGTGTGTGTGTGTGTGTGTGTGTGTGTGTGTGTGTGTATGTATGCTTGTGTGTATACAGATGTGCATGTGTGTGCATGTGTGTGTGCATTGTGTTCACACAGAGGTTCATGTTGGGTGTCTTCCTCATTCCATCGTCGACTATATTTTCTAAGGCAGCCTCTCACTGAGCCTGAAACTCACTGATTTGGATAGACTTGCCCAGGTAACTCCAGATCCTCCTATCTCTAGGTCCTCAGTGCTGAGATGATAGGAAAACAGTGCTATGTTCAGTTTTCCTTTTTAAAATGTAGATCCTGGGAACTAACTTAGATCTTCACACATGTACAGCAAGCACTATACTGACTAACCTGTCTCACCCGCCTCCCTTTTTGCTCCACTATTTACCTGTGGTATTTACCTGTGCTATCAACATAATACCATAAAGCATTTAAAGTTTCATTATAGAAACAAACAATGAATGCTTTGGGGTGGGGGAATAAATAGGCAGACTAAAGCTCAGCTCACAACACAAGGGTATAAAACTCCTTCTCTTTTAACGTCACTAACTTTACACTCCTATCACCAAAAAGTCTCCCAGAATTTTCACGTAAGTCTAGGTCAACACATGTTTTCACTCCCTTTCCTAGACTGGGCCCTGGGAACTTACAGTTTACTAAGATCTGTGGGCAGGAGGGCTATCCAATGCTTGAGATGTCTGTTCATCTGTGTTTCTGCTTGGATGCAGAAGGAGTAAGGCCCCGATTGCCTACATGGTTCCTCTATAGTGATTGGCTCCATCTATAGTATCATGTCTTCTGTCATCACATCATTCTGTCTCAGACTCTGAAAGTAGGACTGGACCCAATCCCTCACACTCCATGTCCACTATTAGGTTTTGAATATGAAATATTCCCCAAATGCTCATGTCTCCAAACATGTGGTTTCCAGTTGGTGGCACTGCTTTGGAGGGTGTGGAATGTTTAGGAGGTGGTGCCTTGCTGGAGGAGCTGAGTCACTATGGGTGACACACTATGAGGTTTTATAACTGGCCCTACTTCCTGTCCACCCTCTGCTTCCTGACTGAGCACAGTGTGACTAACTACCTGTCACTCTGTACTTTTCATGCCAGGATGGACTAAATTGCCTTGACCTATGATATATTTTTCATCATTAATTGCTTCTTGCCAGATATTTTGCCAGGGCAATGAAAAAAATAACTAATACCCCTGCTCTCTGGCCAGTTGAATTCATCTATAGTTCCATTGTCATTCTGAAAGTGATTAGTGGAATTCTGCCATCTTGAATCCAACTGTGCTATCAAAAGTCAAGCCTCTTTAAAATAGATTTATTTTATTTTTAATTATGTATGTGTACCTCTGTGTGTGGAGGTGAGGAAAAGGCTTTAACTGCCTGGAGTTGGAGTTATAGGCATTCACAAGCTGCCTGACCTGGGACTAGGAACCCAACTCTGGTTTTCCTAAAAGCAGCAAAAACTCTTAACCTCTGAACCAGCTGCACGAAGAAGGCTTTTGTCTTGTTTTTATAGAATTTAAACAGGAAATAAAGCCATGGACTTGCCAAGTAGAAATGATATGTGTCCTCAATTCTTTATGAGCAAGGAGCTCTGAGAAAAAGGAGACATAGTCTCGGCAAGAAACATCAAATGGCTCTTTAGTTCCTTAGGAGTGAATGTATGATTACAACCAGGTATGCATAAGAAATCAGCTTGGAAACAGAGGCAGGAGGAACCGGATCATGGAGGACTACAAGATTGTGTTTGGCAATTTGAGAGCTAGGGTGAATAAATAAGCACTTATGGATATAAGCAGGCAGAAAACAAAGTTTTGCTTGTTAGAAGTAATTGTCCTAGTTGTAACATGAGACACAGACAGCAAAGAAGTAGGGTTTGAGTAGGAAAACCAGTTAAAGAGTGTGCCCTTGTCACCTGTAAGGGATGAGGGAAGATTTTGATGCAGTTGTTGTGGGAAGAGAGGAAAGGCAGTTGGGCAAATAAAACTTGTGAAGGTAGAAAAAACCTGAATAGAGTGACTGATTTAATACAGAGTGAGAGAGACAGGCAAGAGTGAGACCTAGGTTTCTACCTCGATCAACATACTATATATGGTACAATTCCTAAGTCAGGAAGCACAGACTGAGGGCTGCTTTGGAGCGATGCTTACAGATTCAGTCTGGCAGTTGTTGAATTTGTAGTACCCAGAGATATCCTTGTAAAGGTGGCAGATGGGGCAGCCATATACACAGACCCAGAGCTTAGCAAGGAGACCTGGAATGAACCCTCAGAATGAGTACCATTAGCATATCATTAGCATATGGAAGTACTATAGCATAGAAGTAATTTGCCTGGTCTTGTTGCATGTAAAGTAAAAAGAAATGAAGTCTAAAAACATTATATTGCAGAACATTAAACATGAATAGCAAAGAGAAGCCAATGAAGGGGACTGAAGAGTTAGCTTTGAACGGGCAATATCATGGAACTCAAGGAAAAAGCATATACACAGAAGAAGAGAAGGCAGCTGGTCTAATCGACATTGAGGAAAAACAGAGTACAGAAGACCTAAACTCACCACGGACATGTTGACCTTTGCTGGATCGTTATCAGAAGAGCAAAGGCAGCAGGAGCCAGATGGCAGCTGATCACAGAGCTAAGGGGACACAGAGAGACATCATCCATCCAGTTGTGAGCTGTTCTTTCTTACAGTTATGCTTTGGTTCCTGAGCTGTGACATGCTACTTAGAATAAAGTCATAATTTTAGGATAAAGTTCATCATGGCCTAGAAGGCCCCCATCCTGTTCCTTGTCTGTGACACCATCACTCCCTGTTTCCTCCCTTCAATCTCTGTAGCCATAGGCATCTCCTTTCTATCCCACAGGCATTCGAGGATCATTACTATGGCAGGGTTTTTGCAGCAGCCCCTTCCCTGAATCTCTCTCCTTATATCTCCAGTTTTAACTTTGAAATTGATTTACCTGACAGGACATCCCTGAACAGCTGGAGAAAACAATGCCACCCAGACTCACTGTCACCATCTGCATTCACCATTTTTCTTGTAACTGTAAGGAGGGAAGATTTTTTTGGTTCACAGGGTGAGGGGACACAGTCCCTTATGGTGGACAAAGCACAGTGGCTGGGGGCATCCATGTCTGCAGTGGCAGGACATTGTAGCACAGCTTGTTACAAATCAGGAAGCAGAGAGAAAAGCCAGAGCAGATCTGGCTACAGCTTCAAAGGCCTACCCTCAGTTAAAGGCCGCCACCAGCCGATTCCACCTCCTAAAGGCTCCATAACCTCCTAAGACAGAGCTAACATCTGGGGATCAGGTGTTTACACACTTGAGCCCTTGGAAGGACATTTTAATCTCAAATGGTAACACTTTCAAACTGTAAGCTTGAGATTAAGTTTAATCTCAAACATGTAACATGTAATAGTTACATGTAAACTACTACATGTAACACATGTAATACATGTCCTATTGTAGCTTCACCATAGTCTCATCCTGCTCTGTATACTTGTACGTTCATTTGTTTGTCTGTATTTATTGTATTTTTTTCTCAGCTAATATAGAGTCCTTCAATTCAGGGACCTTCGTTGCAGTTCCAGTACTGAAAAGAATCCAAAGTAAATGCTCACTAAATATTTCCTGAGTAATTGAGTTGTAGGAATAACACAAAGAAAATTCTTCAAAACTGTTACCAGGGTGAGGCCTGGTGGTCAACAGAGTACCTGCCTAGCGAACATGAGGCCCTGAGATTTGTCTCTAGCACTATAGGAAAATAATGTTACCAAAATTATCAGAAAGACCAGGTGTGAAGACACAATCCTGTATTGCTAATGTTTTCAGAAACACCTCCTAGACAACACTAACACACTACAAATATGATATTAATGTTACTATAATCCGTAACTTATAATAGACTATAATATATAATGCTAATATAAAATCTACTCAAAGAGCAAACAGAGCAAATTCAATTTCAGAACGCTTGTCAAGTCACAAGATCCACATTTTCCCAGGAGCTTGGTGTTTACTGATGCAACATACTAAGCTTTACATCTGAAGAATAAGCACAGGTACACAAGGACTTTTTAATCTCATAATGAAATCAAACAGAATGAAAGGGGCGGGCTGAGGGGCAGGGCAGACAGCTGTCAATTAAAGTGTCACTGCTCAGAGGAATTTATCTATTTTAGCCCTCAACACCTTTATCCATGTATTTTTTGTTTTGCATTTATCAGTGCTCAAATGATAGGATCCTCAGAGCACTATCTTCAGACTTCTATAACTCAGTCTTAAGAAGGTAGAATATAAAATGTGTGTGTGTGTGTATGTGTATGTGTGTGTGTGTGTGTGTGTGCTTGTGTGTGTACCCATGTGTGTGTGTGTTGGTGGGGGCAGGGGGTGACTTAGGTTTTTTTTCTGATTTCTCAATCTTCTAAAAACCATCACCATATTTCTGTTTAAAGAGATGCCATCTATCTGTGTTTGCCAATCTACCTACCTATAGATCTATGCATCTATTGATATCTCTATCATCTGCCTGTTTATCAACCATATATTATCCACTTATACCTATGTCCATAGATGATCCAGATATAGCTAGACAGATCTATAGATCAAAATAGATAAGATAGATAGATAGATAGACAGATAGACAGATAGACAGATAGACAGATAGATAGAAAATTCACGTTTTCCCTGACAACTGACTCATGCTGTTACCAGAGAAAAGGCTATACAAGCATGGGCCAGGCTGCTTTGAATGCCCTGTGCTGTCTCCCAACCAGTGTGGCCACATAAACCTTTAAAGGTATTCGTCCTAATGAAATGTTATTCATGGTGCTGAATTCTCTTCTACTGTATAGAAATTAAAAGCAGCATTTGCCTGGCTTAAAGCTAACATTTTACGACTCCCCAGGTGCTCTCTCTCTTTTTTTATCTCTATTCTTTTAATATGTTCAAATAAGTGAGTCTTCTTTTGACTTGACACATTTTCCCATATGTTGCTTTGATCTTTCGCATCTCTTACCCAGATGGTAGCTTTCCCAGGAAATAAAGGACTGTGTTTAATTATCTCCTGGGAACAATGTACAGGGGAATCCAGAGCTCCTCCAACTCTGTCTCCGGGAGAAACAAGTAGCCATGGCGAGTTCTGTGCTTTTGACAGATTTCTCTCAGTTGCGATGGCAGTTGTACCATGTCCACATTTTACCTGGGTGCACCCCAAATTCACTGATTCAGATTGTAATTTCCCACATGTGTGCACTTACAACAATGATGCACTGTGCAAAATTTAAGTTATAAAAAGCTAAGAGTTGACACTTCCACTGAAAACTAACTTTCAGGTACTTTTAATCACATGAAGAAGGGTCCACATATATTTGGGATTTTAAAGCTGATGTTTGAAAATCATTTTTGGGGTGCTTCTTGCTTTTGTTAATTTTAGTTTCTGTTTTCTTCTAAGAGAAAGAGAATAAAAAGAACATAAAGTTGGGCAAGAAAGGGGAAAATATGATAAAAATATTTTTTGTGGAAATGTTTTTCAATAAAATATCTAGAGTGACAAACTTTTGCATGTTATGGTTGAAACTAAATTTAAAGAGCTCAGATGTCTTACTCATAGTCAATAGCGAGTGGGGAACAGGAAAGCTTTACCAAGAGGTGATCAATCACAGTCAATTACTCAAAAAAAAAGCTATTGACTTGAGGAGCTAAAACGCTCATCTCTTCTTCCATCGCCATTAACCTGCATTTTAGATGGAGATATTTGCAAACATTCAGGCACCCAGACTTTATCTCATAGCCACTGAATTAGGACTTATGGAGGATGAGCTGTCCAGGGATCTTAAGTGTTAAAACAGAGCCATAGGGTGACTCTGTTACATCCCCAGACAAGAACACCAGTTTTAAGTCTGTATCATCAGTCCTTTTCCTGAGCTGGATAACATATCAAACACTCTTTAGCCATCAGTATCCTATCAAAAAATAGTCCTATTCCAGATTAGTCTAATTCACTTAGCTTAAGATTCAAATGCATAAGAAACATAGGATCAACACAATTTAACGAAGAAATGAGAAATTAGGTCTGGACTAATGGAGCTTCACTGTAGGGGAGAAAGAGCACAACAATTATATATGTAAATATAAACCAGTTGGACTCCGCATTCCTTGTTCTGGCCTGTCTATAATTCTAGCTCTCTGACACACTTATATGAGCTATACTTTCTCTTTAATCTCATATTTCCACTTTGTGATTATTCAATTTGCTTTCCATTGTATTGGCTAGAATTCCCTTCTCATTCTAGAGCAATAACCCCATAACCCCTTCCCGCTGTGGCCTTACCCCTCGAGGCTGGTACTCTAGATCAGTCCCATAGTTTGCTTTATTCTATCCTGCTTCCTAGCCACAGTCCACTGGTGAGACAATGTCTGCAACAGGTCTCTTACTTCCCATGTCCATGAGAAAATTAGGGTGACCTGTCCTCAAATGTTATATTTATCTACATTCAGACTTATATCTACTTATTGTTTTCTATTCCAAAAAAACAGCTCTCCTCTTACATAGCTAGCACTGTCCCTTCCTCCAGCCATTCAAATCCTTCCTTGGCCCTCCTTAGATCTCCCCTCTATCCCTTCCTTTTGAGGAGTTCTCTTTGTCTTCTAAGGAATCAGATTTAAGAATATCCTTGTGATTCATTCTTCTTCTCTTTCTAGACCTGATGACCTCATATATCCAGGTCAAAGCTATAATTTCTAGACCTGGCTTCTTTCCAGATGAATATTCTATGAGACTTCAGTGGTGATATATCTAGACCTAGTTGTATCTTCTTTCCTGATAGCCTGTGTATGTTTGTCTGATCCCACCATCTCTAGATTTACCAATTTAGTCAGCACACCTCTGTCTCCCCAATCTCAACATCCCACCAATGACAAAATCCTGCTGAAGCCACCACAAAATAATGGCTTTCTCTCCAGTTCCCTTCACTAGTCTTGCACTGTGACATATACTTGACACAACTTAAATGGGGACCAACTCATTTTGGCCCCCAAATGCAGAGGCTGTTTCAGCTTATAGTGGATTGGTCCAGCTCTTTTGGGGGTGTGGTTAGATAGAATATCATAGTGGATAGGTAGGGAGGAGTTAAATTGCTCCCTTCATGGAAGACATGGAGTAGGGTGAAGGGCAAGATAGGACCTCAAGACTATTATTCCTCAGGATGACTTCTTCTCTCAGAACCCCATTTCCTATGAAATCACTCAGCCATGAACTTCTCAATGGAGTAATCCCTAGGTGAGGTTAAAGCCTTCACTCTTCACCCATTTCTCGGTGGAACTACCAGTTGTAAACTATACTTTATAGTCACATGAACTTCCGGGGAACACTTCATTTATTAGTTACCACTCTCAATAGCCATGTTGCTTGCTCAGATCTTTATCATCCTTTGCTTGAACAGTTTCACTAACATTACAGTTTGTCTCCCCTATTGCTACAAATAAATTAGAGCATATAACTGGAAGTGGAATTCTGTGATAATCTTATTTAAAATTCTACAGTGAATTGATGTCACCTACTGAATCGGGTACAAGTTCCTTATGATGATTAAAGGTGCCACACAATCTATTAGCCACTTGTCTTTCGGCAAGTAGCAGGAGTGATTACAGTTCTCTTCATGTGATGTGCCAGCCCTGGGCCTTGATATTGGGATTTTTCTCTAAAGGGGAGAATCATCTTTCTTTCTTTCTTTCTTCTTTCTTTCTTCTTTCTTTCTTTCTTTCTTTCTTTTCTTCTTCTTTCTTTCTTTCTTTCTTTCTTCTTCCTCTTCTTCCTTCCTTCCCCTCCTCCCTCCCTCCCTCCTCCCTCCTCTCCCTCCCTCCCTCCTTCTTCTTCCTTCCTCTCTCCTTCCTTCTGTCCCTTCCTTCCCCTCTTCCTCCCTCCTTCTTCTTCCTTCCCTCCTTCCCTCTCCTTCCTTCTTTCCTTCCTTCCCTTCCTTCCTCCTTTCCTCTTCCTTCCTTCCTTCCTTCCTTCCTTCCTTCCTTCCTCCTTCTCCTCCTTCCTTCCTTCCTTCCTCTTCCTAATGTATGTGTATTTGAGGATAGTCATGTGCCACAGAACTCATATGGAAGCCATAGGTCAATCTTGTAAAATTGTCTTTATCTTGCCCAATCTTCACATAGATTCTGAGGGAATCAAACTCGGTTCACCAGACTTGTATGGCAAGAATTTTACCCAGTGATTCATATCATTACCCATCAACCCCATCAACTTATTTTGACCAACTCTTACTACCTTTTGAGATCTGGCGTAAAAGTTATCTATTGAATGTATTGATTGGTTTACCAGAAACCTAAGGAGAGAAAGATTAGAAAGTCAACCACAAATAAGTCTACAGCAGTAGTGTGTTAAGGGGCATAGGTGAGTGGGTACAAAGCATGTAGAGGGTTGTTTGGTCATGCCCAACAGAGAGAATGCTCTTCAGAGGAACTAGTCAAGACATACATAAGCAGGAAGCCTCATTTCCATAGTCACTATCTCTAGTGATCTCAGTGCAGGTATGGTGGGCCCGTAGAACAGTAGCTATGGAAACAGGGATGAGGACCAAGCCTGAGCTCACATAACATGTGTTCTCAGGAGAGCTGATCCAGCTCTCATTCTTACTAGGTACCTCACCTCTCCATGGCAGGAGACCATTCCTTACACGTAACAGCCAAGTACCTGTAGTATGCTATACCAGTTGCCTTGAAATCTGATGGAATCTCTTTCCTTCCATTCAGAGATTCATTCTACTTATCTACACCATCTAAGATTGTCTCAGAAACAAAGAAAGCACAGTGGCCAGGTTGTGGAAGAATCCTCATATTCTATGTGACATTTCACCTAGAACAATCTTATACAACAATTAAGTGGCCTATTAGGGACTCAACTAGGACATTACTAGTTTGGGGATATCCTAGTTAGCTTTAATCGTCAACTTGATACAGCTTAGAGTCATCTGAAAAGGGACTTCTTGACTGAGGGATTGCCCAGATCAGATTGACCTGTAGACATGTCTTTGGCAGACAGGTTGTCTTGATTCTTAATTATGTGGGAGGGCCTGGTTCAGTGTGGGTAGCAACATTCCCTGAGCAAATCATCCTGAGCTAAATAAGAGAGCTAGCCAAGCATGAGCCTGAAGCCAGCAAGCAGTGGTCCGCCATTCTTTTTGCTTCAAGCTCTTGCTTGCATTTCTGGCCTGAGTTCTTTCAGTGATAGACTGGAACCTGTAAGATGATATAAATCCATTCTTCTTCTAAGTTGCTTTTGGTACCTTTTTTCCCCCCAATAGCAACAGAAAGGAAACTAGAATAAGGGGTAGTATTTGCTAGGTGATCAGACTTTGGGAACCAAGGGGAAAGAGGATTGGCTACCTCTCACCAACTACAACCTAGAAACCCAACTAAGCAATTTGTGCTTCCATTTCTTGCAAGCTTAGTTTCTACCAATTTAGATTCTAGTTTCCAGGACTGGTGGCTGGAACCTTTTCATGGGGGCCTATGGGTTCTCAGGTGAGCATGCTAGAGACCAACAGAGCAGTTATTATAAATTACCTCAGCCTGTTTGATCTTGGCTGTCAGGAGAATCTGTGAGGGCTGCTGCAAAATGAAGCAGACAAGACATTTCAGGTCACTTGATTAGGAATCATGCTTATTAAGATCCAGAAGATGTGAACAAAATACATGAACAGGTAGCCTTGTTCCAAGAAGGCACAGCATTCAGAAAAGTTACCAGAGTGCCCCATCGGAGTTTCTAGGCTGCCAGATGAGGATGCTTTGTGAGAGACTGTCTACCTCAGCTACAGGAATAGGAAAGGACAACCAGATTCTCAGGGACGAATGCCCAGGACAGTCTGGCTGGCAGGTGATACAGAAAATCCCTGGGGTTTGATGAGCCTGAGGGAATTTAGAACCGATGATGGATGCTTCATAGCCACCACGTCCCTAGGACCAATGACATAGGAGGTGTCGGAATTCATTTAAACAACCTTTTCATTTGAGCTCAGACTACTGAGGCTAGCTTCCTTCTTCACAAGGCCTGGTTAGTTTCTCTATCCGGCCTCTCTAGGGCACCAACTCTATTTTAACAGGGCTGTCAGTACAATTTTGAGGGGCATGGAAACTGTAGAAGGGGTATCTTTGGGTCTTTCCACCTATTTCCTGGCCGTGGTCATTTGCTTGGTCATTTGCTCTGGCCTAGCCACATGGAATTAGGGTAACATCACTTCAGGTGAGTAGTACCTATCATGCCTTATGTAGGGATAATTTTTAATGAAGCATATCTTGCATTACTATTTTGTATACATTATTCTCCTTCATCTTGCTTTTTAAAAATTTTTTTTATTAATCATTCCATTTGTTTACATCTCAAATGATATGCCACTTCCCAGTTACCCCCTCCACCAATCCTCATCCTATGATATCCTACTTCCGGGTTACTCCTCCACCACCACCTCCATCCCACATCTGCACCCCCTTTTGCCTGTATGAGAGTGCTTCCCCACCCACCCACACTCTCCCTACCCACCTCTCCAGCATCCCCCTACTCTGGGTCATCAAACCTCCCCAGGACCAAAGGCCTCCCCTCTTGTTGCTGTTGGGTCAGGCCATCCTCTGCTAATTGGTCAAAGGAAGAGCTGAGAGGCTATTAGCTGGGCTGGAAAGTTAAGGCAGGACTTCTGAGCTGAAAGAGAGGGTCTCAGGTAAAAACTGATGCACGGGAAGTTGTCAGATGGACAGGGTGAAGGAGAAGGTGCTGGGATGAGTTAAGATGAACAGGTAAAGGGCCACACAGTGGTACACAGGCCAGGCCAGTATTGTCAGGTTGAAACAGTTGAGAATCTGCCCAGCTATAGTGCCTAAAGCTTCTAATAAATATAACTCTCCCTGTCTTTATTCAGGAGCTGGGATAGTCCCCAAGAAAGTTACAGTTACATCCTTATATGTCATTGTGCTAAACACCTCCCACCTCATGCCCTGAAGCTTCTCTTTTTGTAAGAACTCAAGTAAAATTGAAAGTTTGGAATCAGCTCAGAGCAATGCTTGTGGATCTCAAAGACATTCAGGACACTCATTCCATGGAGTGAACTTCCACCAGTAGGTAATGGGAGTTAGCTGTTGTATTCTTTCTCTTCCCCTGGAGACACTGTCTGAGGTTACAGCTGATCAGATGGCATTTTGGACATTAGCTCTACAAGATCCAGCAAGTGGCAATACCAGATGTGGGTCCCTAAGGGTAACCAGCTTGGCAATAGTCACTCATCCTTGTAGTAGCTTTTACTCTTTTTATATTTTTTGCCCCTTAATCCTACCTTTTTTTTTTTTTTTTTGAGATTGTACTTCCTACAGAAATACTATACATAAGCTTTAGCCTCAGGCTTTGCTTTCTGGGAAGCCTAGCCAAAGCAAAATTCACATCAAAATGCAAAGACGCGAAGCAGAGAGATTTAGCTCATCTTGAAGACACACTGGCTGGTGCTTGGAAGGCAGCAGAGGGATGGGGAGGTATAAATGCTGTCTGGAACACAGAAGAGACTATTTTTATCCTGGTTGTGTTACTTCCTGTTTTAAAGGTAGAGTACTGGTTTAATGGTTCATAAAGACGACCCAAGGAGGTTGAAAGTAAGCTGTGAGATGCAACAGAGTCAAAGGGTGGCCCTCCTGTGGATGATTTTTCCTGCCAAGCCTGCCTCTGGCTTTTTCTTTAGAGCACTGATCCTTGGGCTCCTTCTGGAAGACCCTTGTCCCTTCTTAGACGGTCTTTCCTGCAACTGACAGAGCCATTCTATTGTTGGATTAGGGTCTCATGAGTCACTGTGCTGAATTTTGAAACATCCCGCCATAAGTGTGTTTGCTTAGGCCTCATGGGCATCTGGAAACCCTGGTTGGATAGATGAGACTTGCCAAGACAAAGGCACCTGAATTGCCAAATGGAAATTTTGTGGAAAATATGCTTTTTAGAAACTCCAAACAAAAACCAGTAACACTCAAAGCAGCTTTGATCTGGAAGTTTTGAAGGGACACAGGGTCTCCTTTTCAAATACTGGCTGTCAGAGTTTTATTGACCATGCCATACAATAAAGCAGGCTATAAACAGTCTCACAGCAAAACATGTTAATCTCCCCAAAGTGTCCTATTGACATCCACTTTCGTTTCTGGATTTCTACATGACCCCAGTTGCTTTGCTCCTAATAGAAACAAATGGCTGAATGAACAGCGAAAGCAGGAGGTGCAGGCAGCCAGTGGGCTCCCATTTCTAACTCTTTCAGACAGCAACACAGCAGGAAGCACTAATTCATTCCATCTACAATGCCATATCCATTAGCACTCTTGAATCCCTGAATTTAAATACTCCAGAGCTGGGCAAGTCACCTCGGAGAGTAATTAACACAAAAGCATGATCCTCCATGCTTCAGGTGATATGATGGCCCGCCTTACCTGTCTCCAATACATATTCCAAGAGACCAGCTCCTCCTGATTTGCATGTTTAAATAGTTCTCCTCCCTCTTTATGTTTGAACATTCTCTTTACAGCTGTATTTTATGCTTTTGTCTGGCCCTCCTTGCTCCCAGGCTCACACTTCTTCCTTTTGTTAAGCACTGTTCTAAAGCTTTGTAACCATACTCTTATGAGATGATATGCAATAGAGTGTGCACATTTCAGTTTTCCTAGTGTCTATACTTTCACACCTAGGGCAGCTCTGTGGAGTGTACCAAGACAATCCATGACTATCCAGAGTGGATTTTCTGGCCTGGATTGCCTGCCCAGGTTGTGGGATCTGGTGGACCTGTGTTTCATAACTACAGACTATTGGAGCCTAAGTGAGTGATCTCCATCCTCAAACCCATTGTCAATTCATCTCACAAGCTAGCTCACAAGGCTCACAAAAGGGAGTTGTTTCAGTGGGCAGTAAATGGACAGAGTTGAAAGCTGCCCCCAAATGTCACAAGTGCTCAAACGACTTCTCACAGAGAAAACCCATTGCTCCACATGTTCGAATTTAACTAGCCTTTGCTCTCAGTGACATCCTGTCTCAGGGACAATCTCGTGTGATTCCTGTGTCTTTTCTCAGTTCCCAGAGGTAAGTATCTATCTATTAGGTATATGCTCAGAGCAGCTGAGACAATATATGGGAAATCTCGGGATAAAAATCTAGAATTTGTAATATGAAGTTCTGGTACTTATTAGAAAACTAAGAATTTCTTTTTGCCTCTCTAAACCTTATTTTGCATAGATCTTTCTGAGATTGTTTTCTTAAGGAGTTAAGTGCTTCTGTTCACAGAAAATTTCCTTGGGACAGACATTAGCTGGGAATGAGCCTGAGACCAGAAAGCTTCTCTCTCAAAACTACATGCTGGTCTTTCCCAGAACATTCTGGAATGCTGTCTTAGACCCTGAGCATGAGTTGGAAATCCTGGTGTATGTAAAAGTCTAGCATAATTTGAATCCCTTTCTCGGGTTCCAGGAGCTTCAGTAATCTTCTCTTCCACTGTGTACTTCCCTCCCCGTGTCTCCTTCTCTCTCCTCCCCTTTGCCCCATCCCTTCTGTCTCTTTTCTCTCCTCACCCTCTTTCACCCTCTTCCTGTCCTATTTCTGTCGGTCTTTCTTTCTTTCTGCTGTCTTATGAGTTAAATGAATCAAGCAATAATGATGGAGGGAACAAGAATGAACATAGTGAATGAACCAATAAAATGGCCGTTTTTCCTACACAATGCACAGCAAACCAAACAGCTCTCTGGAATCCATTGAGGAGCAAGAGGAAGACTTCCGAAATCACATAGTTTGAGGGACAAAGGGAAGGACCATGGTGGGATAAAGAGGAAATCTCAGTGGATCAGGCATAGAAAAATGAGAGGCAGGCTTGTGAAGATACTGATGATAAAGAGCTGTCACAGTGGATGCTGTTCTATTAGGAATACCATGTCCTTTTCTCAACTGCGTGTGCCTTACTTATTTCTGTGGTTTTAATATAGGCATGGATATTCAAAAAATCATGAAGTCTGGCTTTCTTAATTTTTTGGCAAGGAGTAGAAGACAAGAATTTAGACTTCTCTGATATTAGTGAGTCTTCTGTGTGCTGTTAGGGCCACACAGTTCCCTTGAGGTGCAGGGTCAGGATGAGCCACGCCTGACTGCTCAGTGAATGGTCACTGATGCCTGTGGCTTATGTTCAGGGAGGCCTGCTGCATGCAGGGTGGTTTGGGCTCAGTATCATCATGCCTGTGTTTCTTTTCAGCTTGGAGCCACAGCACAATGCCCTTGGGACTTGCCCAGGTGATGAATTTGCATGTTAGGTCACAGAAAGGATAGTAGCATTGTGTGTTACCATCTTTTTCTTCACTGATGGTAGTTCCTACAACAATGCAGTGAGGATCTGAGGACTGTAGCATCTGGCAAGGTTAAGGAAATGTAGAAGACTTTCTGACAACTGAGAGATAGGAAAATCTAGAAGCTTTGCTCAGGCACAACTTTAAAGACAAGTGAAGTTATAAGACACATTGTATTGCTTTGGGTGAAACTGAAGAAGGCATAATCAGAGGGACAGAAGCAAATGTCATAGAGGAAAGGTGTTTGCTTCGGGGTAGGTGGCTTGTTTCTCTCCATACTATTTAGATGCACTTCAGTCTGTCAGTTATGCAATGGGCACTACACCTTATAATTCTTTGTTTACAGGCGTGCAGTGTCTGAAATACATTTTCCCATTAAGGCTCCAAGGTCAATGATACAGATAATTAACCAGCTGATTTAGGGCATTTAATTTTCCTTGAAGCTTGAGTGAGACACCCCCACCATCCAGCCCAGCCTCGAGATTCCTATTCCAAGCAGACTCTGGGACTGTGCTGCCTCTGTAATGGGACACTGATGTGATCTGTGGCTGAGGATTCGTCCAGCAGCATCGTATGTCTGCTTAAATGAAGATGAATGTTGCCTTTGTACCAGGCAGGGAGATGTCATTATGCTGTCTCATATGGCTGACCTCTCTGGGCTCCCCAGTAAGCATTGTTGAAGGATTTAATGCTGATAATTCCTTACAGAGCTCCAAAGAGAGTAAAGCAAAAAGGTGAGCCCAATGAAAAGCAAGGGAAGAGCCCAAGGTAAAGTGAAGCTTAACACACCAAAGAATAAAGAGCAGCTGGCTTCTCCTCTTCCTCTTCTTTTCTCTCTTTCACTGTTGTGGTTGGGAGTCTGGCTGTTATTTCTACCCTCTGCCAACGTTGTTCCCTTACTAATATCTGGTCCTGTACTTCACCTATCAATAAATAGAATTTGAAATCTCTCAACCCAGGGATATTATTTCTGCTTCAACTTATTTCAGGATGCCACAACCCAAAATGAAAGTCTGCAGATTGCTGATAGCTATGTCAATATCATCCAACCACTAACCCTTTATTGGTGGCACCTCTAGATAGTGTGGGCATTGAATTCCAACTGATAGAGGGAGAAGAAGTCTGGAGGCTCAAACAAGTCCATCCTACAAGAAACCAGTTTACAGACTTTGATGCTTCATTTTTCAAAGGCACCCTGCAAGTTTTAAACTACATGGCATGCGGTCTTCCTGGGACAAACTCTATGACAGAGGAATAAGGAAACACTGTGCTTTCTCCTCCCTCCCTCCCTCCCTCCCTCCCTCCCTCCCTCCCTCCCTCCCTCCCCTCCCTCCCTTCCTTCTTTCCTTCCTTCCTTCCACCCTTCTTTGTTTGCTTTCTTTTCTGCTTTCCCTGGACATTTATTTCATGCTAAAGAAAGAGGAATATTTGCAATAATATATTATTGCTCCAAATCACAAGTAAACATTCAGCCTTCTCAAATATATATTTAAAGACAAACCATTTTTTTTAAACTCAATTCAGAGTTGATTTCATTGTCACTTCTTAGTTTTAGGAGACTGGGTCTCTTTTCCTATGTATCTGAATACATTCATGCTTTGCTTTAAGAAGGGATGCACTGTGAAAAGCACATTGCCAGATGACTTGATTTTGGTAACATCAGCTCACCACGCAAAACTAGATGCACCAGATTAACACACACATGGCCTCTGTACACACACCACATAGTCAGGCATCACTATGCAAGGAATGGCTATTCTGTCTTGTCCTTTCTCATTTGACAACATGACTGGGTGTCTTTTCATACACACACATGCACACATTGTGCCCATTGTTGAATTCAGCGAATTCACTGAGTTTTTTTTAATTATGGATATTGATCTCTCATGCAGTGAATTATAAAAATTATTGATTCTTCTAGTCAATGTCTGGAGTCTTGATATTAACACTGTCCTAGCACTATAATTCCTAGAAAATTACTAATCATAACTGAATTTTTAAAAGTGATTGTTCAAGAAAATAAAATGAAGATGTCAATAAAGCGTTATTATGGCAAGCTTATTTAAGTCATTATGAGCCATTAAAAGTCAATGTATCAGAGACATATTCAGTAGGACTCTATTGTCTTTTCTTAAGTGGCTCTTGATGTTTAGTGGGAGGAAAAAAAATCACTAAACAAACAAGAAATAAACACATGTTATATTTCATGGATTTTATAACTCAAGATTTAATGTAATTTCAATTTAAGAGAAATGAAAATAAACTAAGTAAAAATTATGACATTTAATCATGATTAAAATGGATTCCCCCAAATCTCAAAAATAATAACTCAGCTGCGAATGCTGTGTCCAACAGTGCTTGCCCATAATGCTGGCACTCAGGAGGCCAGCTATTTGACATTGTGATGCTTGTCTAACTTGAACTACCTACATAGACTCCATGTCTAAAAATACAGAAATAATGACTGTACTCCAAACATTTAATTTTGTGATGTTAGGTAAGGATAGTTCTTTCAGGCAGAGATGTCTTGTTATGTCCCCAGTAATAACATTATAATAATCGAAAATGTCTAACAAATTCTGGATGCCAATGTAAAGAAACACCTATCAGTAATTACTGACCAGTTGCCATGACTTTGGGTAAACACTTAAATTCACTCAGAGCTGTTGAAATGTTCTGATGCACTGGATTATTAAATGGCTGAACAGTGTCACCTTTTTCCTCAAGAAAATATATGGTGATTAAAAGAAATGACACCAGTAGGTTGAGGAAGTCTCTGCATTCTTTCTGCCTGTTCAAGTATGTAAAATGTATAAGAAAACTATCCATGCTGGCATGTGACATGGATTCTTGCAGTGTAGACAAATCATATATGGATGACATTGCCATGAGAAAACATTCTTTTTTCCTGGAACATGTATATTCAACCAAAGCCAGTGTAACCACAGAGATGGGAAACTGGAAGGAAAACCCAGGTTCTACTGAGGAAGAAGATTATTTAGATTTGAATTTCAGAACAGTGAAAACAAGACCTGGACCAAGCACTCCGATTCAAATTCTATGACAGCAATGACCATACTTGAAAGGTTCATTGTTTTCTGTCAGTTCTGGGGATTGAACCCAGGACCTTGCACATGCTAGTAACATGCTCTGCCTCTGAGGTTCATCCCCAGCACCAGTGATGCTACTTCTTTAATGGTTCGGTTTTCTCCTGTTGATTACTTCAAGCTAGACTAGTGTCTCACTTTCTCTCTAGGATGTTAACACGAATCAGTCTGTTTCTCCCCTAGCCCCATGTGTGCTGTCTGTGTGGCATATATACTTGTTAGTATGAGTGTGAGCATGAGTGTTATAAGTATATGCTTGTGCATATGGAGGCTGACAGTAACATTGCATATCTTCCCTTGATTGAGCCCTACCTTTAGTTTGTGAGACAGTCTCCTTGAACCTGGAGTTCATTGATTCAGGTAGAGTGACTGACCAATGATGTTCAGTTACTTACCATTCTCCATGCTCACCCCAGCACTGGGCTTAGAGGCATGCATCCTAGATTCTGTCTTTTTGGGTCATGGAGATTCAAACTCAGGTCCTTCTTCTTGGGTGGCAGGATGCTTTACCACTGAGCCATCTTCATCTCTCCAGCCCAAATTTATGTTCTTATACCTCATCAGTTAAGTGGTTAATTTCAAATACTCTGAATGGGCATATATCCAAACAGAATTTATTTATATTTACTTTTATTAGAAGCAATAAAATACGCTTCAACAAGCAGTAATTTAATTACATTAATACATTTGACCTGTTGAGCCTCCTGTTTATAATAAGCTTTCATGTTTAAATATATATTAAAATATAAACTAAGCATCCTTGTTATATGCAGGGTGATCTATTTCCTAGACATCATGAACTATGCTCTTGAATTACCTGCAACAACCTGTGGAGGGGGCTATACTTTTTTTGCATATGCCCATGAATGTACTTTCATTTTAATTCATAAAATCCAGGGTATGTGGCTACATCCCCAAGATTGATATCATGAAGATTTCACAGTTTCAAGAGTCAAATTTTCATTCTATGAATTCTTCAGAGAAACTCAGGATATTCTTTATGGAGCAGACCAATGATATTCTTGTTTTGTTGTCTAACAATAAAAGCTATCATCTATTGACCATCATATTGTTATTTTTTCCAGTAATTCTCTTTTAGAATGTCTCTAATCATAACAGAGACAAGAGAAGAGGGCAGCATTCTACTCCCTCCAAATAGACAGAACTGGAAACAAGGCTAGAGATTATCACATGAGGTCAAATATTTATTCTTTTGGTGTGAATATTATTTTTAGTGTTATATTATATGTACATCTTCCCCCCCACTGTGTGTGTGTGTGTGTGTGTGTGTGTGTGTGGTGTGATGTGCAGGAACCAGAGGACAACCTTTGGTGTCATCTTCAAGAACACAGTCCATGTCCTTTGAGACAGAGTCTCCAATAAGCCTCAAATCTCACTAATTAGACTAGACTGGGTAGCCAGCAAACCCAGGGATCTTTCTGTCTCTGTTTCCTTTCTTCCCAGTGCTGGAATTATAAGAATGTACCTACATCACATAGATTTTAGTGAACAAACCCAGGTCCTTGTGTATACAAGGCAAGCACATTAACGTGCTTTTTCCTCTCTAGAAATACAATGAACACCAACCACAATCTGCTTTGTCCTAGCACTTTATGACATTTCTAGAGCCAATGTTATTTGGATGCACTAGCCATCCCCATGCCTCTGGTGCCAACTTAGCTCACACAAAGGATTATACAGTCTCAGGGACTGATTAGAGATGGTTGTCAACAACGGAAGACCTCCAGAGATTAAACCACAGGTCAGATTCTCTTCAAGGGGGCGGGGAGCTCAGGCAAGTGGAACCATGGTGATTTTCACTTGATAGATACTCTGCCGTATATGCTAGAATGCTCCTCTTATCTGCCTTCACTTGATGGATTGGGATTTGAATACTAGTAGATCAGGTAAAGCTTCACCATTGACAATTCAGGGACCAAGCAGGTCTCAATGTGTTATTATGAATACATGCTTTTCCAGCAAAGGTATTGGTGTCATTGAGAAACTGTTCTCTTTGTGAATGTGCATTAAAAATAAAGAGTCAGGGCCAGGAGAGCCAGACAATAGAATGCTGTATCACGACACACCCTGGATGGTTTAGATTCTCACTCAATATTTAAAACTTTTCCGTTAGCTCAAATTCAAAATGTCCACAGAAGCATAGTAAGCTGATTTCCCCCCAAAAGCTGTACAAGATTTACACTGGCCTGTCTGTCACTGCATCTCATTTCTTTGCTATTGGAGGTGACGATTAAAGCTGAGTCATAGAGTGTATAGCCATAAAAGGCAGACAGACCTGACCAGTTGGTTTGAAGACCGAATATAATGCATTACCTCATTATGCTGAGGTTCTACTAAATAGAATTATGGACCAAAACCAACAACACAAAACCCTAAAACACACACACAGACACACACACACACCAAAAAACAACCAACCAACCAAACCTGAAAAGGAACTATCTGAATGAAATTACAAACTGTTCAGCACACGTTGTTTCTGCCCACGGCGCTCTGCTTGGCCTTTTAAGGAGTTATCATTTTACACTTCTAGCTACAAACCTGACTTCTGAGTCTGTTCAAAGTTGTATCTGAATTGAAGTTATGTTCTTCTTCTTTCTAGAACAATCATAACTCTACCTACTAGACTTTAGCTAACCTTTTGAAAACATTTTCCCTCGTAGAACTCAGCAGGCTCCCTCTCCATCCAGTATAATTGAATGTAGGGCAGGGATAGTTATTTTTACTCAAAATGACAGGCAGAAGGGGCATCAGAAAATCTGATTTATAAACGTATTCCCAAACCAAGATTACGGGAAGATTTCCCACCAGCTCCACTCTCCAATGTTTCTCAGAGAAGGAGATATTGTAAGCACAGTGTGAGCTTCTTAAGCCGACTGGATCCCATGAAGAGCACGAGGAACATGCAGGGATTTCTAGACACCACGGAAACATCTTTAAAATCCTGAAACAATTATTTTGAGAAGCGATGTTTGTTATTTTTGCAGGTCTTTATATCAGCCGTAACAAAGGGATTTGGGTTTTACAGATGCCAGTTTCTAAGATGGAATAGGGATGGGGTGGATTTAAAGACTCCAGGGACCTCAATTTGCACCCATGGTAACTATATCTAAGCCTCGTCTCACCGCTTGAGTGTCAAGGATGCCTTCACCAGCTGGGCTTAATTAATGATAAATCAACAGACAGACAGGTGACAACCATTATATTTTCCCACCTTATCACTAGGGCCAGAATTAGTGACAAAATTTTTAATTAAATTTTAACTTTCTCTTGATTAATTAACTTTATACAAGAATGGAATTCACATGTGCACACAACACTTGCATCTGTGTATTTGTTTATTAATATTTTTTCTAGTCCTTGTACTACATGAGAGTCTCTGAAAAGGGGAGGATGGTATTTAGTACAAATTAATCCGGTGTGAATTTAACATTCTCAGTTGTCCTTCTTAAATCGGAAGTTCCTAAAAGGATGCCTGAATCATGGCGTGTGTATTGTAACATGTTGGTCAACAACAGCTTCAGTTATTATTTTGTTTGTCTTCCCTCTTGAGCATGTCTCTTTAATGCCTGTCCCACTCTCTCCCTGAAACGTAGTGGTCATCTGATACACCGGCCATAGACAAACAAATAAACAGGAAGATCCATACAGGAAATCAATGGGACAGTGTCAGACAAGGGATCACTTCTCTCCATCCCTCTTGCTTTTCCTAGGTTGATACCGTATTTCTCTTTCCTCTCCAATAATCACCATCAACCTCAATTTAGAACCACTGGAGTCAGGTCATTCATTATGCAACATTTTTAAAATACTCGATTTATTTACAGATTAATTCACAAAATTCAAGTAGTGATTTTAATTCTTATCGTCTACTGATCACTATAGCTGATATTTTTTACTAATTTCCTCCAAGTCATTCTTTCCTTCCCATTTATTATTTTCAGTCATTAAATCAAGCTGGGCTCCTATTAGAAATATCACCAACTGATCTGTTCATTTCTATGTTTAAATTTTTATCTCATGCCATTGAGTATGTTTCTGAATCACTTGTCTACAATGGCTATTTAACATCCACATATGTGAATAGGTACTATGTAACTTTTTCCCTCTTGCATTAGATATTTTAGACTCTACAAATGTTTTGCCATTATAAACAAATAATTATACTCTCCCTACATTGGTTGTTAACACTGTTGACTGGGCCCTGTCACTCAGGTGTTCTTGAATCTACAATCTCATGGCTGGTATAGAAATCTGTAATGTAGTTCAGTATTCAGGAGGTCTTTGCCACTCTCAGCTTCTTCTCAAGATATGGTTTGTCACTGTGCCAGAACAAGCTATCTGCCTTCTGGAGCAATGCCAGTAGTTTTAGCTGATTTTATAACCATCACAGACCTTCCCTAGATCCCAAATCAAGAGCCTTCTGCAATAACAGAACATACCTATGCACAGGCTGTGTACCTGAGTATCTGTTTGACATTTCCCTTGCCTGTCTTGTAGGCATTTCAAGTTTAACGCGCCTGCCTACCAAACTGTTCATTGCCACCCCTGAATCTTCCACAAACACAGGGAACCATCACCTGTGTAGTTCCCTTCTTGCCAACCATGCCACAAGTCACACTGGTTTGCCAAACCAACAATCGAGGCATGGCTCTGACTGCCTTGAGCTCTCTTATGAACATGGCAGCCCTGTTTATATCCACTCTAAACACTTCTCACCACCTCTGTCTCCATCCCATGAAAGCTGCTCTCAGCCATCCATGTGCCTTTTTTTCCCAGTTCTCACTCCCACCACTGATCTCTTCTGCATAGGTGTGTGTGTTTGTGTATGTGTGTGTGTGTGTGTGTGTGTGTGTGTGTGTTGTATACTTGTGTCCACAAGCATATTCTGGCACACTCATCCACACAGGGGAGGTCAGAGGTTTTGTTGGAATGTCTCTTCTGTCACTTTCAAATTGGATTTTTTGAGCTAGACTCTCTCAGTAAATCTGTAGTTCACTGCTTTGGTTAGACTGGCTGGTGAAAAGCCCATCTCCACTGTCCAGCTCCACTGCTTCATCAGACTTTTAGCACAGAGTGTTGGGTACTGGAACTTAGGTATTCACACTGTGCAACAATGAAATTGTCCACTGAGCCATCTCCCCTGCCCGGAGAATTCTCTCTCTCGTAAATAATATGGTACTGATTTTTGCCCTAAGCATTTTTAATAAAATACAAAGCACATATCTCCCAATGGCTTACCAGGAGCTACCCAATTTATCTCTCATCATATTAAAAGTTCTGTGACTATGCCATTCTCAGAGCATCCATCTAGTTCCTCATCCCTTACTGTATCTGTCTCTTTTAGAGATGCTCATTGAAAATCTGAATCCTTCTCATACTCAGGATTAAGCACCTTTTATACCAGGCCCCACCCACTATCAATATGACTCCTTCTCTTTCTTTGCACAGACTACAATTTGCAAATACAGTCACGCATACCTTAATCATGGGGATAACTTCTGAGAAGAACATTGTCAGGTGCTTCGGTTGTGTGAAATCACAGTGTATACTAACGTAATCCCAGAGGGTTTAGAAGACCAATAGCACAACCTGGCTTCCTGATATAATCATGGGCCTGTAATCATGAGGAGTGGGGGCGGTTGGCTTGATGTGATAGCTCAATACTAGAGTAATTGCCTAGCATATGCAATGCCCTGGATTCAAACACCAGCTCTATAAAATAAGATAAAGTAAAATATAAAATAAAATATTCTGTAAAGTGATGAACTTAGATGGCCATTCTCCTGCCCATCTTGGACAACAGGGTCTAAAGTCTCCTTAATTAGTTATCTTCCCAGGATCTCCTGTGTGCTAGGAACTAGGTAACATGCTGTGAGACAAGTAGATAGTGCATTTCTTGTTATCTTGTCTTTAAACTAGTGAGAACAGCAATAAATGTAGGCACGTGCCAAACAACATTTTTATCATTGTATGTGGCATACATGTGAATATTATGAAGGAGATTGAACCACCCAATTGCCTGGTGACATCTTAGCCCTGGAGGCACCATAATATGAAACAGGCTACTGTCAGTCCTACTGAGAATACAACATATACAGCTATATGCAAGCAAAACCCTTGACAATGAACATATGCAACTGTGTTACTAATTATACTTTTATTATACTTTCTATTGTCAGGTTTAGATGTAGTCATTCTGTAGGAAGTAGGATACTATGCCATATCACCCTGGTAGCAGTTTTGTGTTTGTGTGTGTGTGTGTGTATGTGTGTGTGTGTTTGTGTGTATGTGTGTATGTTTGTGTCTGTGTATATGTTTGTGTGTATGTATGTGTGTTTGTGTGTGTGTATGTGTGTGTTTGTGTATGTGTATATTTGTGTGTGTGTGTTACTGGAGATGGAGCCCCTGGTAAGCTAATGCTCTATAAGTGAGCCTCTTGCAGGTCTTTAAAGATTGGATTTTCTCGTACTTGGGGAATATCAGCCTCAGTTCCAATATTTTTCCAAAGCTCCTTGACTAAATCTTCCCCCTAAAAGGAACTTTTAACAACTGTTTAATAAATTGATTAGTATTGTCTAACCAATTATTATGAGATATCCAAAGTCTAAGTAAATGCTGTAGTCTGATAGCCCCAGATCTCACTTATAAGGTAATGTAATGATTGACAGCTTATAACTCATTCTCAGACACATACTGCTGCTGCCAGACAGAAGGCCATGCCTTGGGAACGACTGGAAATGGGGACAATAGGGCCTGGTAGCTTCTCATTTTTGGTGTATTCTAGATTTAAGCTATTAACTTAATAATTAAAAAATATAATGACTTCCTTTTTGTAATTATTATGGATATCAACTTTAAATCCAATATGATCTGATTCTCTAATTCTGAGGGCTGAGAGATTAGTAACAGGTTTTGAAAAAAAATCAAAAATGACTTTACAGTGATTGTTGGTATCTGCTCAGTTTTAAGCAGAGAAAGGTCAGAGGATAATGAGATTTTTTTTTTTCATGCACAATATGCTCTGGAACTTAATTTCCAGATTTGGCCTTGTCAGCAGCTGAAGTTAAAATCTTTGCTTAGACTTCTAAAAATGTTTGAATTAGAACTCTATATGAGATAGCCAATCAGTCCAGAATCTGAGCTTCCAGGCTTTCTGGGCTCCTGGGTTCCTGGGTTCCTGGGTTCCTGGGTTCCTGGGTTCCTGGCTTCCTGGGTTCCTGGGTTCCTGGCTTCCTGGCTTCCTGGATTCCTGGCTTCCTTTCTTTCTTCCTCCCTCCCTTTTTTCATTCCTTTCTTCCTCCTTTTCTTTTTTATTTTATTTTAAGTTATTTTTGGTTGAGTTTCTCTAACACAACATCTTTGCAAAAGGCCTTAGTCAAATTCTTTTGTTCCGCATAGGTGAACAGTGACTGACATATTTTGATAAATGAATGTATTGTCAAATGTTAGGCATATGATTTGTGAAGTCTTTGTCAACACTGTCCATATTGTTGGCTTTCCCTGTTTGCTGCTGATTTTACCTGTTGCCTTCACAGAACACGGGTGATTTCATTTTCATAATCAGGAATCTTGCAAGATTTGAAAGCAAAGAGCAGAGGCAGTAGGCAGTGAAAGGCGCAGGGCAGGCAGCTGGCTGATCTGCGTTAGATGAATGGCCAAGACTTAGACAATATGAAGATTCATGCCTTGAACTGGTTATCTAATTAAAATGAGAAATTGCCACAAGATGCAGAGAGAAGCTAAGCAGATTGCAATATTAACAATCAAGGAGAAAAAAGGAAGAAAGAGAAAAGGAATTATAAAATAGTGACTTTTTAAAAAATAAATAAATAAAGGTGGTTCATTTTTATCGTTATGGTACTGGAACAAATAACAGGCAGGAAATAATACCAACAGGACACAGGTGACATTCAAACATGCTATGCTATCACAGGGAACAAACATCTGGGAAGACCCACGATTATTACTAGTCATGAACAGAAGTACTGAAAAATGACTGCAGGTTACAAACATGACATACCCACGAATACCCGGGTCAAGGGTACGATCAAGTTGAATAGATGATGGGCAAGAGGCAGTTCGTTTTGAAGGACCCATTAATAGTCATCCTCCGTTAGCAGACAGAGGCAGAAAACCATGCATGAATAGTGAAACAACAGAGAGAGGTGGGTTTGGTGGAGTGAATGTACTCCACTGGAGGAACTGGACTTGGCTTCAAGGCCTTACAAACTTTTGTCTAGCAGGCCAGTGAGGAAGTTAAACATAGCAGAGACCCCTCCTCTGCGCACAGGAGGTACATGCTGCTTTGCAGAGAAGGATCTGCCAAGTTCTGTACTTCAAAGAGAGCCCGGCAGGGGTGCGGGGGTGGGGTGGGGGGAGAAGAGAAGGACTTGGATGAACATGTGAAAATGTTTATGTGGACTTTGGAGGAAAGACAGAACAAATTCGTTTGGGTTACAAAATTGCCTTGAGAATGGTAAGAAGAGATACGAAGAAAAAAAGAGAGAGAGAAGGAAAGGAAAATAGTTTGTGAGGAAATCAAGGCGATACAGTTGCCACTTTGACCAGAAAGGAAGTGCTACTAAACTGTGTGACCTCTAACCACCATTTGCAACATTTCTTCTTGTTTGCTGAGGGATAAGGAAATGGAAAGGTGTATGGAGGTCTTATCCATAAAATGGACTTCCTTACAAATATAGCTTCACTTTCTTGTAGTTTTTTTTTTTTTTTTTTTTCCCCTCCTCGTGCCTCTCTATATGTTGTATCTTGGAGGGATCTTGGAGCTAGCACACTGCTCGAATCTCTCACGGAAGAGGCTTTCCCCACAGGAATAAACTAATATGTAAGTCAGTTTCCCAAACTGTGACACTTTGGTTTGATCCCGTGAGCCTGGCTATACATGCCCAGTTTTGAGAACTCCATACTTAAAGAAGCCCCATTCCACTAGAAAGGTTGGGAAAACAGAACCAGGATCACTAGTAATTGCCTTCCTATTTAAGGGAGGATTTAGATGGTTAATGAGTCCTGCTTTTTACAGGCAGCACGTCTTTGATTTCCAGATCTTCATCTTATACTTAGAGTCTGAGGGAAGAACCAAATTAGTGATGAATATTGACTAATTAAATGTCAGACTGGAAAGGGCCCAACTCCAAGCATATGCTCAATAAATGCTTGCTAGATGTAAAAGAGATGAATCATACTTATCGATGTAATCAGGGTATATAAATCCATATATATTGATTTAAGACAAAAATTCAAGACCAAAATGCAGCTTATTCAAATTACATATAGAATTGACACAGAGGGCAGGGCATACTTGGCTGTCTGGGATGAGGATGTGAGTTACCTACAGTCTCTCTATGCCAGAGAAACAATCATTAGCACCATCGTTTCTTTACCCGGGAACAACTAGGTGTCATAGGAAATTATTTATAAACAGATACTTCAAACACTTTGAAAATGCACGACTACATGTAAGTACTAAATTACATGCACCATTACTGTTAATTTATGACCCAAAGATTTCTTCTTGCTTTTTGCAAAATGTGAATAATTATACCTAACATCTCCAGGGACTGAAATTATATGCATTTGAACAATTTAGGATGCAAAAATCACACTAATGTGTTTTAAACTCAAAGAGACGGGGAAATATCCACGTAGAGGAAACCGTGCCTTCTGATACTCCGTTGAGTGCAGAGGTGGTGGGGTGATGGGAACATTTGCATTTATTTTTTTAGTCCTTTATTTTGGGGGGTTTGTGTGAGTATGTTTGTTTATGTTCGTGAGCATATATATGCACATGCTTGTGAAGTCCAAAGAGTAATGCCAGGTATCCCCCTTAAACACTTTGCACCCAATTACCTTTTGAGTCAGAGTCTCTTATTGAGCCCAGAATTTACCAATTTGGGTGAGACTCTCTGACCAGCAAGCTCCATGAATCCTCCTGACTGTTTCCCCTGTTCTGGGATAGTGAGCATTCACTGCCGCAGCAGCTCTATTGTTGGTTGCTAGCTATCCAAACTCAGGCCCATGCTTGAGTGGCAAGCGCTTTACTGACTGAACCATCTTTCTAGTTTCCCTTTTGAAATAGGGTCTCATGTAGCCAACGCTGGCCTCCAATTAGGTGTACAACTGAGTCTGGTCTTGAATCCCTGCCTCCTGCCTCCCAAGTACTGTAGTTACAGGCATGCACTGTTATTTGCAGGCAGCCATTTCTGCTTCCACATATATGGGCTTGGGCTCTGAGAATTATTTGGAGAACCTTTGGATCATTTTTTATAGTTGAATTTTTTTTTTTTATAAAACAGTTTTATCTGAGTTACTGAAGGAAAAACATAGTCACAAAACAATTGGATATAAAAACTGGGTACAATAGAACTTAGTATAAAGAACAAAAAGGAGTTACTAAAATTGTTCATCTCTATATTTTACAAACTGTAACTGTTAAAGATGACCAAGCTTCCTGGGTTGCGGTTGGTGAGTGGATTCATTTTATTTACAGTTCTACAAATCTATTTTCTCTGGTTTCTCACTGACACTTTTGCCTCTAGTAGTGTCTTTCAGAGTTCACATAGTCTAGATGGCACCCGACCGAAGGGAATAATCCTTTGTGTAGGAGATTCCAATCATTTCCATAGCAACCACTTAGGGGTGAAGATGTCGAAAAGAGGATTTTGACTTCATGTATGAAATAAACAAGAACGAAACATCACTAAGACAAAGATGTTACTTGTGTGTTAAGTTAAATAAACAGGAAGGGAATAGCCAAGTGGAACAGTAGTGGTCTTTAATGGAAAAGTATTCATTACACTCTTAAGTTGCTTGTCTGTGAGGAAACCATCAAATGTGCATTTGGGCAGACGGTGTCTCCTCATTCAGGGTGATAGTCGTAGGACTTGTAGCCAGTTAGAGATTAGAGCCATTCTTGGGTTTTCAAGGGGGCAGTCCTTTATCTGGCTATGTAGCATGAAACACTTTGTAGCAAAATTCTGTGACTGTGTACCCAACTTTTCCTTTTGTTTTTCATTAAAAATAAAAGCTCCAGTTTCTTTCAGTCTCCAGGGAAACTTGCTTTGCTTTTAAAGACCATGTCTCATCCTAATGGATATGGCCACTATATTCACACACTAAATCACAGTGGTCAACTGTGTTTAGCAAAACTTAGAAGGACATTTCTGGGTAAAGATTAATACTATTGTCGGAAAGTCTTAGGCATATAATACATGGTCAGAAGGGTTTTAAGCCAATGAATTGACAAATGTAGCAACTAATACCAGAAAAGCAAAGAGAAAGCAAGAAATATCGAACATATCACTTTCAGAATGTTTCTTCACAAGGATGAGATTACAACTTCAGGTCTAAAAGCATGAACTTGAATCCTTCCTCCAGATGCTGACATCTGCACCACCCTTGTTGGCTGACAGACATTAGACATTTCTCCCTTAGAAGTTCTAACAGTCATTAGGCATTCCTCCTTTGCATATTTCTAGAGAGATGCAAACTCCTGCCTGAGACAGTGATTACTGCCTGGGTGGTGGAGAGAGAAGTCTAGAGGGACCAAAATGAGCACTGGAATTATTCCTAGCAGGTTCAAGATTTATCTATCCTCACAGCTAACCCATTGTCACACCTCAACTCAGTGAACTTATTCCAAGTTGAATACGTCCTGCTGAAGATGTCCTGAGGAGAGGATAGAGAAGGTGGGAAGTGGCCACAGAAAGGGCTCTAGAAAACAAGTCACCCAGGGATCAGAAGAACAACTGTAGGAAAGGATTTCTAACTGTCTTGGATCTCAGAGATAATAAAAGATGCATGTGTTGATTTCACAACAATCCAGTAGTTTACATAGCCCCAAAACAGAACAAAAAGCAAATCCCATGTGTGAACAATGGATGATGAAGATGGAAAGACAAAAGAATGGAACCAAACTCCTGATGGCAAAGATGCAATGAGAGATGCTATAGGTGATAATGTAGAGAAAGGACCTTGAGTCTCACGCTGAGTGCTCAAATAAAGGAGCAGAAACAACAGGGACCATTGACAGTTAATAGTCACCACTGCAAGGGTGATCATTTTCTATACTGGTATAGTCACTGATAAATTTCCTGTGCTTCAATAAGTAACCTGCTACCTGCCCACACTGGAGATGAAATCTGAAGCAAACTCAGTGTCACATACCAAAAGGGGAAGTGAAAGCAGGAAGGGGATTTCCTGAGTAGAAGAACAGTTTTAGCGGTGTGTGTGTGTGTGTGTGTGGGGGGGGTGATGGGGTAAAATGAGTCAAATTCATTTAAAAATGTATGAAATTGTTAAAGCAATTTTTAAAAGTGGTGTTTATACTTGTGTGTATGTGTGTCTGTGTATAGAAATAAAAAAAATAAACCCAACATTTAATAGGCAACAGTAATTGTTAAAGATAAGAGCCACATAATAGTTATTCAAGTTAGAAGTTAAGCAGGGGGGAAAAAAATCAGCACACTTGCATACTCTCAAAGAATTTTCCTTAAGATAGGGGAATCTCATGAATAGATCCAGGCAAACCTGGTGATCAGTGTGAACTTCCTCAGGGATAGTGAATCTGGGCCTCATGAATACTTGGTTGAAATGCACTGCGAAGGGCAAAATCATTTTGCTGTTCTTCTTGCTCGAATGCACTTTCCCCTGCTATTGAGAAAAATTCCAAAGGAGGACATATTGGAAAATAATTGATGAGATCCTTTTTGTCTATGTCAAGTTTATATATACATATAAAACATATATATATGTTTTGAAACAAATACCCCCTACATGCACCCACCCTCCCCTTCCCCCACCCCACACTATAGGGAAGCAGATTTCCTTATTCATCATGCTCCTCAGATACTTCTTTTTTCGTTTTATAGTAAGACACTAAATGAGTAAGATTTAATTGTGGCTTGTAGTTGTGTTAAGAGAACCATATCAGTGTATCAGTGTTGATTCCCCAGATCTCTGTCTGTCTGTCTGTCTGTCTATCTATCCTATCTATCTATCTATCTATCTATCTATCTATCTATCTATCTATCTATCTATCTATCTATTTTGCTGTAGTTACGGATTTGAGGTAGAACTAGATGATAGATATTTGGGACTTGAACATTTTTAAAGTTTTTTTTTTTCTTCTAAGAAAATATAGTATTTGTTTCAATTCTAATGGCCATATATAGTATACATTTTAGGAGGCTGCACCAGTCAACACTTGCATATTTAAGAAATTGGAAGAGTTCAAAATGAATCAAACAAATAAACAAACAAAAATTAAGCTAATACTAGTAATTAAAATTAAATATTAGAAAACAAAACAAAATATAATCTCACTATTTGTATCTTAGTGTCTGTGCAACTTTTCTGGAAACATACAGTCATATCTACATAATAAGAATCTTTTTTTGTGCTTGAAATATTTTATTGTCAGATTCTTTTAAAAAAAATAATGACATTTTGTGTTAACACGCACTCATCCCACGGCTTTATTTTTGTGTTTCAAACAGGCTTTACAGTTAGGAATGCTTTAGATTGACAGACAAATGGAGAATTCTCACATGTTCTACACACACTTTCCTTCTTTGACAAACAGTGTGGCACTGTCCCATATTTGTCTTAAAGCTAAAGTCCATACTTTGTTTAGATTTTCTTTGATTTTACCCAGTGTCATCTATGTGTTTCCGAATCCTATCCAGGATATCTTTTATATCTCTTGGTTCTGGCTCCTTAGGATCCTGTTGATGGTGACAGCTTCTCAGATTTGCTTCCTCTTGATGACCTTGACAGTGAGAGATGTTCTCATCTAGTATTGAGTGCATGCACTTCTGTAGGAATTTGTGCAGCATCTTTCAAGTCTAAGATAATGGGTTAAAATCTCCTATAGTACATTTTAAAGTTGTTCAAGTTGTATCTCAGAGAGAGAGATTAGAGAAATGGATTTGAGATAGGACTACCAGACAGTTAAGCATCATTTTTTACCACCTTTAACAAGGATGTAGCCGCCACCATGATCAGTGACAACTTTCATCGAGTCACAGGAGCCTCTACCTGGCTTTTTTCCCATGTAGGTACTTCCTCCTCCTTCTTTTTGTTTTATATTATTTCATTATTTTTTAATGTTACCCCATTTATTTATTTGCATATGGATTGCATGTGTGTGCATGTGCATGCATGCATAACTGACTGCATATGTACCACCAGTAGAGCCAGTGTGGAGGTTAGAGGACAACACTATGGATTTAGTTGACCTTTGACCATGAGGTCCTGGGGATCAGACTCATGTCATCAGGCTTGTTGGCAAGTGGCTTTAAGTGCTAAACCAACTCACTGGCCCTCCTGATATATTCTGTGAGAGACAGTCCCTGTGTGCTTTCACATTTAATGGTAAAATCTAAGTTTAATAGCTTCAGAAATATTATTGTGTTACATCATATTGAACCAAGATTTTTTTGGGTAGATGTTAAGGCAATTTGAGCAATTTAGGTATCACCAAGCACTTTGATAGTCTCTGTAACCCTATCCATCTATTTGTCCGTGTGTCAATGGTTATATCCTTAGGACAGAAAAGCAACAGTGAAATTGCTGTATTAAAGTATCTACAGAGCAAGGTGCTGGATGCATGGTGTTCAATAGGGTGTGAGGAATCTGCATGCCAATGCAAAGCCCTGTACCCCAAGTCCAGCAGCCAGTATAGAGCATGGTAATTGTCTATGTCCCCTGTGAAAGGCTGGAAAAAGCCAATGATGATATGGGACAATTCAATGGTGAATGCAGACCAGCCATGCAGAGAGGTTGCTTTTTATTCTCAGTGTCTTAGAAGGCCATGGGAAGCTCATTAGTAAAGGAGAAAACTCATGTACTTTATGTGATATGTGCTGTGCCTTTGCTTCGTAAAGGACTCCTATAGACTATAGCTGGGTGTTGCTTTCTGACCTCAGTTAAGAGGCCATCTGAGCAAAAAGGCAATAAGACAGATGTCATGCTCTGCTTTCTTATGCCAATCTAGCTTGCCATCCAGTAGGGGAACTCAGAGGGTGGGAATTGGAAGAGGAGAGGGAGTGGCAGGGTGATTTATTCAGAGGGAATGGGTTGGGTGGTAGGGTACAATAGGGCAGAAAAGGGGGCAGACCTTCCCACTGCTGTAGATTTTCCAAATGATCCTGCTAAGAGAATCAGCCTTGCTTCCTGTACATGCCACACAGCTGGGTGCAGAGTAACGGGCAGATAAAAGTGAGGAGACTCAGACCGCAGACAGTGCTCTGCAAGTTTTGATTCCTGGCAGAAGCTACAATATCCAGAAAAAGGAAAACACAAGGTGGCATAGGAGAGAGCTGCTCAGAATAATCCCTATAATAGCATCTGTGAGATGCTAGGTTCATCTTTCAGTGTGACTTACTAATTCTTCAAGCAACATATTTATCAAGTTTGAGATGACAACAGGCTGATAAAAAGTACCAGAGGCTCCTAAATCTCCATAGCTTTTCAAAAAGGAGGATTAAAGAGAATTATAGAGCCACTGTGTGAGCCATTAAGCAGACTCATCTGATCACTTTTTAACCATGTAGGGAATAGAGGGGACCAATAAAAACATTAATGTCAAAAAGTGCTGAGAGTTTGTGAATTTTCTCTCTAAAAGGTCTTGTCATTGATTTGGACATATAAGTATCAAGGCCCTTTAAATGTCTCAGGAACAGCCAGATGGCCCATCCATCATAGAACCTACTGAGATTTAGAATTAATCTTTAATTACTTATTTATAATTTATAATTACACAGATAGGGCTAGCTCATCCCACTTGCATCATTTTCTCTGTGGGATTAAGTTGGGACATTTGAAAGGCACAGTGACTCTTTCAATCCCTATAGTATTGGATGCTTTGCCTGCCAGGGTACCTGCCACTGCAATATGATCCAGACATAAATCATTAGTCTTATGAATCTCTTAAATAGAATCGTCTTAGCATTTCCACTGTTCTATTATTATTATTATTATTATTATTATTATTATTATTAAAAACACTTTATGAACCCTACAAAATTGATAGTCTACATATATTTGGCTACTGTGAATTCTGAAAAACACAAAGTTTCTTTATTTTCCCTTAATCCTTCAGTCACATAGGCACAATTTTGTGAACCAAAACGATACAAGGTAGCAAAATGCAGAAATGCTTGCATATCTATCTATCTATCTATCTATCTATCTATCTATCTATCTATCTATCTATACACACACACACATATATATCTTAGATTTATATCATCCATTGATAACTGTAGGGTGTTTTTATAGATGTTGGTCTATGGATATTCATCACTTTATATTGTGATATGCTTGATGTCGTTAGCTGTGTGAAACAGAAAATGAAGGAGGAAAAGAAAGAAAGAAAGAAAGAAAAGAGAGAGAGAGAGAGAGAGAGAGAGAGAGAGAAAACTCATGAGTTCAAGAAGCACAAGTGAGCGTTGGAGAGACAGCTCTGTTGGTAAGAGCTTGTTGACCTGACTTGGATCTCTGGAACTTATGCACACTAGTCAGTGATGAGTATCTGTAATCCCAGACCTCCTACTGACAGGGGATAGAGACAGGAGAATCACGCTAAGGCTCACAGACCAGCTGCCCGGAGTACTCAGGCCAGCAGACATAAGAAAGACCCGATTTCAACTAAGTGGGAGGCAAGGGCCAGCTCCTCAAAGTTGTCTTCTAACCTCTACAGGTGTGCTTTGGCATATACTCACCTGTACTAACACACACACACATCATATGCATGCATACATCTACATACATGTGCATGCATCCATATATAATAATCAAATAATCTTTAAAAGAACTAAAATGTTATTTCATTTAGAGAGACTACCACATTCCTAAACCCCCTTTAAAAGCAAGAAGGCCTTATTAAAAAAAACTTTATAGAAAAATAACAAAAGAGGTCAAAATGTAGACCTAAATAAATTTTTAGGGATTTTACCTTGCTTTGGCTGCTAAGGAAGAACCTAGAACAAAGAACAAAGGCTGGATGGGAAGTCGACAGAGGGCTTAGCACTAGACTGCTGCTTAGGAAAGTCTAGTCTGGTTTCCTTATTTCAAACATAAGAAGAATTAGGCCCGCTGAGATTTGGGTTCTTGCTCAGATTCACACATCTTGCTAGCAGCAGGCAAATTGTGCAGGTGTTTTCTGGCTCTATGTTGAATGTGTGCTGAGCATTGCTGCATTTTACATGCACAGAATGTAGTGCAAGTTAAGTTTGCTTTGAAATTGACATTCAGGTGGCCAGCTAGGCTGCTCTCCTAAGAAATGCTGAGAAGAGAGAATACCACTAAACTTATACTAGGAAACGGTGGGTGATTTCTCTCAGTGGATAGACTCTTCTAAGGGTGATTCTGGTCATTTATTGTCATTATGGTCTGGCAGTGCAGACAAGGACTAGTGGGTCAGCACTGCCGCGGAAGAGATCTTAGTCAAGTATAAGAAACAACTTACTGGAAATCACAGTTATTAAACACTGAGGACAGAATGAAAGAGAATAGGCACTCACTAGCCTTCAGCTTCTCTACATTGATATTTTTGGTTTATATGGGAGCCTGTTACAAAGTACTAATTTCATGATCTCAATTCCAATGTTCGTTCTCTCTCTCTCTCTCTCTCTCTCTCTCTCTCTCTCTCTCTCTCTCTCTCTCTCAATATAAATTATATCATTCTTGTCCCAGTATGCTAAAGTGAATCAAAACTTAATTTAGCTGTGTGCTTCTGTTGAAATATTTTTTATCACATACTGCTCCTGGAAATAGCTTGTAAAATAACACATAGGATCCTTGAAAGTTAACTATAAAGTAAAAGTTTGAATTCAGCTTTTATATTTTCTTACTGACTTCTTGTTACATGGTTGTAGGGATGTACCCATGGGAATTCTTTTGCTTTCGATGTTAGTAAAAATCTGTAATAATTTCTAAGAGTTGGATTCCCATTGTATGCAATACATTTTATACTTAAAAGATGATACACTTCTCTTTGCATATGTGTTAAATGCCAAAATGAAAAAGGAAACATGGGAGACAAAAAAAAGGTCTTCCAAAGTCCCATCCAAATAACTTCACAGACAGGACCTAGTTAGTGTGAACCAGTCAGGGCTGGTTAGTGTGAAGCAAAGGGAGCCTGAATATCAAGACCCTTCAAACACACATGGACCCTCTGCAGGTACTCTTGACCCACGTTACAGAGAGTGACACAGGCTGTCTTGGTTTCCTTGGCACCAAGAAGTTTATCAGGATATGGGGTTTTATTCCTCAGCTGAGAATGTCTCAGACAAACTGAGACATCAAGTCAACCTAGTATAAAGGTTATGTGCTCATAAAAAAATACAAACCAGGCTAGAGTTGTTGCTCAGTTGGTAGAATGTGTACCCGACATACACAAAACCCCAAGTCCTAGCTCTAACACCACATCCTTCAACATGGAGGTGCATGGCTGTAGTCCTGGCAATTTGGAGGCAGGAGAATCAGTAGTAGTTCAAGGTCACTTTCCATTAAATAGTGAGTTTGAGACCAGCCTAGAATACTTGAAATTCTATTTCTATATATATTCTATATTCTATATATATATAAAGTTTGCTTATTCCTTTTCTCATTCACATTTCTGTTCCATTTGTTTTTCTCTCTTGCTGGTGTAGCTTAGGAAAGGCCGAGTTGTGGTCAACTGTGGAATATGACATGTAGGATTCTTAAAAGTAAACTGTAGCTATCTGGGCTTAGGATGACTTCTAGAACTGTCCTTACGCTCAAATGGTAAACTCACATGACAGTGTGATATGGCAAGGCCAGAAGTTCAATGAGAACATTAGTATGTCCTAAGACACTCTGGCAGAGGAGAGATTGGCAAACACGGAGAAAGTATGTGAAACATCCACTGATAGATTGACTGTGAAGGGAGCTGGCTAACATCTGCAATATTCATGCCACCATTGTGACACCACCATCTTGCCTGGTTGATCAATATTAAAATTCTATATCTTTTTTTTTCAAATAGGAAAGAAACCTGAAGAAGTTTTTCTTAAATGTGACAGTAGTCTTAAGCATGCCTGTTCAATTAAGACTTTAGAACATGCATCAATAACAACAGTAATTAATAATAATAAACCAAGAGTTTCTGGTCAAATATGAGAGTTCAAATTCCTCTTTCATTTTCTGTATTTGAAGATAAACCCAGAAGAATGTCAATATATCCAGTGATTAATGGAAATAAAATAGAAAACTCAGAAAAAGAAAGCAAAGACCAAGCAAGCAAGCAAGCAAATAAATCCAAGACATGGTAAAAAGAGTGTCACTGAAATTTGTTGGATAATTATTAATAAATATGTACAAGCTATTTTCTTAATGTCTTAAGTTTTTTGAAGAAATGACATCTGTAATGTCTGGTGCCTTCTCATTTTAAGTATGTATTTACTCTTAAGTTTATTTTCTCTTGTAAATTCCACATTATTCTAAGAGGACAACTGGTAGATTTGTGTTAGCCTTGACAGAACACAGGACCAACCCTAACTGGCTTTACTGTCTCAGGTGGGGCAGCTTCTTTAGTGTGCCCTGTTTGGACATCTCCCCTAGGGAAACAGTTTACTTTTTTATAATTTCAAAGTTTGTTTCTTTGATGACTGTGCTGGGAACATTTGTCTTATTGACCAGTTGAAGGAAAGAAAGGTTTAAAGAAAGCATAAGTCAGTAATGGACTGGATAATAGATCTGCTAAATACAGATTCAAAGATTGGTTTGAATCTGCAATTTCAACCATGAGCTATAATTTGAATGCCTATTATGTTACCAGAGGTACCTTTTCTTCTTTCTTATTCTCTAGCTCCCACTTCCTCTCCCGCTTCCTCCTCCTCCTCCTTCTCCTCTTCTTCTTTTTCTTTTTCCTCCTCCTACTCCTTCCCCCTCTGTCCCCCCTCTCACCCCCCAGGCCATGACAGCTTTACAGATTGGAATCTGAGTGGCAGGAGGCCATAACTAGAAGCATCCCCAACTCACTCTTTTACTTCTATAAGCCCTATTGAGCTTTCCCTCCCACGATCAACTGAAATCTCCTGGAATAATGAGACAGATAAGCCTTTTTCTTTTACACTGTCACTGTCAGGCACTGTAGCAGACTGCTATCAAAACAAGTAATATAGACAATACATCTCATACAGCAAATCTCTTTCACAGAGGGGAGGGGAGAGAGAGCTGAGAGAGAGAGAGAGAGAGAGAGAGAGAGAGAGAGAGAGAGAGAGAGAGAGAGAGAGGAGAGGGAGAAGAGAGATAAGAAGGGATATCTATCTCTATATATCTATATACAGATCTATTTATCTATACTATGTACTCTATCTATCTATTCATTATCTATCTTATCTATCTCATCTATCTATCTATCTATCTATCTATCTATCTATATCTAATTTTCAGAGCTCAGGCCTACTTAACTGCTAGAAGTAAGTAACATGATCTGAAGCTTGCTCTAGGCCTCTTCTCCCTATGAAATTTTATCTATACTAGTGATTAAATGATAGATTCTGCACTGATGTTTAATTGAAAAGTTTTGAAAGGTCTAAGTCATCTCCAGGATATAATTTTTGTCTTTTATGTCTGTCCTTAATCTGGTAAGTGTGAGTAGTTGCATCATTCTTCTCTTTAAAGGCTTTAAGATAGGTCCTATATGGTTCTTACACATGTTTCTGAGGTTACTTATCATGGGAGTGTTTCAGCCAGAACTGGTATGTTCCTCCTTTTCCTCTTCCAAACAGACTAGTTGGTGTGTGTGTGTGTGTATGTGTGTGTGTGTGTGTGTGTGTGTGTGTGTGTGTGTGTTAGGTTTGTAGTGTTGAATCACTTATAACTATACTACAGCCTGGGGAAATAGCTTAGCCAGTAAAATGAATGTGAGGCAAGCATGAAGATCCATCTCAATCTCCAACATTCATGTAAAATGTCAGGTGGTCCCAGCACTGGGGAGGTGGAGACAGGAGTATGTAGGAGGAGCTAAGGTGAGAGGAGTAAGAAGAGGAAGAGGAAAAGGAAGAGGAGGAGGAGAAGGAGGAGAGAGAGACAGAGAGACAGAGAGAGAGAGAGAGAGAGAGATAGAGAGAGAGAGAGAAAGAGAGAGAGAGAATGAGAGAGAAGGAGGAGGAGGAGGAGGAGGAGGAGGAGGAGGAGGAAGAAGAGGAGAGATGTAGCACTATGGATGACCATGCATGTAACAAGAGCAGTCCTGGGTAACAACTTATCTAGGTTAGTTAATTGGGAAACATCTATAATTATGTGGACATATTGTTATTGAGCATTACCAAATATTTAAAGCCTTTGATTAATATTTAAGCTTTAGAGTCTCATTTCATACCAGGCCTGCGTGGATGGTGGGATGGTCTGGGCACAGCCCAGCTTTGTGGAGACAACACGGAAGATTGGTAGAGCCATCTTCCGTGCTGGTGTCTCATGGGTGGCAGGGCCGGTGTCTCTGGCCGCCTGAGCAGACAGCCTGAGCTGAGCAGCGGCACTAAGCCGCCTCTGCTCATGGCAACAGGCCTAGGCTAGTTGGGAACATGGTGGCTGATTAAGAAAAGCCAGACTGAATGTCACCAATTTAAAATATCTCCTGCAACAGGAGAATCCTTGGGGCTGGCTGGCTAGTCACTCTAGTCTACTTGGTGACCCCCAGGTGCCAGTAAGAGACCTTGTCTCGAAACTACAAGGTTCTGAGGAATGGCAGCCAAAGGTGACCTCTGACCTCTACGTGCACGTACAATGTACACAAGCCAGTATCTACATGAGTAATCACACATACATGCACACACAGAAACGCTAAAAAGAAAGTATCCCTGTTGATTCAGTATTCTGTGGGGTCCCCTTTCTAAGTGATTTTCTTTTTGGAAATGTTATTTTGACAAGTGAGCATGCTCAAATATGGATGGACCACATTTTGTCTCTTATTTTACATTTCACACTGCATTTAAAAATATATCTCCATATTTCCATAACAGATGCTGGAGAAGTTTTCCATCCACAACTTTCAGAAGGGAATGTCATTTAATTTAGATCCTCGTTTCTCTCTACTTTATGTAATTATGCCATTTCTTTCTGTTAATTATGTTGTTTGCAGTATAGTGGGACCGCCAATTCAATAATATTAGTCCTGGAAATTTAAGACTCTAATACTCTACCTGCAAGACCACTGGGATCCAGTTCATCATGCGAACCTGTTCTCTGCTGGTTAGATGGAGAATGGATAAAGCTGGATGAATACACAGATGCACCATTTCCTATAAACTCATCTTTGCTTCTTTAGTGCATGAATCCATGTCAGGAAGAGTTTTTCTACTTGTGACAAAGATTCGGCTGTGGGTATCACTGTATTTAATGGTTAATTAACATGCTTCTCCGGGGGAAAGAATGCTGATTGAAAAGGAACTTGTGGTAACTGTAAAACTATCTGCCATTCGGCATTTTAACTGGCTAAGCTTTGATTCTGGGAAATGTTCTTTGTCCTCTCTCTTTGTCTATCAGGTCATTCAGCATCATCCCAGGAATTTAGGCAAGCAGGGTGCTTTATGTCCACAGGTTAGTAGTTTTCATTGCAATCAATTTGGAACTTGGACTGACAGAGCAGTTGGCATGAATGCTGAGAAGGGAGAGCTTTACTGTGCTGGGTGGGCCTGACATTAGAAGCAAAATGGTCTAGTTTTCAACTTCCGAGTGACCTCATTACATTCCTTCTAAGGCCAGAAAGCAGAAGGTCCACTCTTGGGGAGTCCATGCTACTATGTAAGGAGTGAAATGCATCCCACTCTTGAACATGGAGACTGAATTAGGTTTTAGAACAGGGTCAATGAAGTTCACATGAGAAATATTTTAAACTTCTTCTTTTTTCATCTTATTATTTAGTCACTTGTGGTGCAAGTTTGGTGGGAAAGATTCATTCTTGTACCTAGGATTGTTGACTCTACTGGAGGGAAACAAGATCATGAATATGACATTGGACAACTATTGAAGGAATGCAGATGGTGTATATGATGTAATGCAGGCAATGTATGTGATGAATGCAGATGGTGTATATGACATAATGCAGTGGTGTATATGATGTAATACAGATGGTATATATGACATAAGCAGGTGTTATATATGACGTAATGCAGATGGTGTATATGATGTTGAAAACAGATCTTCCTCTTTCCTCTCACCTTCTTCTCCCAACAGGGTCCCATAGTATAGCCCAAGGTAGTCTGGAACTCACTATATAGCCCAAGCTGGTCTCAAACTCTTAACAATCCTCCTGCCTCAGCCTTCCCAGTTCTGGATCACCCATGAGAGCCACCACAATACAGAAATGTAATTGGTATTGAAATATACCATTTTTTTTCTCTGAAATCTCAGCATATTGTCATTTTTTCTCTCTTAAGTCTATAGGTGATGCTAAAGATCTGTAAAATGTAATTGTTTTCTATGGAGCCAGTTATTTTTGAGACTCCTTAGGGATAGCTAAGCCTGGAGAGGGAGAGTGTCAGAGATTAATTTGACTTAGTTCATGTTCAAAGTGAAATGTATGGTCTTTACTGTAAGAACACTAAGCTTATCATCACCAAGTATGTTATTTTTCATACTTAAGTAAGTTATATATTTCTATAGTATATCTATTATGAGGGATAATTAGCCTAAAATGGAAGTATTCCTTTGGCATATTCCTCTCTGTGGATAGAAACTGATGATCAAGTCCACTCAACGAAACTCCAGGCAGGGAAGAATGAGGCTTTACCAATTTGAACCTAATCTATTACATAATTTAAATCACAGACAGATGATTATTCGATTGGTTGAGCTTCTTTTATTATCATTAATCTGCTGTCTTAAGACTTGGAACAGTTCGGAACTCTTTTGTGTGTTTCTTTGCTAAACAAAGGGCACAGAGGTCTCTAAACATCTGGACAGATCATTGAATCTTCCTTCTCCATGAAGACTGCTATTTCTTTCTTCTCTCCTCAGTTTGTCTGCATATTTTTTCCCCTTGCAAATTGGTATTTAAACCTCAAAACCTTTAGCTAACTACATCTGTCATTGATATTTTATTGTTTAATTTTCATTTTATGGAGCCAAATTACGTCTCTCCCACATACAGCAGGCACTTTACATGTCTAATTTGTCGACATGTTCTATAATGATAATTTCATTGATTTAGAAGGTGGCATTATGAGCAACATATGTTCAGTTTAGCAGTAGACCTTGTTATTTCAATCAATTTTTTCCCCTCCAGAACTCAACTATATTCCACATTTAGAGGCAATGGAATCACTTAACCAGTTAATGTACAAGAGACGGGGTTGGTGGTGGTGATATGCTTTCCTAAAAGAATAAATTCCCACTGTGCAGTTCACAGTGTGCTTATATTATGACTATATCCTTGAGGCAGGCAAGAAACAACAGCTTCACAAAGGCACTTAGTAAAATGACAGCTGACAGGCAACAGGGCATTGTCAACACCCTTTCTTCTACTCTCTCCTATTCACCACACAACTGTTACCAAGAATTCTGAAATGTAACTTGTGTGTGTGTCTGGTGGTGGTGTGGTATGGTATGGTGTGTCTCTCTCTGTGTATATATGTGTGTGTATCTATGTGGGCATGGGTGCACGTATCATATGTTTATGAGCAAAGGTCAGAAGTGAGTATCATATATAACCTACTCTATCACTCTCTGCCTTCTTCCCTTCAGACAGTCTCTCACTGAACCTGAATTAGACTCATGGCCAGAAGCCCCCTCCCCTGCCCTACTGGGAGCATCATTTCTACTTCCTATAGCAAAGGGTCACAGGTGCATTCAGAGACATGCTTACCTTTTTACATGGGTCCTGGGATTTGAACTTCCACCTTCACAGTTGTGCTGCAAGCACTTTTACCCACTGAGCCATTTCTTCGACTCTTGAAAATGTAACTTGTGAGAACACAATCTGCTGGCTTAAACACCCTCCAGTGGGGAACGTAGAGACCAACAAGTCAGAAACTCCAAAGACAGAGACAAAAAAGTACTATAATAAAAGCCTGCTCTCTCAAGATCCCCTGGATTTCTCAGTGGATCTGTATCTCCATACAGTTGTAGGGGTTTCTCCTTTACCCTATACTTGTCTGGCAAAGAATGTTACTTCTTCCATTTCAAGATCCAGCTCAAAGGTGAGTTCAGCAGTTCCTCACCCGCTTCCCTCCACAGCACACGAGCATTAGTCCTGACATTTCCCCTCAACCTTAGTGTGTTCCTCCTTCTCTCTCTCCTGTGAGCCACTTGCTGGAGGAACAGATTCATCTCTGTGTCCACAGCAGCTTCATGCCTGGCTTATTGGAGCACTCCATAAAAATGAATTGGATTAAATATAAAATATTTTCTATGTGACAAAGTTATGGTATGTCATAAAGGAAGCTTCAAGATGGCAGCCTGTTTTTCTTTATAAAGCCATCAAGGACAGGCTCTCAGTGCCCTTGCTGCTGCTGATTTATAAAGCCAGCCAGGAGTTTAGTTCAATATCAATACCTGGTAGCCTGGTTTAGAAACAGTAGAGAAATATGGAAAAGTGCCTGTGAACACTCTAATAAAGTTAGGGTAGGTCACTGTAGAAGAAAGAAAAGTAGTGTATGAAACTGGAAACCACCAGAGTAAGGTGTCATAATGTCCTGATGTTTCCCGAAAGGAGTTTTTAGGCTCTGAGTCAGAGTGGAGGTAAGTTCCCCAAGCCCAATTTATCCCTATACTCAAGATTTTTTTTCCCCTTTGGTAAAGCTTTGGTAATGTTGATATTATAGCTAGGCATCACCAAGTCTAGTCTTTAAATTTTTTATGTAAATGTTCACTGAGATAGAAAACCAGGAGAATATTCTCAAATGATGTTATATTTGAAAGCAAATATTAATGAAAAAATTTTGAGTTCTAGTTTGTGACTAAAATACAATAGGCACATTTCTTACTGTATTTTCTGCTAAGTTCAAAAATATACTCTGGACATTCTATATTATGCCTCCATCTATATCTTTATCTTTGTATATATATCCCCATATTATGTATATATCCAACATGAAGGAACATATGCTGCCTAGGTAAATACCTCAGGGTTCAAGGGATAATAAGGCTGTGAGCCATGTTGAACTTCTTTTGGTTTAAATACCCTTCAATATGGGACTGTAGAGGCCACCAAAATTTCACACAAAGTCAGAGACAGAAGAAAAAAATATCAAGAAAAAAGCGTGCTCTCTATATATAAAAGAAGAGGAAAGGGGCAAGCCATCAAAGAAGAAGGTATGAAGATAATTATCCTGAACAGCCTCTAAATGGCATGGACAAATCCGCAGTCAGCTTCTTAGCCCTGAGTACCACCAACTCATCCCTATTCCTTGAACAAGAGAGTGAGGAACAGCAAATGAAGTGTGGAAACGGATCCTAGACACCCTACCTGTCCACTGTCATCTCATACCTGTAATATGAATCATGGTAGATCCTGCAAGTACAGTACAGAGGAAGGGCTACTCACTGGGGCTAGACTCTGGACCCCAGTGAGATGCTTCCATGTGGAAGGAATCCATGTTAGAAAATGGGTTCATCTGCCTGTAAGCTAACAGTTGTTCAATTTTAAGACAGAGCTTTGGTGCTCTGTGCAGTGTGGAAACCCAAGTTCTAGAGTCGGGACTTACTCAGTGCAAGCTGAGATTTCCCTAAATGGGCTAAGGATGACTAACAGGGGGCATGCATTACAGAGGGCAATGAAGCATCTCTTTCACATCCACCACCCACATCTTGCTCTGCCATAGACTATTTAATAACTACCACATTTCATCCTATGTGATGGGATCAATCACTTGGATTCAGTTTGTTTATCACCCTGTCAAACTAGAAAAGGGCTTTATCCCCCTTTGATAAAAAAGAATATCCTCTCTAAACATAAGCACTTTCTAATATTGCTATTATTTTTGATACTTTTAGCTAATTGGACTCACTTTTCCATTCATATCCAGAAACTAAAACAATCGATTTGTCTGTAATACAGAAAGAAAGCTTCCCTTAGGGAAATTATAGTCAATAAGAGAGCTTCAGAATTGGAATCCAGGTAAAAGCAAAAGTAAATTCAGAAATAAATTCACAGAAGTTAGTGTTGACATTGAACATGTTTTCAAAACAACATAAAATGAGTTGAAGGCAGTTATACGACCTGAGATGAAACGTTTGAAGTTGAGCTATGGTAGTTTAAGTTTTAAGACTATACACAAAATCACACTCTCTTTATAGCTTTCTGAATTGATAACCAAATAGCTACCATTTACCAATATCCAAACAAACACAATGTTTATGTCAGTTCCATAAGTCTACAGTGGGTAGGCCATTTATGAAGAATTTTAGGACTGAGAAAACATTTACATGAGGCAAAGATATGAGAAAAAGAGGTAAACAGTCAGTTTGAATTCAAGGTTCTGTATGAATGCCAGGTTCAAGGGTTAGAACTTAGAATGCCCAAGAATCCAGGTGGTAGTATAACCTTGCACTTTTAAAGCATGAAGGACCCAGAGAATCTGTGAAGACTTTACTCTCTTTTTGAGGAAACTGAAGCTGAACCCAGGATCTAGTTCCCATTATTTGTATAGCTTGAGAGTCAAGTATCTGGGCTGTAAAAGACATCATGGCTGTTATCCAGAACTTGGTTTTTGTTTGGACTCAAAAGGAATGAGATTTTTAAAGGAAGACACAGAGTGAGGGCATTTAAAATTGTCACAAGGTTCAAAAACGGAGTCTCAGTTTCTCTGCATTTTGAGGTCAGTAAACCTGGAGTGCACACATGAGGGATTTAAATGGTCACTTCTTGAGTACATCCATCATTGTTTATATATAACGTTCATCTAATAGATGAGGATGAATCATTTTCAGTCCTTTCAGATTAAATCATAGTTCCACTTTTAAAAAAGTAAGATTGAGATCTTAGTATCTTTACAATAATACCAAAAGTACCCACTTCCCCAAAGAGGAAGAATATTACCAGTGAGATGTGATTTTAAATAAAATATATGGATGGTTTCACTGATTCTGAGATCTCTATTGCTGCTTTTAATGTTTGCCTTCTCTAGAGTTCTCTCTCTTCCTCCCAGAAGGGCTCAGATGATTTGCAAGAATTCTCTACACCTTATGTCACTGATCTTTTAAACATCACTGTCTTGAGGGTTCCATTGCTGTGAAGAGACACCATGACCAAGGCAACTCTTGAAAGGGCAAACATTTAATTGAGATTGGCTTACAGTTTCAGAGATTTAATCCATTATCATTGTGACCGGAAGTATGCGGCAGATATGGTGCTGGAGAAGGAGCTGAGAAGTTCAATATCTTGATCAAAAGGCAGCAGAAGGTGACTGTCCTCCACAATGGGCAGAGCTTGAGCATGTATGACATCAAAGTCCAGCCTCCATAGTGACACAAGTGGGAACACTTGCTCTAAAAAGGTCATACCTCCAACAGAAAGGCCACACTTCCTAATAGTGCCACTCCTTAGTTCAAGCATTCAAACAATGAATCTATGGGTAGGGGGCAAACTTATTCAAATCACCACAATCACCAACTGTTTAACACAATAGTAGTACCATTTCTGTGCTTAGTAGGAGTATGAGTATGTAGATGTGCATGTGTATGTTCAACATGTGTGCATGCAGGGATGTGTGTTGTGTGTGTGTGTGTGTGTCTGTGCCTGTGTGTAAACACATTTCTGCGTGTAAACACACATAAGTGTCACTGAAGACAACCTCAGGTGTCAGCCTTCACCTTTCATCTTGTTCATGATGGGGGACTTTATGTTGTTTTGCTGATGTGTTTGACAGGTTAGCAGTCACTCAAGCTTCCCAGGGGTCTCCTGTATCCTCTTCCCATCACTTGATAGGAAGCTTTACATCAGTTCTGGGAATTTGAATTTAGGTTCTCACAGTTGCATGACTAATTATTTTACCCAGGGAACCATCTTATCCCCTGATAAATCCAATCGCAGTTGATGAATGCTTTGGTTGCTTCTGTTATTTTAGCTACTGTGAGACACACTGAGATGCACAGAGGTATGTGGTCATCTCTTTGTTATAATAATGCCATTGTTTTCTTTGAATATATACCTAATAGCAAGATTGTTGGCTACTGTGTCTCTGTGTCTCTCTGTGTCTCTCTGTGTCTCTGTCTCTCTCTTTCTCTCTCTCTCTCCCTCTCTCTTTCTTTCTCTTTCCAGGAACTACCTACCATTTTCTATCATGGCCATCCTAACATGTTGCCCCAAACAAGCTATAAGAAGTTCTGTTTCTTGACACTCTTTGGTAATTTTTTGTGTCTTTGAACATAGCCATTAAAATTAGAGATATCTTCTTATATTAATTTGGGTAAATAGTGTTAAACACTTTTTTATGTTAGGATGTTAGACATTTTTTATAGGCTTTTTGTATGTTTACATAACTTCATTTGAAATACGTCTGTTTATTCATGTCTTTTTCTGGTTTATATATGGATCATGTGGGGTTTTTTGTTGTTGTTTTCTCCAATGAGTAGTTACTTGGAGATTTGATACAATCTGCATTCTTGTACTTTTATCAAAAATAAGTTTGTTATGTGTATATAAATTAAGTTCTGAATTTTCTATTCTCTTCCACTGGCCTATAAGTTGGTTTTTATTCTCATAAACATGTTGTTTTGACTCTTGTAGCTTTGTAGAAATAGAGCAGAAATAGGGCACCAAGATGCTTCCCTTGTAAAAATTATGGGCCTGCAGGTACTTCTGACACCTCTCCCTTAATTATTTCAAATATACAATATGAATGGACAATTCAAGGCATTGAAATATTAGTGAATATATGCTGAAAGCAATTTTTGCTACTTATAAAATGCTCTCCCTAACTCAAAGCTTCTTAAACTGTGGTACAGCCCCATATGAGGCTACATGACTGAAAGAAGGGATGGTAAAATGTTGGCAATAATGAGTTCAAGTCAGACACGTGATGGACCTGAGGTGCTAATATACTTTCATCTTTAATAAGTAAGTTCTATAGCACTTGGCCATGTTGTATCTGGGAACCTCAAGGCAGCCCGCCTTATGAAGTCCAACAGGCATACTCAACACTGGCTGCTGTCACAGAAATCAGTGAATACTAGTTGAAACTCCTCAGTCCTGACTCCAGACTCTGGTCTGCTCTGAACCCTGGTTTTCTCATGTACATAAAAGATTTTCTGTATCATAGTTTAATGATATAAAACACAGAGTTTTAATATTTCCCTACTATCAATTCTCATTAGAAAGTTTGATTTTTAAAACATTTCTATTTTGAGTTTCAGAAGAAGAGAATTAAGTGAATTTTGATTTGGAAATAGAACAGAATTCCCAATAGTTTCTGAAATTGCCCCAAAACATACCTCTGTTATTTTGTACTATGGTATTTATGTGAAGTGCTGTTTGCAGAATTAATGACAGTAAGTTAAATATATCAGTGAACTCAGAAAACCTTTAAAGATGCTCTACTCCCTGCAGTATCCAATATTCAGCCAAGATTTCATTCTTTGTCTATAAATAAACAACACATGCAACTCATTAATATGCTAATATACTTTAATCTTTAATAAATAAGTTCAAATGCATTTCAAGAAATTGTTTTAAAATAAAACAGTTCCTCATAAAACATAAAAACTTCTTTATGATTTATTACCAATATTTCATTGGCATGCTTCTTTTATATACTATATAGTGGGTTGTATAAAAAGGGTCACAAGTGGAGAATGTTGGAGAAGCCCTGCCACTGTGCCTTGAGTAGACTCTGAAATGGTCCACTGCATTGGAGGGCGTGGCCTTCATCCTTTCAACTTAGGCTCATTCATTTCTCAGATCCCAAATTGACAGTGCATACTCTAAAGTATGCTTCCTCCAGGCATTAAAACCATGCCCTGACGTCATGGCATCACAAGGAAGCCAGCGGGAAGGCTGATTTCTGGACCCTCAACTTTTTATAATCAACTGTAGCCAGCAAGCCACCAGTGGAAGCAACTGTGTCACGGGAGTGAGTACATCTTGAGTTTACAGAGTAGAAATTTTTATAAGTTGGTAGTTCTGTGAACCAAAACAAATGCAAATTCATTATAGAAGCTTAATTTAAGAAAATAATCACACTTTATTTTCAAGAAACAATCATGTGAATGATGGTGTGTTGTTACTGACAAGAGAGGGAACATTAACAGGTACCAAGTACTGATGCATTATTTTATCCCAAAACTTCTACTTGGTAAACATTAATCAAAGAGAACAAATAGTAGCTTTGAGTTTTACCAATTACTTTCCTAAACAGATACTAAATATTTGATGGTTGGGTATAGATTGCTATTAAGCTCCAAGTGATATTTCAGTGTAGATTAACAGGGGTAAAATGCATTAAGAACAGGTAAACAAATGATTAATATTTCAAGCTAGATCTATTTGGTTACTTTTAAAAGTTGACCTCAGCCTATTTGAAAATCTCTGCCCAAACCCAGCATTTGGCTGCTGTCCCCAAATGGCACGGAAATAACTTTCCTTTAAGTGTGGTTGTATGTGACATTAAGGTTTTGCATTTAAAATAAGATATGCTTTTAAAAACTCATAAAATGCAAATGCTTATAGTCTCGAAGCAGAGTTGCAAGCTGCGTAAGAGTGCTTTACCCACACTAAATTGACTAAACCGTTACCTGTCTAACATGCCTTAATTATTTTATTAATCTGTGTTACCAGGCAGAACATTTTGTTTTGCATCCACTGGGGTTGTAAATGATACTTCCAGGATTTGCATTCATTGTTTTTCCCCAACAGGCTATCCTAAGATTTTTATTTCTGCTTATTTTATTATGCATTATGTGCTGAATTTAATTGTGGAGGGGGAGGGTAAAACCAGGTTTGCATCCTCAGCTCAGGCAGGAGCCTGGCGCAGATTGCAGACAGCCATTGTTAACCTATGTTTATCAGGTGGACCTGGTGCTTAGTACATTGCATAAGGTTAAATTGGTGAACCTCAACAAAACGTGTAAGATTCTTATATTATCTCCAAATTATCTGCTTGTGGGTATGTACATGCATTCATGCATGCCTGCGTGTGAGTTAGGGAGTGCACAGGCAGGTGGGTGTCTGCACATATGTACATGTGCAGGTCAAAGGCCAACATCAAGATCTTTCCTCATTTGCTCTCCACATTTTATTTTTCGACACAGGGTCTCTCATTGATCCTGAAGCCTGTAGCTTCAGCTAGGCTGGCTGGCCAAGATGCTTCAGGGTTCCACTTATGTACTTACTTTGCTCTCAGTGCTGGGGTTATAGGAGTATTCTGCCATTCATTGCTTTCTCTGTGGATTCTGGAGATCTGAGTTTAGGTCTCCCTCTGTACCCTCCAGGCATTTTAACCACTGAGCTATCTTTCTTGCCTTTCTCTACTGTTTTAAGCAAAACCATTCGGTCAACAAAAACTCCATGCTATGATGTATCAAGTCACTCTACAGCCATTTTCCTCTCAAGGTCTCTGCCACCCAGCTTCTGTGCCATCAAAACCTGCATAGGTTGTGGTCAGTGGCTTCATTTGCTCTGACTTCAGCAGACATCAGTGTGACCCCCAGTGGAGCTCAATCTTCAGCAGAAGTATCTATGTTTGACCTTGAATGTTAACTGGACCAGATTGAGACACACGTAAGGAAGATTAGCTTAGTGCTGAGTGTGCCTTCCAGGGTGTTCCCAGAGAAGATTAGATATGAGACCTAATGGTTTAATTTACTGAACGATTCAAAATTTGAATAAACTATTAGGAGGTGGAACTCTGGAAGATGAGAGCTACTTGGAAGCCTACCACCCATGGGGGTTCAATCCAGGCCTGGGGCTCCTTCCTGTTTCCTACTCTATTCTGTTTTCCATCTGCCAGGATATGATCTGCTCTACCAGACTCTCCCCACTACAGTGGATTAACCTCTGAAACTATGAACCAAACCAAGTCCCCCATTTCCTTTGTGTTTGTTTCCAGGTATTGTGGCCACAGTAAAGAAAACTAGCTAGCATAAAGATGGTAACTCTTGAAAACACGTGTTTTATATTTTTCTTTAAATAAATTGAGGACAAATGATTGAACAAAATCAACTTGTTTCCCTGAGCAGGCAGCTACTGACTTTCTGTACGACTGTGTGCCTTAAGTAAAATGTTCTGTACTACCCACAGTGTGTTAGTTGTACAAACACAGTAAGTAGAACTGTTCCCATCAACTCTTTAGGGTCCTGCAGACACTATAAACTGGAATACAAGACTCTGACGTTATCTTCTCCTGCTAGCTCTGAGCAATAAACCACACTGGCTAGCCCCACACAATGTGGGGAAATGCCAAGATAGATGGGCAGAAGAGCCTCATAGGACTGTGCTACTGATTAGCACTCTACAGCACAAGGCTATTGTTGGAGGCATCGTTGTGATCTATGGAGCTGGGTGTCATGGCTTTCCTATCTCTCACAAATGGTTGGCAAGAAGTCCCAGTTTACATGGGAGATACCAAAAGGAATGGAAAAAACAGATGTGCCCTCTGTGTAAATTTGCTGGTTGTTACTGTTTGGATGCGAAACATGAATGCTTGGTTTTCAGCTAGTAAGTCTGGGGAGGTGGAACCTGGTTAGAGAAGGACTGTTACTAGACTCAGGTCTTGACAATTACACCCTAGCTATGGTTTTCGTTCTCTCTGCCTCCTCACACTGGAGAATGTGAGAATGTGAGGAATCCAGGCTGAGTGTAGCCATGTCTTTTCCATCTTAAGGACTCTTATCCCTCTAACTACAAGCTGAAAGAAACAGTTGCTCCTTTAATTTGCCTCTTGCCAGCTATTCTTTGTCTAGTCTTTCAAGGTGACAAGAAAGCTCTGGTGTTGTGTGATCTGTCTTTGAACTGATACATGCTCACTAGAGAGAGGAGGGAGACACACAAAATTCAGGAAGCTAACTGAACATACAAGGCTCAGGAAACCAATGAAAGTCACAGGCTCAGCGAGTTGTAACGTTTTGTTCTGCAAGGTTGTAAAAGTAGCAATACATTTCTGGGAAGGGAAAGGAGAGAAAAAAGACTATCCTTCTGGCCAAACTGCCTAAAAGATGTGCAGGGAGCTTAGAGATGCAGCTATTGGGAGTCACCCCTTCTGGGGAAGGCTTTGGCTTTGTGGTGATGCTGCCGACATGGGAAGTTCCTCACTAACTTCCTGTACTGATAACTCCTCAGCTTTTCAAAGCTGAGCTTGGGTAGATCCATACCTTTGGTCTGTTGTCAGGGTTCTCTCTGGATGAATTTCTGCTTGTTCATGTCTCCTCAGGGATAGTCATAGTGTTTCTTTGCTTTCTGTAAAGAAGTCAGTATTCCCATAGCTTGGATCTTAAGTGTCTTCCAAAGACACTTAAGTTTGACATAACCTCCACTCCACAGGCTCTTCACAACAGACCTACAAGTACTAGAGATGACCAAACTGAACTAAAACCTCCAAAGATGCAAGACAAAATATTTTTTTTATAAAATGGCCTCACAGGAGTTGATTATAATGACCCTCAAAGAGATTATGACAACAATTCACAATCATGTATGGCTCTTGGATGTGATGGTTCAAACTTTTGGCAACAGAAAAACTTGGATTGGTGGTTGAACCAGAAACCGTTTACAGATAACTTTTCCCTTCAAGATTTCATTTTCTGTAGTTCAGAGACAATAATTATCTTTTCGCTTTGTTTTCAATTCCAAATATGAAGTTATACAATTTAAATGAATATATCTTGTCATCAAGTAGAAAAATTATAGTTCATGAATTTGACAATATAATCTCACCTGGAAGTAAGATTCTGCCATTATTTTAATTATTTATTATAACTGAGGAACACTGGGGTAAAGTGGGGTGAAGAAAGTTGCCCTAGGGAATAAATATTCACAAAGACACTAATAGACATTTGGAGAATAGTATTCCTCTTTGAGAGAATTTGAAAACAAACTCCATGAAAAAGAAATATTTCCAGGTCAAGTTGAGTATCAATCTAATGGTTCCTGTTGTCTTCCTTCAGCTGTCTCCTGTTTACATTTCTTTGATGCTTACTTCTTGCCCATTTAAATAATTCCATAGAATACTGACACACTGTTCTCTTTTTTTCTTGGTGAGTTTTATTTCCTGTAGGTCAGCTCATGACATAACCACTAAGAAAAAGCCATGTCTCCTTGTTCAGGAAACAGGAGGTTAACTATTTTATACATAAATTGTTCCATCTCCATTTTTATGAGAGAACTAAATATAAATTTATTTTTCACATAATGGTCTGAAAAATTCCTTTATGAATAAAAGTAATGGCCTATGAAGTAGTTTAAAAAGCCATTCAGGAGGTTGTTTTGATTAGGTGTCGGTATTTGACTAAGATACATTATTTTCTTAATAAGTTTTACAGCCTTTAGAGATACTTCTCCTCCAAGGAGAAGAGAGACTGGTAAATCAAACGTACACGCTAGCACGTTAAAGAAAGTTCCAGTGGCAAGGCACAAATTATTTTATTACCACACCAACTGAGCCACGGATACTTCACAATTCATGAACAAATTTTCCATTACTATAAGAGTCATGGTTTTATTGACTGCTATAAAAATCACCATTTGTATCTTTTTTATCCTGCTGTGTTCTATTTTATTGAAAAAGTCCTGTAACAGGTAGAGTATCAGCTCAGATTACCAAGAAATCTATAAAATAGTTTCCCCGCTACTGTCTTTGTAGAGATTGAAAGAACACATTATGATCCCACCGAGTCCCTGATAAAAACTGTGATTCACAGGCCCCTGTGAGCACCCTCAACTGTTAGACATCTCAGATCTATCACTTTATTAACTCATGGAGCCTTTTACTGTATTGATTAGGTATGTTAGGCTCAATTAGAGCTCCTGGGCTATAAAATTTAGGCACACACTTTGGGCATGGTGATAAAAAACAACCACAAAGTCTATTATGGTGAAGAGGAAATGTTCAAGCTGTCTTGGCTGATGCTGGGGGTTGCAATAGATTGTTTTTCCTTCTGACACTAAGTCATGGTGAGTCCCTGGGTTCAGAATGGATACAGCTGGGAGAGCCTAATAATGGTAGCACTAACTCAGTTTTGTAGTTATATTTCAACAAATGAAATAAGCTAATTTCTAAATTGTTGTTTTCAATATTTTTTAATATAATGTGGATTAATGTTTAAAGTTTCGAAGAATTATCTGACCTGAGTCTTCCGGACAGAACCATACCAGCCTTTGAATACTGATGTGAGGAAGTCGATTCATGATCTTGTCTGTGCAACACTGTGTTAGTTATTTTTCTGTTGCTGTGACAAAAATGCTCATCAGAAACAATGTGAGCAAGGGTGTCTTTGACTCACAGTTTGAGGTGAGAGTCCGCCATGGGAAGGAAGGTATGTATGGCAGTGGTCACATTACATCTGGAGTCAGGAAGCAGAGGGTGAGGAATGCCAGTATTAAACTTGCTCTCTCTTGTTCCAGGGTGTAACTCTATAGCCCATGGGGTGGTGATGCCCACAGTCACAGTGGATCTTTCCTCTTGAGTTAAACCTTCCTTGGAAACACTGTGAAATATGTTTCTTTGGTGAATCTAAATCCCATCAGGTTGATAACAAAGATTAACCATCATATCCTCCAATGAAAACCACCTGGAAATATCTGTGGTCCTTTCATGTGATCTCAATTCAAATAAAATCTTATTAGCCACTGAGGAATGATAACTCTTTTGATCATATTTGAACAATATCAATGTGAACAGTACAAGACACATGGCAGAGGTTTTAAGTCTTTATCCCAAATAAGACATAAAAACATTTCAGTATTTCATGGACACCATGTCACTTATTCCGACCATGCTACTTATAAGTGAAAATTGTGTGCTAAATGTTAAACACCAGCATTTCTGGCACTTGTATATAGCTATGTGTGTTTCTCATAGGGTTTTCAGATGCCTGATCTCCTGTTATCCTTGTAAGAATTATAGAAGTAAATAGTTAGTTATTCTGCTCCATTGTACAGATGGAAAATGGATGGTTACATAATGGGAGCAAAACTAACTTTTAACTAAGAGATTCAGGGCAGTGTATCAGGTCACTTTAATTTCATAGACAGCTCTACAATAATTTATACCATTTGAACAGGTCATGTTTTCCAACAGACTGACCAAAAGAAATATGAGCATGATTGTTTTATTTCAATTGTAAAGTCATAAAACAATGAAGCTTGAGAAAGACATTTTCAGGCACTCTATGATAGGGGATATTTGTATGTGCTCATGAGTATGTTTCTTTGTGGCTGGATAAATCTTACTACATGGCCTGAAGGCTTCTGTCTCTTTTGTCTGCCTTCCATTTTCCCATTCAGGGGTGCTAAGATTACAGACACCTGCCCTACCGTGACCTGTTTCTATGTTCCTTCAGGGCACCAAAACTTAGGTCATGGGCCAAGTGCTTTTTACCCCACTGAGCCATCTTCCCACCTCAGAACTGGATTATTTCCCCCCAGCTACTGGAAAAGCTATCAGTCCATTTTCATGGCTTCATGGCTTTTGATGAACTACATTAACTGTCAATATCCTGTTTTTATATCATGATTTTATTCTTTAAAATGATCCACAAAGTTCTGAAAAATGTTAACTGACTCACTCTTGACTCGCTTAGTGATCTCAGAGATGTTTTATTTTTATTTCTGATAGCTCTTCAATTGGCAACGGCTTCCAGAACTTGAACTTTAAAGCTCATTTTTCTGTCATCCAGATCAATAATAATTTCTAACAAAACACTTAAAAAATATTGAAGTATGGCTGACAGGTGTCCAGTGGTGACAGCACTTGACATGCAAGTAGGACTAGAGTTCAGATCCTCAGAACCCATGTAAAAGCTGAGCAGGGATGGTAGTTGACTCATCCCAGGATATAGAAAATGAAGATGGGGATTCCTAGAGCAAACTGGCTACCCAAATAAACCAGAATTGGCACACTCCTGATTTACTGAGAGACCCTGCCTCAGTAAATTGAAAGTTATGGAGAAAGACTCCAGACCTCAACTTTGGGCCTCTGCATGCACGTGAGGACATATGAAGTCCCAAACATTCATGTGAACAGGAACACACCCCCAACATTGACCACATCTCTAACATACACCTTACACAACATACCCCACCATACACACATTAAAGGAAATAAAGAGCTCTCTCTTAAGTCATCCAGTGATGGGTCTTTTGTAAGTTTGAAAAATCCTAGTAATAGGAACTATTTCCAGTAAATTAGATTTTGATTTAAAGGAATAAGACTTCTTAAATGTGTATGTCTGCTTGAGGTGCTGAGCTGACAGACAGTATCTTGTAGATCTGCCAACACAATTATCTGTCAATTAAATTGTAGGCATACATATGCCAAAGGAAGTAGTGGGACATCTCTACTTTAATATTTGGTGGATGTTATTTTCCCTACGATGAAAAGATATCCCGTATAAGGAATCCATCAAAAATCCCATGTCTTTCTTAGCACGGAGATGATTGTAATTATGACAAAACGACATAGGGGCATATATAACCTTCTTTAATTGTGTCATTCCATGGACACCCTTGATCTCAATTGGTGTGAATCTCACTTAATTGCCAAACTGTGGGAAGATGCAAAGATGAGCCTGTGGTATTTTTTTTCCTTGTTCACACTTTCATCTTGAAGCTGAACATGTCTCCCTATGAGAACTCCATAATTCTGATGGCCTTTTTCTAATTAGTTATAATTCAGCCACCATCCTGTCTTGTATTCTGGGTCAATATTAGTAATTATACTATGTGCTTTCTTTACTTTTTCCAGACAAAATTTCTTTTACTGAGGCTAATGCTGATGAGGTTGGCAACAGCTAAGTCATTCCAAACAGAATGATAATTGTGTAAAAGTTAAAGAAAGATTAGCTTTAGAAAGTCGTCTCAATTTGAAGTGCTATTCTTGGGGGAAATTTCATATTTCCTAAAGGCCAAAAGATGTTGAATATTTTAAGGGGTTACATTTATGGTCACTGTCTAACATAACCTATTCTCTTAAATGTATGCCACTGCTCCCAAAGCTTTGACACATGTTTTCTTTGAGTATTTCACTGCCCTTGATTAAATTGCATAAAAACTCTGAAATTACTGACTTTTAGAGGTTCTCAATTCTATGGAAATAGAATTGCAAGCCATCCAAGGATTTGAAGCTGTCTCAAAGGAGGAGTTCACCTGATTGAGTCATAAATCGTTATCACTGAAAGAAAATTCAGGGTCATCTCTTATTCTCCGCATAGCTACTGCTGTTGCAAAGGGAGGCAAGGATGAGTAACTGCAGAAGACGACTCATTAGACAGCAGCACTACTAAATGGGTTTCCTCTATATTGCATGTAGAGGTAACTGTCTACATATGTCATCTAATCAATAGAAGAAACCCACCAAAGATGCCTGCTGTCTAATATAAGCCAGCTGCAGTGGTTGAAATCTCTATCTATCTATCTATCTATCTATCTATCTATCTATCTATCTATCTATCTATCTATCCATCTATTATCTATTTGTCTATGTCACTATCATCTCTGTCTCTATTATCTATGTATCTACCATCTATCTATCCATCCATTATCTGTCTGCCTATCTATCTGCCTATCTATCTATCTATCTATCTATCTATCTATCTATCTATCTATCTATCTAAATGAAACCCATAAATCTCCTCAAAACATTTTGTAAATCTATAATATACATGTACATATACATATACATTATGTTGGGTTATTTGTATTCCCCCCTGGAGTCTATTCTTTACCAATCCAGAGATAAGCAGTTTGGCATAAAGCAGTAGTGGGGTGTACACATTCATTTCCCCTTCTTCTATTCTTATGAACCATGTACTTAGTCCTTATATGTAAACCCCCAATGTATAAATTGGGACCATAGCTCCAGGTCATCTATGCTTAGGAAGCTTGGGAGTGAACTTTCAATGCCAAGCAAGACTTTTAATATAACCATGAGTCAGAAAGAAAAGTCTGAGACCAGTATTATTTTACAACCTATAACATCTCACCCAAGTTGCGGTGCCTTAGGTGCCCACAGAAAGTAATGCTTCTCAATGGGTATGGAAGTGATTTTGCCTCCTTGGGGGACACTGGGTAATATCTAGATACAAACAAAACAAATCACCATCTTGCTTCCTAAGGAGGAGAGGCTATAGCTGTGGGTGGCCGATAGAGGCTAAGGATTCTGTAAACCACCTCACAGCATGCAGGCCACTCCTCCCCCAGGGACAGATTCTCTCACTTGAAAAGCAGTGTTGAGTGGGTGAGGTTCATACATTGCCTTCCGGAGGCATGGTCAATTCCAGTCTTCATAGTCACTCTAAAATGCGTAAGGAGCATGATCAGGTTGGTTTATTCTTTTCTATTACATCCATACAACCAATGTCGATGTTTCAGTTTTATGGCATTTGTTTCACTTTAGCAAAAGAAAGTAAGAATTGGATTCTATTAGGGGTGCACAGAAACGCTCCCAGCCTCCCAGTGGCTCCATTAATTCATCTTAACATCTCTCATGAAGTTTCTGCATGTCACTGATCCTGCAGACAGAACCCCTACTGCTGCTGAAACAAAATAGGGCATATTACAGTCATTCCAAGAGAGGAACAAAAAACAAAAACAATCGAATATTAAGCTCACCAGGTCATGGGTACCTGGAGCAATTGATTTTCATCTAAACAATTTGTTCCTTAATCACAACATCAGATCAAATACATTCTTCAGTTACATTCAGTAATGCTTTGAATATTTTTCGAATAAGTCACACTCACCAATGCAACTAATTGCCTATAATTAATTATTTTTACTTAGCAACATAAAAATCTTACTCTTAGGATATTTTTATATGGACACCAACTATTCTCAAATGATGGATCTCTTTCTACAAACCTGTCTCCTTACCTCCACTTTATGATGGTAATGACTTTATTATTGCAACAGCCTACCTACAAATTTCAATTTGAGAGATGCAGTTTCTTCTTTTGTATTAAGTTTGGGTCCTATGCCTTTGTAATGAAAACTAGTCTTATATTTGACTCTGAAAACATTTTTCAGATGATTATGGTGGTCTTTGCTTACTGCCTTAGCACTGGAGAGATTGAAGTAGGAGGATTTGAGTTGAAGGTGTTCGTAGTAAGGCCCTGACCCTACCTCAAAAAGGACAAAAGGGGAGAGACAGAAAGGGGAGGTTCACAAAGGAAGGAAGGTGGATAAGAAGAGAGAAAAAAAGGAAGAAATAATTTAGTTTTTATAAAGTAAAATGTAGGCAGAGTGTTATTGTGCAAACTTGGTGGTTAAGACTCTTTTATTTATGAGTTAAAAACATCTCTCTGGGCTCAGATGACCAACAATAGAGCAAGGGGCCACCAGGAAGGGAATAGACAAAATGAATATTCTTGTTTTTGTTACCCAAGCACCAAGAAGTCTGTTTCTCCTAGAGAGATAGATTTTTATATAAATTAGGTGTTACAAAAATAGAGGATGCTCCTGGATCACAGACCTAGCCAGGGAAAGAGGAAGAACATAAACTGGGAATATCTGAGAAAACTAAATGTTTCTTATTTAAGATTTACCATCATTTCTTAAGGATGGAACCAAGTCACTTGATTTCCTCCGCTATGAAGAGCTTGAGCCATTACTCTGCCCACCTCTTGTCAAATAATGACCAGAAGTGCTGAAACAACACATTCTCATTTCCCTCTTGCCACACAGTAGCCTTGACAATTAGAATTACTTTAAAAACTGAGCACCTCAGAGGCCTTTGGTTGTGTGCTCCTCAAGACTCCCATATGTGTATGCTCGGTGGAAAGTTACTGCCCAGTACTAACTTTTCATTTGTAAAACACAGGGCAATCTCGAGCTCCCAAGCACTGGTTAAAGTCAGCATTAGAGGAAGAAAGATGGAGACCACCACCAACAGCAAAACCAATGAGATTGGGAGTTTGGAAATAAAAATTTGCTAGGAAATTAGAAAGGGGTTGCTAAAGGAAAAGAGGATGGAGAATTCTTTTCAGAGGAGTCCCGCACCCGTGGCTTCCATTCTTTCAGAATGTTAATTACAGTCTTTACCTTGGCATTTTGCTCTCATATCAGGGAAGCAATTACTGGCCTAATTCAAATTCATAGCAGCCATTAACAATGAACAAACAGATACATTATTTTAATTCCATTTGCTGCTTCCTTTCTGCTGATGTATTGACCCATGAAGCCTTGACTGGATGTCCTGTAATTGGCATTTGGCAAAGGTTGTTGTCACCGTCATCCTTCCCATATCTGAGTATTTATGAAGCACATATTGCACACATAACACCTTGCAAGGGCAGGCGGCTCAAAGACCAGGAGCCAGAAATAGCCTTTGCTTCTACAGTTTTTATAATGGTGGCTTCATTTTCTCACATAAAAAAAATAGTCTGAGTGTGTGTGTGTGTGTGTGTGTATGTGTGTGTGTTTGGAAGGGTCAAGGTAAATAATAACACAGTAACAGGGTCAGTATTTCTTAAATATAATCTTTGTTCTTCTGTTTGTTTTGTCTAAAACTGTTGGGTTTTGACTTATTTTAGTTTGTTTAAACCAGAGTATTGCATCCTCCAGGTCACCCTTGAGATTCCTATGTTGCTAAAGCTGGCTTTGAACCCCTGATCCTCTTGCCTCAGCCTCTCAAGTGCTGGAATGGCAGGCATGAGCCACCATGCCAAGTTTATAGATTATCAATTATCCTCAGCTTATTATTTTAATCATGTATATAGACATTTATTCTTGGCGTGGTAACATCGTTTTTTTTTTTTAATCTGGACTCCAAGGCAAGATCCCAAAATAAAATGTAGCTATTAAAAAGAGAAGAAAACAAGATAAAGAACTAAAAGAAAAGAACAGAGTATTATATAATCTTTTCGTACAATGAAGCCCAATTAAAAATGTTTGCTTCCTTTCTATTCATTTTATATGTTGTCATTATTTGTGATAGGTTTCAAGTTAAAAGTGTTTTATGTGTGCCAAGTCTGTTCTTCGCTGTTACTCCTGCTCTATAATTTAAGGTCCTTGTCTTGGGGCTTAAGGTACCAGTAACACATCAATCAATTAGTCTGAGTAGCAACAGCATCAGTATCTCTCATGTGACACTTTCAAGATCAAAGGCTTCTAGAGTCTAAATTTCCTCACTTGTGAAGCAGGATGCCTTCTGGTTCTGAGACATAGCATATATGTTTATGTTAGTATCTTTAGATGATATAATGCTTCTCAGTTCACAAACTGGACTTTTGGTATATAATATAGGAAAGGATACTATGTATTCTTGATATACTATCCTCTATGCACTTTGATTTTTTCTCTGTGCATCAAAGACTCAGCATTTTAATGGCAACCCTTCCTTCACATGATCTCCCAATATTTCCATTTACATGAATGTGTTAGCTGTCACTAGCTAATGAAGTATCATAGAGCCACCACAACTTGTAGTAATAATATATAAGGAATCCACTGTCTAAAGCAGGAGGTGTTAGGACCATGTCCCCTTTTCTGGTCTGAATATACTTAAATTCAGACAGGATTAGAAGTGAGGATTAGACCATGTTGCTAATAGGGACAAGGGCACAGATTACTAAGACATAGATAACTAAGGATTAGACCATGTTGCAAACGTCAACACAGACATAGATAATTATAATTGCCCTTAGGTTTCAAAAGCTTTGAGAATTGAATGAGCTAAATACATAGATCAATGAACAAGTGAGATAGGTTGGCCATTTAAATACAAGCAGACTAACAAAATGGGTATACACTGCCTGCCTTTTGTAATAACAAAACTGGCTTCACATTTGGGCGAAAACACACGATATTTATTGAGGTCATACAGTCCAGCACACTGTTTATTATGTTGTCAGTTTCTTTTGAGTCTACTCAGTGCCAGTGTCCCTGGTTTCTCTTGATGTCCGATGACAAAGGTTCCTCATCCTCTCCCTTTCTCCATCACCAACAGTGTTCTATGTCTGTATATATGTGTGTACGTGCATGCTGTGGCCTGCAGAATCCAGAAGAGGGCCTTGGATCCACTGGCGCTGCAGTTATATGTAGGATGTGAGCCATCCAACAGAACTGGACTCTGTTCCTCTGTGAGAGAAAGTATGCTATGTAAGCTAAGTAAGCACCGAGCCTTCTCTCTAGCCTTCACCACTGTTATTTCTATTTGTTGCTCCTATTTGGTGGTTGGAAAAATCCCCAGGTCTTGCTGTCCATTTTACATGACAAGGTCTTGTGAATTCTTCCATATTCTATCCAGCAGATCCTCTCCGCCGCTTCTTCTCCTCCTTCTGTGTGCTAAAGGTACAAAGCTTCACTTAGCATGCACTTTGAGTAAGGAGTGAATAGAAGAGGTTCAAGTAGATTTTTTTAGAGGAGGAACAAAATTGAAGTCAGGAGTAGGACATGATACGGAGTGAAAATATTGCAAAACCCACTTCAGTGATTGACAGGCGCATTCAATCTCTTATGTATCTGCTCACTCATGAAACAAAAATTGCAGAGTTTCTCCTTTGAAGTAAATGAAATGTTTGCTGTGCAGCGACAAGGATAAAGATGAATAAGCAAGCACAAGCCCTTCCTTCATACGAGGTTGACATAGATGATGTATTAAAATAACATGGTCTGTCTACTAGTAGGTAGAGAAGGGACCCTGCCTGGCACAAGGTTGGCTTCCTGCAAATAGGTCCATAAGCTTCAGGGTGTCCCACAGTGAACATCAAATGGGACATATTATCATCCAAAGTTACAAAGAAAATTTAAGAACTGACTATCCTGGTGTGTGTGTGTGTGTGTGTGTGTGTGTGTGTGCTTGCGTGTGTGTGTGTGAGAGAGAGAGAGAGAGAGAGAGAGAGAGAGAGAGAGAGAGAGAGAGAGACTAAGAATCTCATAGGGACTGTCTGAATGGCTACTTAGGCTTCTGTTCCCTAAGTACCAAGTCACTAAGTGAAAAGTTTGAGGCTACATTTTCGATTTTTGTGCATAATTTTTGGTGGACTTTCTTCACCCTACCCCTACTACTTCTCCCTCCTTTCCCTTGAAGTTCAAACACAGCCTTTCATTTCACAATGCAGACCTCAATGTTTTAAATGCAAATGCTCCGAGAGTTATCCCATAGCTCTCAAAGTCTGACCCTGAGCTTTACTAAGAAGATGCCTTCTGAACCACAGAGAAATGAGAAGAAAATGGAACTCCCACATTCAGACAATACGAGCACTTCACATACTTGAGTTTGAGTCTTTATCTGTAGAAGATGCCGGAAAGGAACTGGAATTGCATGGGTAGGAGGGACAAAATGAAGGGGAAATATTCTTAAGCATGGTTCTTTGTGTCCTGCTTAGCCGATCTGGAGAGTGGGTGGGCAGATCACTGGAATGTCAGCGTTCTCTTGACATTATAGACTCTGGTTACAGAGAATATTTCTGTTTCTATTCTGAGTCCTGGCAATCATGATGTATGAGACAAGTGTGGACAGGCAGTGAAGTGTGGAGAGATAGAGAGGCGGGGGTGGAGTGGGGGGGTGGTAACTGAACTCCAAGTGTCTAGCTAAAGATCTATAGAGATGAGGGCAGATCTCAGTGGTAGAGTACTTGTCTGGTGTGCCCTGGGTTCAGTTCTCAAAACCACACACATTGTAAACAAATGAATTACCTGGAATGCACTATGGAGCCCAAGTTAGATTTGAACTAGTGCGAATTCTTTTGTTTCAATTTGCTGGATACTGAGATAGTAGTGTAAACTGCGACATACAACTTAAAACCAAAACCCAAGCCAACCGAGCAAACAAACCAAAACTCCAATTTATAAAAAAACAAAACAAAACATAGAGACTAACAGCTGCTTTTCCCGCCGGCCTGATCGTCAGCCATTTAATTTTGAAGTTTGAGATGAAGTACCCCTTGATGTATGTTTGATTATTAATTATTATATTATTGTTCATTATTTCTGAAAAGTAATAACATGTTTAATAAAATTCTGAGCTATGATAATGAAAATCATTTAGATAATTTCAAGCGTTTCAACCTCCCGAGGACTTCAATTTGATTTCTTAAAATACAGTAGGAACTTCCTAATTCAGACTAATGACAGAGGACCCATTGTGAATTACCAAATTTTGCAGATGAGTGGATATGCAAACAGACAGAAAAAAAAGATACTAGGGAAAGCAAATCACACAATATGCTTCCTTCATTTATTTTGACAGTGGTGGCTCGGATTTAACAGCCTATGATAAAACTTGCCCATATGTATTGCCACTTGTTTCATAAAGATAATGAAGTCTTGGTAATCAGAAATCTCACTCTGGGACTCATGCATTAAATCTCTGCTCAGAGACGACATTGGGACTGCAGGGGTTTCAAATAATGATCTGGCGTACCGAGTCTTGAAGCAAGAGCGATGGACTGTGCTGTAAAGGCAGTGTGAGGGACAGAGGTAAAGGCTATTTTAATAGTTACCATTTCACATTACTAGAAAATTTTTTTTCTTAGCAAAATCACAGATCTTGAGGCAGAAGAAATTTCATATATGTTCGCTGTGTGTGTCCTGAGTTAATGTGTGAATATGTGTGTACAGGTGCACTCTGTGTGTGTGTGTGTGTGTGTGTGTGTGTGTGTGTGTGTGTGTGTATTCAGAGGCCAGATGTTGACTTCAGGATTCTGCTTTTATTGTTATCTTACTCTTTTGAGACAAGGCTTTTTTACTGAAGGGGACTTGCTGATTTGGCTACACTGGTTGGCCAGTGAGCACCTCGGATCTGCCTGCCTCTTACCCTAGTCCTGGGGTTACAGATGTGCGGCACTAGGCTTGGGTGTTTACATCATTGGGTGCCTGGGATCTGAATTTAGATCCTCATGCTTGTGCAGCAAGCACTTTACTTACTGAGAGATCTCCCCAGATTCTCACATATGTTCCTTCACTCAACCTCCAGTCTATAAAGCTGCTACGTTGCCAAATATATTCTCTTTTCTGGAATCAGGGAGCCCAACTTACTTCTCTGAGATTTTCCCTTATCTGAGAAAGAGCCATACAGTTTGATGTGTTTATGGGCTCAGATGTGTAGGAGAAATAGTAGAATCCAGAGCCTAATGTTCATGTGTGTTTCCAGTGCATCATTTCATAACATCGTCTCCTAATCTACCATCCCTGAAGAATGCGGACTGCCCCAACCATGGCTGTACAATAGAGCCAGCCAGGGGACTGTTTGAAAACACGTCCCATCTTGTAGACATTCTGATTTAATGTATGGTTAAGAACCTTTGGAGGGTCAGAAGTCATGCTTTTGTGCTGAAGTTTCAGTAACACATTTTGTGTTCTTAGGAACCACAGTGAGGGAGGAGATGTCAAATGTCGGAAGAATGAGTATGGATATCGTAGATGCCGGTTTGATCAGACTAGGACGTGAAGAATGCTCATGCCTTTCAATCAGCACTCCTAGCTTTCAACTCTTCCATGACTGACTAGTCATGTGGTGCTTTGACATTTACTTAAGGCCCCACTACTTAGGATTCCTCATCTATAGTAACCGGGCAAGAAAAGTACTTGTGACGGCTGCTGTAATTGACCGGGCTCACTCATACGATGAGTTTGGATGTATGCTAAGCAAGAGCAAGAACCACAAGATGGTCATTTGTTATTCTTTGGGGAATCTAGGTCATATGTAGAGCAATTAGAGAACACTGCATCCCATTGGCTCCTGACTCTAAAGCAATCCAACTGGGACCCAACGGAGACGGCAGGATTGCTGAAGCAGCTTAGCCCCTTGACCTAAACCCTATAAGTGATTCTTAACAGAGTTGGCTTGGGAGGACCTTTGACTTTTACCCATTTGGAGGATGGCCACTTACATAGGGGAGAAAAGGCCAGATAAATAATGTTTACATCAGAGAGAAGTGTGAGCTGGGAATGAAGCTCAGTAATCCTGATTCTGTGTGCATGCTTGACACAACATCTCCACTGTGGAAGTCAATGGACAATTTCTTCTGCTATGTGGGTTACAAAGATTAAACTCAGCCTTTACCCACTGAGTCATCTCTCAGCCCCCTTTCTTAGATAGGATTTCATGAATTCCAAGCTATTCTCAAACTCCCTATATAGCAGAGGATGACCTTGAACTCCTAATCTCCCTGTGGCAACTACCCCAGTGCTGATATTACATAAACTCTCTTGCCTGTACTATGCAGAGCTGGCAAATAAACAAGAAACTTTCTTGTGCTCAGCATACACCAACCAAATAATACCCCAGTCCCTAGAACACCCAAGTTCTAATGGACTTCTGTCAATAGAAATAGATTTGATTTCTCTTAAGATTAATTCTTAAGAAACTTGCCTTTTTATAGAAGCAAATACTGAAGAGACATCAACAGCTTGGTTAAGATGTCCCACTATCTTGGGATATGGGTGAAGTGGTTTGGATTGAGGTGAAGGAGGAGACACACCAGATTAGACCACAGATACTCACAGACAAAGAGATACAAGGTCCAATCTAGTGAGAAGAAAATGTCTGCTGAGAAGTTACAGCTGGGGAGATGCCTCAGTCAGTAAGGGCTTGCTTAAACTACCATGAGAACCTGGGTGTGGATTCCCAGAACTCCCTTAAAAGCCAAATCCTGTGGCCTCAGCACTGGAAAGGCTGAGACAGGAAGATTCCTGAAATTTTGCTCAACCAGTTAACCTGGGTTCAGTAAAAGGTTATGTTTCAAAATCCAAAGTAGAGAGTAATACAACAAAGGGATATACCTGATGTTTACCCAGGTCTCTACACAGACACACACAGACACAGATACACACACACACACATACAGACACACATACACACACACACACACAGCATACCAGTATCCTTCTGTCTAAAATCAAATCGATATTGGATGTTTTAAAAATTGTTTATTTTGTGTCTATGGTCCCTTTCTCTTGGTTTTTGGTAGCCACAGGTGTATTTGGTTCCTCCCTTCCTCTTCTGCATTGTTTTGTTTCTAGCCAGGCAGGGTTCACAGAATACAAGTTTAATACTAGCTTAGCCTAAAATTAATTAGGAAAGCAAATCCATTGTTCCCCTTAAAAAACCAAGCACCAAATACTATAATCAAATCCAACTGACTTTTAGAGGGTTTGCTGTTTAGGAATATCTGCACTGCAGTTCCTTCAGTTAGGAGGTCTAGTTTGGAGCCTACCACAAGCTGAAGTACTTTAGCAGGATATGTTCGTGAGTCATTCAGACTAAATCTTCTTCACTTGTACATTATTTCTTGGGCACAGCAAAGAGAAATGTTAGAGTGTGGGGAACTTTCTAAAGGCAGGGGTAGCAGCAGAAACAGACGAAAAGGATGTAACTTCTCTTTGTCCTCAACCCACGCTGCTTCTTGGCTGGCAAAACCTGCCTGCTGGCAACTGAGACCATTCCCAGTCCTGTCCCTCTCCTCTGTGCTCTGGCACAAACACACAGGGGTAGGCTACTTGGGAAAACACTAAGTCAGGTCACTGTGATGCTTATGTATCTTTAGCTTCTTTTGTGTCTAATCTTGTGCACGTTCTATGGAAACCTGCAAACTGTGGCATTTGGAAATAATTGAAAGGCTCTATGCTAATTTGGGTGCCGTGACAACGGGATAACCGAAACTTACGATTGCAAATGGTTGACAACTCGGCTCTTGGGTGATAAGAGGTTGATGGGAATCTGATATGCTAGGATGACCCTTTCCGACAAGTGAACAAAGAAACCTGCATATCTATTTTTAACCAGGCTCTGGAGACTTCTAGTAATTGACATTTGGAACTCAGGCTCCTTTTTGCCCCTGTTCCTGGGAATATTTGCATTTTTCTCTGTTGCAGTTCCTGAGATTTCATCCTTCCTAGCAGCTTGGGAAGGCATTTGGTGCTGGCTTGGGCTGCTGGCTCACAGAAGGCAGCACTTGCCTCATACACTGGCATTCCCTGCAGCCTGCCTATATTGCCTTTGTATATTGCCTCTGGCTGAGCCTTTAAACCAAGAGCTGGCCTTTTATTCCAATGAGAATGAATTTCTGCTTTAGTTTCTATGAATACCTATAGTTGAATGAAAAAATGAACTGGTTGACTTTTTTTTTTCCCTTGCTGGGTATACAATCTAGGGTGTTGCACATAGGAGACAAATACTTTACCACTGTACTAAATTACCCAGCCCCAAGCTTAGGTTTTACAGTAAGACAAAGTGATGCCATGGGTGAGTCTTTGCGTTCAAGCTTAGCAGAAGAAGTAATGAAGCCAACAGTTGGAGTTTGGGAGTTCCATGCCACAAGCCCCACACCAGTGGGAGATGATGAATGAAGGACAGTGGACGGTGTGAGCTACTTCCCTTCTCTACAGAGCCCCTCACTGTCCAGGCTCAGCTCTCCCATAACTGCTTTCTCATTTTGTCTCTCCTAGAATTAAAACTCTTCCCATGAGAGGATTCAATGATTAATTCACAGTGAGGTATAATCTATAGATTTTGTATGCTACTGCTTAGAGTCCTCTTAGCATATTAATAGGTACAAAGCCCGAAGCCAAAGGAATCAGTCCTTTATCTGGGGATGCCACATGTCCAGTGGGGTTGATATTCTCAGTTAAGGGTGGAGGTGAATCCTCTGAAATGTCAGCATTTAAACATTTAGGGTTCTGTTGTTTCTAGAACAATAAGACCAATCTCTCCTAAATGGGAAGCAGACATTTGTGAAATCTGAGATATGGTCAAGATGCCATTCTAGTCCTCAATATGTGTTGCTATCACTGCTTAGGAATTAAGTCTTGCCATTCCAGGGTAGATAGCTTAATGGGTAAAGTGCCTGGTGAAGCAGGAAGACCCAAGTTCAGATCTCCATCACTCATCTAAAGAAGCTGGACACTGTACCACATGTATACAATCCTGGGATGCTCAAAGGCAGGGGATGCCTCAGCATTCACTGGCCACTCAGTCTAGCCAACTAGTGAGCTAGCACTAGGTAAGAGAGAGAGATTCCCATTTTAAAAATTATGACATACAGCACTGAACTTTGGGGGTGGGGAGGGAGAGAAAGAGAGAGAAAGGGAGGGGGGAGAGGGAGAGAGAGAGACAGAGAGAGAGGAGAGAGAGAGAGAGAGAGAGAGAGAGAGAGAGAGAGAGAGACAGTATTTTACAGGCTTCTGAAAAAATGACCTGTAAGATATCAGGAGATTTCAGTCTCCTTTTGAGATTCACGCCCTGGAGCACCCATTGTCTCTGGTCACTTTTTGGGTTTCTAAACAGCAAAGATATTTAGTGGTCAGGTTATCATCTCCTCTGAGTTAGGATGTGTCATGGGCCCCTCTACTGAATGGTGTTTCTTACAGCTCAATGCTTTATTTCCAGCTTGCTCTTACCTAGCTAACCCCAACTACTCTGCACATGTCAGATCAAGTGTCACTTCCACTTTCAGATAATACCTTGACAACGGAGAACCATCTTTCTATCACCTGTTCTTATCAGTTACAGCACCGAGACTATCTACATTTATACTTCAGTTTGTGCCACTGTTTTCTAACTCCCAGAACATCCCCATCTATCGGGACAAAGACTGCACACGAGCTACTTCCCCATTGGTATCTCCAGCTTTTCCATTTTGCCTGACACAGGTGCAGAGAGACGCCACTGTCACGGGGGTGAGTTCAACTCTGGGGCTGGCTATTATCAGAGTAATTACGTTCTGATCATAGGGGAAAATGGCACGAAGGGAGTAATCTTCAAAAACATGTTATTAGTTAGACATTGTGGTTCATGTCTCTAATCTCAGCACTAAGAAGGTTGAGGGAAGAGGAATGCTGTAAATTTAAGACCAGCCTCTGCTCATAAACAACGGTAATATGCATATATTAAATGCTTCAAGTTAAAAAAAAGCAAACAAACAAAAATAAAAATATGTATTATTTTCTTTGGTAAGTTTGTTTTATATATATTCATATATATATGAATACATAAAATGTAAAATAGAACTGGGATGGTTTTCAAAGAATCTTTTGTATCTACTATATTTGCTAACAAAATAAAATGTCTGTGAGGAGGTGGTTGGAGGCTCAGCCAGTCTGAGAAGGACATGAACTTGAATCCTAGAAGCCATGTAGAAATGCCAGATGTGGTGGCATATGATTGTTAATTTAAGGTGTCAATAAGGAGGATGACAAGGGCTTGCTGGCCAATCAGGTGGCCTAATTGGTGAGCTTCAAACCAATTAGAAGTCCTGACTCAAGTGAGATGGGCATATTCTTGAAGATGACAACCAAGACTTTCCTCTCACTTTCACATGCGTGCATACATATATGATGAGCACTGTCATATACAAATGTACTTACACTCACGTGCATAATTCACTCAAGAAATGAGAAAAATAAGATGTTTTGTTGTGAGGAAATCAAAGTATATATACATATATATATATTTTACATAATTATGAATATTATGCAAAATTCTAGCATATTATATATGCATAATTTACTAGTATATGTTGTATGCTATAATAACATACCATGTTGCCTATGCGTGATAATATATACAAATATGCTAAGTGTATACATTCACTGGCAGACTCATTGAAAAGACAGAAATCATTACTGTGTTTCATACCTGAGAATGATGATTTAGATGGGGATAGTTCTACCTGAATTCTACCGAAAGGACAGTCTCTCCACTCTGTCTGCTCTGTGGCCCTGTAGAAATTCCTCTTTAATTTTGGTATTATCATTTTTTGGTATTTCTGGGGATAAAACCCAATGCCTTGAATATACTAGGCAAGTGTTTAACCTTGAGCTATAGTCCTGGTCCCATCCTTTGTTGTTTGCTTTTGATGAAAATAGCTAAGTGTCACGAAAGTTCTTTTATTAACAACTTTTCTGTAGAGCAACAGAGAATGAAGCAGAAGTCAGCTGGGTAGTAGCTGAGTCCCAAATGTGCTGTCTCATGAGTACAGTTTTAGATATGGCCCAACTCTGACCCGTGGTTTATTGAGATGGCTGCTCTATAGCTTGTATGGTTTCTGGGAAAGTAAATGGCTATGTAATCTTGTGGAAATGGAGTGACTTCCATTTCTTTTGTCCTGTTTTAAGACAAGATCTCAGTGTGTTGGAGGCTGTCCTCTAACTCATGGGCTTCCTGCCTCAGCTTCCTAGTTGTTTAGTTGTTGGATTAGAGGCATTCTCTCTCTCTCTCTCTCTCTCTCTCTCTCTCTCTCTGCATTTCTCCCTTTTTATGTAGTTACAATGCTACAATCTGGAAGAGAAGCAAGTTGAGGATGGTCGTCATTTGCATTGTATCCTCTGCTTTGGAAAACATTTTCATAGATTTACTTTTCTTATTTGATCCTCCCCCATGGTGAGAAAAATAAATGCAAATACTACGAAAATATTATGATTTATGTTCTCTAAGATAATAATGCAAAGTGCACAGAAGCTGGTGAACACACATAGAGAGGATAGCCTAATCTATGGGAGCATCTACCACTCCAAGCTAATCAATCAACTACATTGGGTTAAGCTCTTGGAGCCTACTATTTAGGCTCTGTTAGCCCGCCTACCGTTGATTGATTGTCTTGTCATATTAGACAAGGTTCTGATGTGTATGGGAGAGGAGATGGCTCCATCAAACTTGGGCTTACTCCAATGGCTGTTATTATAATATCCATGTCTTCTCATTCTCCAAGGACAGAGTACTAGAGATGGGAGCTTTTGGAAGTGCTAAGTTCATGGCACTTCTACTCTCATGTTAGGACCAGTGTTTCAGTAAAATGGTTCCCAAACAAGGTCAGGCATGTTTAACTTGGTTCGACAAGAGATAAAAAAGGATCTACGAAAAGATAGTCCCAATCCAGTATGTGAGGAATCAGCTAAAGCCTGGCAGTTTACAAACTAGAGGAGAGCTCTCACCAGACTCCAACCATACTCCTATGTTGATCTTGGCCTTCCAGACTCAGACTTTTATGAAACAAATGACCATTAACTGTTAGTTATAATAGCAATCTAAGCAGACTAAGACAATGTTCATGCATACTATCAGTGAAGTGGGTTATGTGGTTCTCCTGTTTATAATGGGCAGCTTCTTATTCAAAGGCTGTTCTGTAATTTACCAATAAATCTCCACACCCTATTTGTCTGGCAGAAATCTGTCACTATGCTGGTAATACCCAGGCCTTGCTAATGTTCCCAACCTGTTACTTATACTCCATCTTCCTGATGAATGTGTGATGCCTCTAAACTTGTCAGATGTTCCAGTTGGACAGTAACTTTTTGGCCTCATTTTAAAGAGTATACCAGAGCAATAGTATATGACTTTCATGGTGCCATCATCTTAAATATATTTTCTTACTTAATCTATAAAACCACAGAAATTCTATGTGGAAAAAAATTCAAGGCAAGAAACAAAAGTTAAGTTTCCTAAGGACTCTTAACTTGGAAAAGGTTGCAGTCAGAGTTCATATCTGCAAGATGTGTCTTGAGTCCTGAGCTACTGCCAGTTAGGCATTTGTGATTCATTTTTATCACTTTGGGGCATTCAGCATATTATATACAGTATACTGCATATGCATATGTATGGACTTCTCTTACGAAGATTATGTAGATAATTTTTGTTACATAGGTTGATAGACTAAGAAATATGTCTGTTTCAAATTCAAGATCATTACAGTGTGTGTCACCTGCAATTTAGGCATGTCCTCTCACACTTGGTTTACATTTCTAAAAGCATTTAAAATTAGGAAGAATAAATGAAACAGAGTTGCATGTGCTTATCACATTGTTTTGCACCCTATGTTTTGCTAAGCCCTTTCATAACTAATCAGTCAAAAGAGGGAAAGATACAAGGCTCTGGGAACTTCCAATATGAGCTCAGAGTCTTCTGTTGAGGAGGAATGCCCTGTGGAAGTAGTAAAGAAAAGATACAAAGAGCTATCACAGTTCTGAGTGACGACTGTAGCTGCTGTTCCGTGCTTACACACTCCAGGGCTGTAGTACTTGTGGCTTTACCTGCATTCTCAGTCTTGTATATGTGACCCTGACACAGCTCCTGGGTGGAAAGATTCCATGGTGCTTCACATTCTTTTACCCATATTTCTTAAATGAAGTGGCCTGGAGTATATTCTCTGTGGGACTTCATATTTGATTTCCTGATGAAATTCAGTAGGGAAATGCTATGTATAGATACAGAATTTTGTTAGCATATATGTATTTCAATCAACCTGTAACACAATGTGGAACTAAACTTGACTTCTGTTTAAAATCTTTGTCTTAACACAGGCTATACTTGAGGAAGCTGCTGTGTATAATCAGCTGTTTGCCAATTTAGGTTCTTGGGGAAAATTTATTTTCTTCCATAGTGATTTGAACACCATTTCTGAGATCTGTGCAGGAAGAATACATTGGCTAAGTCTAGAGTATCTTTAATAATTACATTAGCGTATGTGGCTTTTAAAACACAGTATTATGAGATACATTAATAAAAGCTTATTTTTCATGTGGTTTTACAAATGCATTTTATAGAGCTCTATACTGAAAGTTACTAAATATTATGGCATTCTGAACACATAGCATTCATTCTGTACAACTAATTATATAGTAATGAACTGGTCTGTAATTGTTGATTCAATTTTTTGGGTTCATTTTATTGAGGCAGGATCTTAAGTGCTCTTCTGTAGCCCAGATTGGCCTTGAACTTTGGATCCTCCTGCATTTACCCCCCATGTGCTAGGAACGTACATTTACCTCACCAAATATAACTGATTAGATTTTTAGGGAGGTTTGGTGAAATAAATCTCGGAGCAAATATTCCACAAACATGGTGATTGACAAGCTGGGCATTGGGCTGAGGATATGCCAAGAACCCAAGTGAAGAAGCCAGCTACCGTCCTGTGTGTAGAGAAAGGTAGATTCCTAGAATTCACTGGCCAGTCAGCCTAACCTACTTAGAAAGTACTGAGTAATGAAATAATCTGTCTTAAAAAACAAGGCGGATGGTTCATGAGAAGAGAAGCCTAAGGTTGTCTCTGGCCTCCATGTCCTCTCTCTCTCTCTCTCTCTCTCTCTCTCTCTCTCTCTCTCTCTCTCTCATACATGCACAAGCACACCTACATTGAGGTTCCCACATTACTTCTAGGATGTCTCTATAACAACAGTCCATTCAACATCACGTTGTTTCAATCTGTGGTAAAATGAAGCTAGTATCTATTTCAGTCTCATTAACAACATATCTGGGCAGGATGTAGGCAGCACTAGAGGACAACAATGATAAATGTTTGCATCTTTCTTTCTGAGAAGGGCATCCTTTCTGAGATGTCATCCTTGATACGCCATGGTGTTGCTTCCCTGTCCCATATGTGCAAGGCAGTCCAGGTCTGTTTATAAACAGGTTTTTTTCCCCCTCTCCCACCCTAAAGGGTCCAAAGTATAGAATATATTGATGGTTTTAAGTTGAACCTGTAGCACCTACAGTTCAGGGATTTGTAAGAGTGAACTTAGCCCATCTGTTGCAATGTTGAAATGAAAAGAACGTAGGTACCATCCTAAGTCCAAAAAACACAAAAAAACAAAAAAACAAAAAACCTAAAAAAAAAAAAAACCCTTCATATTTTAACTGTAACAACTGTCTTAGTCAGGGTTCTTTGGTGTGAAGAGACACTGTAACCATTGCCAACTCTTATAAAAGAAAGGATTTAATTAGGGCTTGGTTATGGCTTCAGAAGAACTATTATGGTGGGTAGCATGACGGCATGCAGGCAGACATAGTACTAGAGAAGCAACTGAGAGATCTACATCTTTATCAGCAGGCACCAGGAAGAGCCTGGCTTGGCCTTTTGAAACCATTGACACATTTCCTCCAACAAGGCCACACCCACTCCAACAAGGTCACACCTCCTGTTCGCCCTCAGTCATCCATGTAGTGCTACTCCCTGATAACTAAGCATTCAAATATATGAATGCTTATGGGGACCATTCTTATTCAAACCACTACAACTTACAGAATGGCTTAGCATGTGCTGACTTGGTCGTAAATTGAGATGTAGCAGCAGTATCAGGCATTGCTGGGACTATGGGTCTGAGAAAGAATGTCTGCAAAGTCTTCACATACTTCAGAAACAAGGGTGGAAGAAATGATTTTACTGTCAGGAGCTTTAAGCAGGCTCATTGTTCCCCTTAGCAGGAATTCCAGTCATTCTGCCTATTCAGATCATTTTTCTTTTCTGGCTTCAGGTAGCAAACTGACAGCGGGTTGAGAAGTTTAAACATTTGGGCAATAGAAATTATGTAAATTTTGTGTTTTAGCAAGAAAAAAATCCAACCCTTGAGGTCTTTTAAAGACCATTAATCTAGAAATTAGGTACAAATTCATACTTTTTCATACTAACAATGATTTCATAAAGAAAAACTCATTAGGAATTGTGACAAATAAGAAGTTCGATTGAACATTTAAATTCAGGAACCTCAGTGAGTGCCCAGGGAATATTTACCCAGCAATGACTCTCTGATGTTATTAAGAAGTAATTTATTCAAGAAAGTCTCCATTCATGAGTTTACATAAGAACAATATCTACTTTACAAAGGCTTGCATTCTCGGTATATCACATACCTAATTTACAATGACTTTTGGTTAAAATTTTCATTAGGTTGGTTCAATAGCATTTGGTAATTTTAAATCAGTTTTATGAGATCCCAGGTTCCCATTTATAGAAAGAGAAACTGCCAAGGAAATAAATTTTTAAAGAGCATATTCGTCTCTCCACTGAGGTTTGCATAGCAAGTTGGAAGTGAAAGGAAATTAACCTTTTCTATTTCTATGGCAGTCCTTTTAGGCATAGATTCTGGGCAGTCCTGGAAATAACAATGGAGATCCTGACTGTCAGTGTTTTGTGTATGCTGATCTGTGTAGCTATTTTACAATAAAGTCTTCAGTGAGATGCTGGATAGGAAAAAAGAAGACCCTAGAGTTTAATTGTAGAAACGTCATGGACATAGAGACATAGCAGGTATAAGTTATCACTGGGTTCTTGGAATAAGGATCAGAAAGCACAGGAGATCTGTGCTCAGGAATTGAGGTAGGAAAACCACTCTCTGGCTGATCTAAGAATATGAAATCAGGGTGAAGTCAGGTGATAAGGAATTTTCCTTATTTAATCTGAAAAAGGTGAGTTAGCAAGAGGTTGTGGAAAACAGACTCACCAAAAACTTTTACAGAAGTTAAGTTTCCTGTGAGAGTTCCCTACTCTAAACGGTAACTTGAAACATCTTTGTAGGTCACCTGCAACATAGCACACGACTGTGTAAAGCACAGCCTTTCCCTCAATGTACTAACACAGCAACGGAAGACGATTAGCATATTGGCATTGTGGAAATACCAATGAAATGACCTATCACCCCACACTAAATCATTCTAAAAACCTAGCACTTATTTGTCTAGATGTCTATGATAAAACTCAAAGAGTAGAGTCTATATACCCTTTGCCACCATTAAATTCTGAAGTTATCTCTTAGGCAGAGGAAATGATTCTGAAATATTATCAAATTATCAAATATATGAAAAATTATCAAATATAGAAAAAAAAAAAGATAATCTCTCCTTTGAATGCCAGTTTTCATTTACTACGTCTTACTTGTTTAATCTGTGCTTTATTTAGGAGACAGAGTCCTTTGCAACCCATCATCCCACATTACAAAAGAGCTGCCTTGTTTCTCAACAATAGTTCTGGGCTATTGAGTCAGCTTCAAATGACTGGATTCAAATGACCACCTTCTCAGTACTTAGAACTTGGCCTCTGATATAGAATCTAAAAGTCTTGAAACCAAAGTTACAACCTCTGTGTCATAGCTGAATATGACTTTACAGTTAGGTATGCTCTGATATCATGAAAGGCAAATTTGGAGACTGGATTGGGTGACTGCCGTTGTCATTATAAGTTACGCTTTGTGTTTTATAGTACATCATGAAACCATAAAAGAGACATTAAACTTTAGATTTCGGTATTTAAATCACACATTTTATTCATCATTTGGCAGTTAAATGCTTCTTAAATACTATGGAAATTTGATGATTTGACATACGGAAGGCTGAATTACTAACTGCAGTAAAACTACATCACACACGTCCACCACAAGACAGAGGAGGACCTGATTTTCTTTGTCCTCAGAGAAAGGAAGGCAGGACCCAAATCAGAGCTGATCCTTGTACTTCTAGATGCTCATTCCTACATGCTCATCAAAACCATAGTAGATACTGACCAGAGCCAAGAGTTTTCTCATTATTATCTTTCATGATTGTATTAAGCTCGTCCTGACATGTCTTGAAAATTCCTCATCATTCCTATGAAACAGATAAATTGGAACCTAGAGTCATCTGTGCCTACTTTTCTAGGCTTTGCCAAGAAAAAAAGTTGGTATATTATAATGTGGGAGTCTCACTTGACATGGTTCAAAGCTTACTATATCAGCAACCCTGTCTGATGGCTTGCCCAGATTTTGGAATCTATGTATCTTGATTCTCAGCTTTACCTGCTTTGAAATACAATGTTCTATTCTTGGGATGGAAGCCGGTCCTATTTGATGAACATTTTGTGGATACTTTTGATTTTAAAAACTGTTTTTATGGATGCCTTTGCCAGTGGTAAGGCACTCTCTCATTTATCATAACTCATCCATCAGCAGCCACCGAGGATCAGACTCACTTGGTTCTAACTCTAGCTCCTAGTACATGGTCTGAAGCAGCCTTCACATTCATAGAAAAGCAACTTAATCTGTGGTGTCTACTCCCAGGACTGTAGGGATTCTGGGAAAGTGTTTTGACTTTTTGGAACATTTGCGCATCTGTGGACTCAGACAACCACCCCCTCCCCAGTCTTCTGTGCCTGTGCTCAAGGCCTGACTCGCGGATAGCACATAGTAGCAAAGTGCTTTCTCAAGGGTTATTAGTCCTATGCCAAGGCCCAAGAAATGTCCTCTTTTGTGGGATTATGAGGCTATGAAAGTAGATATTCTAGAAATGGTAGAGAAAAGGGAACCACCAAAGAGAGAAAAAAGTTCAGAAATCTAAAATCTAAAGTTATTCTTGCTTAATGACTTCTGCCTTTGGCTTTGTTAATAAACCTCTAGAAATTTCGACAGTCTAATTACTGTTTTTGCTTTTTGTTTTCGTTTTTGCTACCCTCTCAGAAAGTCTAGCCCAATATTAATAAAAGTCTTGATTTATAAAGCTGCAACATATTTTCTCTCATAACCGAGCGTATCCCGTATGATTCAGATCAGAAGCACTGTCCAGAAGAGTACCTATGTGTTTTAGAATTCTGCGATCTTTTGTTTAGCATCTGTGCTCTGAATCTTGGCCATAGCCACCTAACAAGGCATTTTCCATTATTCTTTCTTAGTTCATGGCATGCTGTTCTTGTGTCCCTTAGAAATGAGCTCGTCGGTAATCAGAAATCACTTCTACTACAGTTCAGTGCACTTACTGTAGATGTGGCAAATGCTTGTTTACAGAGCTGGTAATTGGATTAAAACATTAAAAAAAAACAGAAACAGGGAATGTATTGGGGAAAAAAAAATGAGAAACGGGACCATAGAAATCAACAAAACCAAAATGAATGAAATAGCTTTAATGGATGAAACTACTATTAATAGGAATCACTTATCGGTAATTAATGCTCCAGAATGTGGGGTCCTCAGTATCCAGGGCAGCAATACTTAATAAGTTAAAAATGGGAGGAAAAGGACTTGACAAAATATGTTCTGAGAAGATGACTTGAAAACAGTTGGTTGATTTCTTCTTCCTTGAAACTGGGCTGTGTGTAAGTCACTCCTATGTCTACAGAGTGAAATACACTAGTAGGGAAAACTCCAAGGTAAACTACTTAAGAGAAGAGTTTTTTATTTTGAGTTTAGTCACCATGTTAACAGCTCAAGAATACAAGTCCCTTTTCTGGGTTCTCTTTTCTTGGTTGGGCTGACACTAGGGGACAGAAGGAGTGTCCTGAAGTGTGACCTGAGTCACACTGTGTCCATTCCAGAGTAGAGTCACTATATAAGCACACTTTACAGTTTCCATTCTCAAAACCAGATCCATAGCACTATCTCTCTGAATATATTTCTAATAGCTCTTTTCTAATCCTTTATTTCTTAAAGAAAATGCTCAAGTCTTGTGGAAATAAGAAATGCTTGACTTAATGTATCCACTTACATACAATTCAAGAACCCCAGTTTAGGAAATGGTGCCATCTATAGTGGGCTGGGTCTTCCCACATCAGTTAAGTAAGTGAGACAACTCATGTTCCACAGATGTGCTCATAGGCCAAGCCAATATGGACAATCCCAAAGATTCTAGGTTGTATCAAATTGACAATGAAACCCAACAATCATTTCTACAATTATCAAAATTCAGAACCCTGTACATAAAAACTGTTGGTTGTGTCATGGAGTAATTTATATTATTATTCAATGTTGGTGGAAATGCCCAAATGGTACACATACTAGCAATTTCTTACAGGACTAAATGTACACTTATTATACAAGGTAGCTGTCCTGGGCATCAGATATTACCCAAATGAGTTGGTATTTCATATATATGCAAAAGTCTTTACAGATATGTTTATAGTGACTTTATTTAGAGTGGCCTCAACAAGAGAACAACCAATATAGGAAAGTATAGGAAAGAACTAATAAACAGTAGCATATTCAGACATTGGAATATTACTTAGTACTAAAAAGAAAAGAGGTCTTTAGTAAAGACATGAGGAAACTTAAAAGCATATTATTAAGTGAAAGAAGCCTCTGTAGTTTGCATAAGAATGACCTCATGGCCTCATATATTTACATGCTTAAAAGGATTACAAGGTGTGGTCTTGCTGGAATAGGTGTGTCCTTATTGTAGAAACTGTATTACTAAGGCTGGGCTTTGAGGTTTCAGAAGCCTATGCCAACCTCCTCAGTCTCTCTCTCTCTCCCTCTCCCTCTCCCTCTCCCTCTCCCTCTCCCTCTCCCTCTCCCTCTCCCTCTCCCTCTCCCTCTCTCCCTCTCCCTCTCCCTCTCCTCTCCCTCTCCCTCTCCTCTCCCTCTCCCTCTGCCTCTCTCCCTCCCTCCATCTCTCTCTCTCCCTCCCTCCATCTCTCTCTCTCTCTCTCTCTCTCTCTCTCTCTCTCTCTCTCTCTCTCTCTCTGCCTTTGTTACCTTTGGACTAGGACGTATCTGTTGATTCCTATTCCAGCTGCCATGCTTCCTGCCATGATGATCATGGACTGATATTCTGAAACTGTAAGCAAGCCTCCAACTAAATGCTTTCTTTTATAGGAGTTGCCTTGGTCACAGTGTATCTTCACAGCAATGGAATAGTAACTTAGACAGCTTCAAAATAACAGTGTAATCAAAGCAAAACTATGAAGGTAAGGTTGAACATCTTACCACTTGTACATATCCCTGCTTCACAGAAAATTGTTACAGCAAGGGAACTCTTCTAACAGTCTGCCATCACGCACTATCCAAACCTACAGAATACACAATCCTGATACGGACCTAGTGCATACAGGTGATTAGGTTGATAATTATTCAATTTGGAAGCAATTAAGATATCCTTCAGTAGGTGAATGAATTAATAAATGTGGTATGTTCAGAAAGTGAGTATTACTGAACATTGGGTAATAACTTGTGAAGACTAACTCCATCATTCGTAATCAACATACTAAATAGTTCTGGGAAAAATGAGATCTGAAAAAAACAAACCTAATTGTTAAACTATCAACAACCTATTTTATTCATCAATTTAAAAACAAAATTTCTTGATTGACAAAAGACCTCTCAGGCCGTAAAAATCAGTACGGCTGTTTGTTTTATGACTGGAAACTCAGATTGGGATTAAAAGTCAGTTAAAGTTGATTCAATAAATACATGTCATGCTTCTGGTATGCTTAACGTATATCTCAGACTCAGTTCCTGTCTGCAAAAGACACGTTTATTTTATAGGAACAGTAACATTGCTGTGTAAAAATGTGTCAGGGTACCACTCTGGTGAACTCCTCTAGAGTTCAGAGGCAAAGGAAATGATATCCTGTGAATATAAATGAAGACATCCGTGGAGAGATGACAGAAATAAGTCACATAGCTCCGGTGGTTGGATTGTTTTGGGGAGTGATAGCCAAAGACAGACCTGTACATTTAATCCTCTTAGGTGTTCAGCTCCTGGCTAATTGCAAATCAGGATCAAGACTTGCTCAGCGTCTTGAGTAGGAACACGACTATGGAAATTATGCCATTTAGCTTTTGATATTACAGTCATGTAGAAGCCTAGTCATTGATACTGTGTTTCCTAACTTTCCAGGCAGCTGGTTCGCTATTTGTCTTATTTCCTACCTCTGTACAGTACAGTAATCTGTATTAAAAAGGATCTGAGGAGAATCTTTCATGTCTCCGATGAATGCCTGTGTAAGAAAATAACCACAATAACATTAGATTAAAACTTTACTTTTTGTTTAAAACACTAACCAGTATATTACCTCTAACATAAACCTGGGACTTTCCAGGCATTTTCTCTATTTCTCAAAAAAGAGAACTAAAGCTCAGAGAAGAAAATTAAAATATCATTCAAGGTCTCTTTGCTTTCATCCACAAAGACTGGCCTTAAATTCACTTTCATTCACACCAGCACATTGTCTTTATTCATCATAGGAAGAAAAGAATGGAACCCATAAAATATTTTACGTGCAGACAAAATGAAAATTCTCTAAACAATGGGTCAGAAAAGCAGGCAAGAGTGCTTGCTGCTCTTCCAGAGGAGCCAAGTTCACTTCTTAACACCCATGCTGGGTAGTTCTCAGCTACCTGCAGCTCCAGGAGTTCCAAGACCTCTTACTTCCTCGGGTACTCACAGGCATGTCCACACCCACACAGTTATACACATGAATAAATAATTAAAAAATTCTCAAGATCCCAAGAGGGGTTGAAGGAACCAGAAATTGAGAATGAGTATGTCTCTGCTCTCAAGGATTGAACTGGTGATTAATGTTCAAGTAAGTAGACGGGTTTCCCCCTACTCTCATGTGGCATATAGATTTCAGGGATGTTCACAAAGAATACAGAGACTAACAAAACAACCAAAACCTACTATTAGAGACACTAGAACAGAAATAGATGGGTCAGTCAGTTAGTGAGTGGCTTTGATGTGAAGCCACAGGAAATTTACAAGCTGTATTTAGCCAAAGGTGCTGGGTTTGAATGCCCCAGGAATTCATGTCACAGACACATGCTCTCGTTTTGTGGGACAGAAGAAGTGAAAGGAGAAGGGAGAAGAAAGGTGAAAGAGAGAGGGATAAGGCTGGGATAAGGAGAGGGAGGGCTCATCAGCTTCAGGAACAAGCAAATAAGTCTAGAACGTGGGGCAGCCTGGCAACATGCACTTGCTAGCTTTCCTAAAGGGCCCACATTGTAAATTGCAGCACGAGGCTGGATGGCATACAGAGTGATGGGATGGATCAAAGGGGAATCTGAAGGGAATTTGGATGGCATCACAGTGGCTGTGCTGATTTTATAGATGATCACAGATCAACTCACTGACTTGTACATTTAATCCAGGTTGTTGTATGTTGCCTACATTGCTACGAATGTGGCTGCAATGCTAATCACTGCAACATTCTCTGAAAGCAGATGAATAGACATTCTCCATTTCTGATGAATTCATCCTCTCCCCGAGGTTGACATTTCGCTTGAATCATTGGGTTCTGCCTTCTAAACAATGGAGAAAACAGAAAGGTGAGGTATGGGGCTGCTTTTGTGAATCCGTATCTCGTTGGGGCATATAGTTTGAGCAGTTAATTTAGTCAAAAGGCTGCTGTTGGTGTGGGTAGGCAAAGAACCAATGCAGTTAAAAAGTGAAAATGCTTTGCTAGTCTTGGGGGATGCAGAGTAGTCCTGGCTGGAGAATGGGGCGCCTATGCATCATGAGAGCCTGGAGGCTCTAGTTTATTTTTATCTGAACTTCTGAATCCAGGTTCTGCCTTTTCTCCCCATGTTCCAGGGATTGGGGACTAATGCATGTGAACTCACTGGAATACCTTTGAAAATTCTAATTTGCATAAGCCCACACACCGGAGAGTGTTTAAAAGGCCCAGTCAGTGAGAATAATATTGCTTCTGAAGATGAAAAGACTCCTTAAAATGTCGAATTATTCAATAACTGCAGCTTACCTGCTAAGTTTTAGGAAATTATTTCAGAGCTAACTTATAGGATTTATAGGTATGACCAACCAAGCCTCCCTATAGCTTTGTATGCTGAAAGTATCTCCATTTCTGTATTCAACAGTCACTAATATATATGTGCATATATACATTTCATTTCTTCAGAGGAGCTAGCAAGCAGAAGTGATATTTCAATATTTTTTTCTGTTTTTTTTTTTCCAAAACAAATGTTTGCTTACATTTTTACCATGTTCATTGATAGAGGTGGTCACGTGCTCTGGATTTAAGTGCACAGATCTGCATTATAGTTTGACTGCATACATTAAAAGAGAAAACATATTAGGTGCTTGAGTCCTAGTGACTTTAACTGGCACACTATAACAGGACCAGGGGGTCAAGTCTCTTATTCCAGGAACATGCAGTTCTTCAGTCTGACATTTTAAACAGTTTCAAAGGAATGGGACTTCTTGGATCCTGTATTCCATTTCCCTTCTGTTATTTACCCCTGTTATGTTTCCATCTTGTTTGTTTCATTTCAGAATACCTTTTGGCTTCTGAGTACAGGATGGGACTGAATGTTTGTTTATGCACATGGTCTCTTTGAAACAAACCCCAAACATTCTCTAGGTGGTGAACTCATTTTCTTATTCTCTTTCCCTCAGGTTGAAATCTTGAATGTATTCGAAGAAAGTTATTTGAGAGTCTTACTCTCTTAATTTTCATCTCTCATTACCAACTTGAGAATGATCTCTGCTTACCACATCCAATGAGCAAACAATGAGTTGCTTGAGAGTAATTCTGGGCAGGAGGCAGAGCTGCTCCAGGCACTGCCCACATCTGTCCTGTTTCATCTGGAGAGAGGTAGAGCCAGCATAGCACAGGCCCTACTGCCTGGAAGTGGTTTGACCACTGGAATCTGGCAATTGGCACATGCACACTTAGTACTTACTATGTGGGGATAAGGAGAGGTTAACATTGTTGGGTGCATTGGATGTAAAGACTTAAACTTGTTCTCTAGGACAATCCAATCAATGCAAATAAACAGAAGGCCAGCTGTGGTGCTTTTCAGCCTAGCAAAGGCTGCAGCCTGCAAGATATAGGTTTCTCTTCTTTGCTAACAGAGAGAAGGAAGAAGCCTAAAGGAGAAAGCAGGGTATTGATGTCACATGACTAGGAAAGGGTGGAAAAAAGTTCTGTTGGGACTCATACCCATGGATTACTTTCTGGCCCCCTGACTGGGGGTGGTTTTAGGGAGTAAACTTAGTGGTTTTTGCAAAAACATTGAATACCTTTCCTACCATGAATCTGATATTGACCTTAACATTTAACAACAACTCGCAGGATATTGAAAGCTACCTCCCAGAGCAATCATAAATATTCCCATTTATTTATTAATGCTTGCAAAATGGCAGTATTAACATATTTTGAAATCATTTGAAGATCTGATATTGGAAATAGAATCAATAAATAAAACCCAGACTGAAGGAAATCTGAAAAGGAAAATTTAGGAATTCAAACAACCTTGCTCAGTACAATACAAGAGATAAAAGGGATACTCACAGGTACTGAAGACACAATATAGGAAATGAAAACATTGGTCAAATAAAATGTTAAATCAAAAAAATCATGCCATAAACATCAAGAAACTCTGAGACACTACAAAAAGTGTAAATCTAAGAATACTACAAATAGAGGAAGGGGAAGAACCTAAGCAAAAAAGCACAGAATATATTTTCAACAAAATCATAGAAGATAATTTCTATAACCTAAAGGAGACACTTATCAAGGCTTATAGACCATCAAACAGAGTGGACATAATAAATAAAACATTAAATGTTGAGAACATAAAAGAATGCTGAAATATGCAAGGGATAAAGACTAAGTAACATATAAAGGAAGATCTATTAGAATTACATCTGACTTCTCAATGGAGACTCTAAAGCTAGAAAGGTCTGGACAGGAGTTCTACAGACTCTACGAGACCACAGATGCCTGCCGCACAGACTGTGGTACTCAGCAAAATTTCTATCATAATAAATGGGTAAAAGAAGACATTTCATGGTATAATCAATTTTAATTAATATCTAATCTACAAAGTCATCCCTATAGAAATCACTAGAAGGAAAACTTCAGTCTAAAGAGGTTAACCATACCCAATAAAACACAAGGAAGAAATAACCTTAGACCAGAAAATTATAAGGGGACTCAATCTCCTCTCTCTCTCTCTCTCTCTCTCTCTCTCTCATACACACACAGAGCAAAATAATAAGAATCACCAAACACTTCTCATTGATATCTCTCAACATCAATGGTCCTAATTCCCCAATAAGAAAACACAGATTAACAGAATAGATGTGAAAACAGAATCCGTCCTTCAGCTACATTCAGGAAACATGCCTTAATTATCTAGAATAAACATTGCCTTTGGGTAAAGATATTCAAAGCAAATGGACCTGAGAAGCAAGCTGGTATAGCCATTTTAATTTCTGATAAAATACATTTCAAACCAAAAGTAATCAGGACTATGTGGTCATCAAAGGAAAAATCCATCAAGAGTAATTTGCAGTTCTTAATACTCATCCAAACAAGGACACCCAAGTTCATAAAAGAAATATTACTATAACCTAAGCTTCATATTGACCCTCATGAACTGATAGTGGGAGACTTCAATACCCTACTTTTGACAACAGACAGGTCATACAGACAAAAATTAAACAGAGAAATGCTGGAGCTAACTGATGTTATAAACCAAATGGATCTAATGATATTTATAGTTCATTTCACCCAAACACAGAAGACTACACTTTCTTCTCAGCACCCCATGGAACTTTCTCCAAATTGATCACATACATACTTGTACACAAAAACAAGTCTTAACAGACACGAGAAAATTGAAATAGCCTCCTGTATCCTATCTAACCACCACAGATTAAAGCTGGAGATCAAGAGGAACAACAGAAAGCCTACAAACTAATGAAAACTGAAGAACTCACTACTGAATGAGAAATGAGTCAAGACAGAAATTAAGAAAAAAATTAAATACATTTTAGAATTGAATGAAAATAAATATATAACATAACCACACTTATGGGACACAAAGAAAGATGTTTGAAGAGATAAGTTGATAGTACTGAGTACCTATATATAAAAAAAGCAAATTGGAGAAAGTTTTTTTTTTTTTTTTTTTTTTTTTTTTAACTAGTAATTTAACAGCACACTTGATAGCTCTAGAACAAGAAGAGGAAATCACACCCCAAAAGATTAGACTTCAAGAAATAATCAAACTCAGGACTGAAATTAATAAAACCGAAACAAGCAACCAACAATAAGACAACAGAACAATACAATGAATCAATGAAACAAAGAATTGATTCTTAAAGAAAATCAGTAAGATTGATAAGCCCTTACCCAAATTAAATAGAATTAGAGAAAGGATATTCAAATCAATAAACAGAGATAAAGATGGGGCATAACAATAGGCACTGAGGAGATCTACAGAGTCATAAAAAAGGTGTAATCTGTTAAACTGGAAAAGCTGAAAGAAATGGATAATTTTCTCAATACCAAAGTTAAATCAAGATCAGATAAGCAATTTAAGTAGACCTATAAATCCAAATGAAATAGAAGCAGTAATTAAAAGTCTGCCAAAAAACCAAAAAGAAACAAAAAAATCCCCAAACCAACAAAAACAAAAACCCAAACCGGGCCCAAATGGTTTTAGTGCAGAATTTTAACAGATTTTTAAAGAAGTATTAAAGACACATAAAGAAAGATAATTACTGGCCAATTTCTCTTATGAACATAGACACAAAAACTCTCAGTAAAACACTAACAAACTGCATGCAAGAGCACATAGAAAAGATGATCCACCATAATAAAGTAGGTTTAATCCTAGAGGGGGGGGGATAGTTCAACATATCTAAATTCCATTATATAAACAAACTATAAGACAAAACCAAAATGATTATATGATCATCTCATTAGATACAGAAGAAGTTTTTTTAATTAATTCAACATTCCTTCAGGATAAAAAAAAAAATCTGGATTGACTATGGATACAAGGGACATATCTGAACACAAATAAGACATTTTCCTGTGGATAGCCAACATCAGCTTACATGAGAGAAACTTAAAGCAATTCCTAAAACTGCTAAAATCAGGAATAAGACAAAGTTGCCCACTTTCTCTATTTATTCAATATAGTACTTGAAGTCTTAGCTACACCAATAAGACAACTCAAGTAGATCAAGAAGAAACAAATCAGAACGGAAGAAGTTAAAGTATCTTTAATTTGCAGATGATCAGAGAGCATAATAAGTGGCCCTACGAGTTTCACCACTATATCACTGCTACAGTTGGTAAACACTTTCAGTAAGTAGCTGGATACAAAATTAACTCACAAAAATCAGTTGCATTCTTATATACAAAAGACAAGTGGACTGAAAAAGATGTTAGGAAAATATCACCGTTCACAAATAGGTTCAAATAATATAAAATATCTTGGCGTAACTGTAACCAAGCAAGTGAAAGTCTTGTATGATAAAAACTTCAAGTTATTGAAGAAAGAAATTGAAGACGATATCAGAAGATGAAAAGCTCTTCCATGTTCATGGATCAGTAAAATGGATTGATATAGTGAAAATGAACATTACCTCAAAAGCAATCTGCAGATTCAATGCGGTCCCTGTCAAAATTTCAACACTTTTCTTCATAGAGCTTGAGAAGAAAATTTTCAGCTTCATATGGAAACAGAAAAATCAAGATAGCTAAAAAAATCCTGACAAACTACTGGAGATATCACCCTTCCTTACCTCAAATTGAAATACAGAGAGATTGTAATAAAAATAGCATGGTTGTTGGCAGAAAAATAGACACGTGGATCAATACAATCAAATCAAAGACCCACAAATAAATTCTCATACTTATGAACACCTAATTTTTGATAGCTACACATTTGATAGAGGGCTTTATCCAAATTATATGAACAACAACAACAACAAAAATTAGATATCAAGAAAACAAAATCCAATCAAAAATGGGGTAAAGATTTAAGTAGGGAATTCTCAAAAAAGGAACCCAATTGACCAAAATATGCCCAAAAATCTTCAAAATCCTTAGTCATCAGGTAAACACAAGTCAAAACACTCTGAGAATTCCTTTTACACCCTTCAGAATGGCTAAGATCAAGAAAACAAAGGGCAGCTTAGGCTGCCAAGGATGTAGAATAAGGGGAATACTCATTCATTGGTGGTAGTAGGGCAAATGTCTGTCTACAACTATTTTGGAAATCAGTGTGGCAACAAGATGGGAATCTGTCTCTCTCAAGACCCAGCTATACCACTGCTGAGTATACGCCCAAAGGATGCTGCATCCTACCACATGCTCAATAGTGTTCATTGCTGCTCTGTTTATAAAAGTCATAAATAAGCAACATAAAGGTCCTTCAATAAAAGAAAAATGTGGTACATTTACAAAACAGTATATTATCCAGCTGCTAAGGAAATCAAGTCATGAAATTCTCAGATAAATAGATGGAACTAGAAGAAAATCGTCCCAAGTAATGCAACTCAGTCCCAGAAAGACAAATACAATACAATATATATTTGCTTATATGTGGGTATTAGCTGTTAAGTCAATGAAAACAAGGTGTAGTCCATAGAACCATAGAGGTTAAGTTTGAGTAAGGATTAGTTGGGCATGGTGATGTATGCCTTTTATTCCAGTACTTGGGAGGCATTGGCAGGCAGATATCTGTGAGTTTGAGGCCAGCCATGTCTACAAAGAAAGTTCCAGAACAGTTAGGGCTATTAGAGAAAGAAACCCCGTCTTGAAAAAAAAATGTCTGAGTGAAGAACTAGGAGGACTATATTGATCTCCTTAGGACAGGGATCTAGAATGAATAGCTAATGATGGATGGGGATGGGCTGGAATAGGGAGATTCAAGTGGGGGCAGGGAGGGAATATGGGGGGCATCTAAAATTAAGGAGTATTTGAGGGATAATATGAAAACCTAATACAGTAGAAGCTTCATAAAAACATATACATATATAAAGGGGATCCAAATGAAATCACCAAATAATGGTAGAAAAGAGCCCCAACTGGCCATCTACTGTCACCAAATTTCGCTTTCAGTAATGGGATTGGGCTTTATCTCATTGAGTTGTTGGCCAAAGGAGTCCCAATATAACCCCAAGCAACCCAAACTGTTCCCAAGACTGTAGGTTGTTCTCCAGGAACTGACAAGAAGGACCCATTGCTGAAGATAGCACCTACACAATTCATTGAACACAGAGAAGTTAAGCTGGTGCCTACACAGAACCATCATTAGAGCCTGCTAATGTCTTTGGTAGAGGGTAGGTACTATGCATGCTACCAAAAGGGAAACATATACATCTAGCCACAATCCCTTTGATTCACAATGGTGTCCTGCATGCAATATATTCTAGTGTAATGGTGGACCAAAGCTTGTGGGAGTAAGTGACCAAGATATAATGCGACTTAAGACCCACTCCATGAGACGGAACCCAAACCCACATGTGACACTTCTTGGGTGACTGAGAACCTGAAACTAGATAGCTCATGAACCTAACAAAACACTATTGTTATAAAAAACAAAACACAACACAACAAAAAGTAGCAATACAATTACTTCTAATGAGATTCTGCTATATTCTAGATAAAATTCATTGCGAAGCCATCATCAAAGAAACGTCCTCCTGCAGCAGATGGGAACAAATACAGAGATTCACAGCCAGACATCATGCAGAGACCTTGGAATGCTCTATCCTAAATGGTATGCCTCCCTCCAGTGCCCTCATGCCTCCAGGAACCCAACAGAAGAGGAGGGTAAAAGATTGCAAGAGCTGGAGAGGATGGAGGACACTAAGAAAATAAGGCTCTCTAAATCAACAGGATTGATGAACATCTGAATGCATAGAGACTGAGGAAGAATACACATGGCCTCTATGGGTCTGCACCCTTGGAGTCCTAGAGCTAAAAGGAAAGAAGTGGACACTTACCCCAACCCAAACACAAAAGCAATCTTTAGTTGACAGCCATTTGCAACTGAAACTTTAGCTTTCTCTAAAGGAGTCTCACTGGGTAAACGAACCACTCTTAAGGGTAGGCTGCATGCCCAAAATGGCCAACAGTAAATGAACTCTATGGCATCAATGAGGGTTCTTTGTCTAATGATATCATAATGTTTGGAAATCAATATGGTGGTTTCTCAAAAAATTGGGAATGGAATTACCCAAGATCCAGCTATATCATTCCTGGGCATATACCCATTTTACTACAAGGACACTTGCTCAACTATGTTTATAGTAGCTTTATTGATAATTTCCAGAAATTGGAGACAACTTACATTTCTCTCTACTGAAGAATAGATAAGAAATATGAGGTTCATGTACATAATGGAGTATAACTCAGCTCTTACAAAAGATAAGATCATGAAATTGCAAATGAATGGATGGAACTAGAAAAAGAAAATCATCCTGAGTGAGGAAACCTAGACACAGCAAGACAAACATGATATGTATTCACTTGTGGATCTTAGCTGTAAAGTAAAGGATAATAATGCTACCATCCACAGACCCAGAGAGGCGATGTAACAAGGAGGGTGTGAGTGGGGGGATACAGAGAAGAGGGAATAGAATACATATCACATATGGCCTGGGACAGGTAGGGGTGGGAACAAGAGGGATTGGGTGTCAGGGAGAATGGAGGGAGAGACAACTGAGATTGGGGGACATTTGGGGTAAGTTAAAAACTTAGGGCATTGGAAACTCCCAGAAATCTACAAGCATGACCCTAGCTAAGACCTCTAGTAATGGGAATATAATACGTAGCCTGAGCTGGCCATCTTGTATAACCAAGTAAGGCTTTCAGTACATTGATTGGAACACCAACAGTCACAAAATCTTAACCAAAAAACTGTCCCGTGTGCAAGATACGGCTCAAAAATTGTAGGAGTGGCCAACCAATGACCAGTCCAGCTTGAGACCCACACCATGAGAGGGAGCCCACCTCTGACACTGCCTGTAGGGTTAGGACCCAGAGACTGGACAGCCCAGAGACCTAAAATAGAACCAAATGTGCCTGGCAGGAAAAATGTAAATGAAATGATTCCCAATAATACTCTGTTATACATGTAGCCTAGCATAATTCTCATCAAAGAAGCTTTCACCCAGCAACTGATGGGAACAGGTGCAGAGACCTACAACCAAGCATTAGGAGGAGCTCAGGGCATCCTGTAGAAGAGGGAGAGGAAGGATTATAGAAGTCACAGGAGTTAAGGGCACTACAAGGAAATTTTAAGAATCAACTAACCCCTTAGGCACTCACATAGACTGAACTGACAATCAGGGAGCCTTCGTGGACCTGACCTATGCCCTCTGCATATATGTTATGCTTGAATAGCTCGGTGTTCTTGTGGGACTCTAAACAGTGAGAGCAGGAGCTGTCTCTGACTCTTTGCTTGTGTTTTGAACTCCTCTCCTCCTACTGGGTTGTCTCATCCAGCCTTGATATAAGGAGATGTGCCTAGTATTATTACAACTTGATACACCGTGTTTTCTTGATACACCTGAGAGTCTTGCTCTTCTAAGGGAAAGGAAGAGCGGTGGATCTGGAGGAGAGGGAAAGTGTGGGGAGAGACTGGGAGGAGAAGAGGAAAGGGAAATTGTGGTCAGGATGTATTATATGAGAGAAGAATAAAAAAATCTTAGACTATTATTTCAATAATATTTAGTGTTAAATATTTATTATATATGATATATAATAATATATAATATAAGCATATTATAACATATGCTTAATATTATTGATATGATATAATTAGAATAATGTTATGAAACATACTTCTTCTAAGTGCATTTATGTATATTGACGTCTGTACATGCATGTCATGACATGTATGTGGAGGTCAGAAGATAGCTTGCAGGACAGTTCTTTCCTTCCAGCATGTGAACTCTGGGGCTTGATCTCAGGTCATTAGGTTGGAAGATCTTTACCTACTGAGTCATCCTGCCAGTAGTTTTAAAAGTTAGTGCTTCTTTGGGGTGTTTTCAATGTTTAGATGGCTTTGGTTTTCCTCTAAGATTGAAGTATGAATTGCCGAGGGTTTTGTATCTGGAACCCCTCTCTGTACTTTCTACCTGTTGCTCTTCAGCCTGGGTCTATCCCATGGTGTTATCTTTCTTTCCCTGAGACAAAAGAAAAGAATAGAAACTCGATTCTGAGTTTTAAAAATAAATATGTTTCTATAATTCTGTGTCCAGTGTGATGAGGAAATGGATTTCTTTTAGAGTGCCACAATTCTGTAACAGCCAGAGCTAAATTATAATCCATCTCTATATGAATGGTCTTTCTTTCCCTCCATTCCTATTGTATTCACCATTTGCTTCTCTTTTTCAGATTGCTGCTAACCTCGAATTCTTAAGCTATGAAATGGATGGAATGAAAATATTTAAAAATCAACTTATAATTTACTAAAATTTTGATAAATACATGGAAAGAATCACATTTTCCATATTATATTAGTATTCAGTTTATTTTTCACCCACAAAATACGATCTTGTTTAATACCAAGATATTGGTCCCTGCTGGTGACTTTTATTACCCAGACAATGGGTTTCCTGGAATGGCCTACACTCATTTTAGAGGATGGACAGATAATTGAAGTGTTCAGATTGCAAGAATAAATAGAAATGTATCTCTCGCCTAGACAAACATTTGCACACATTTTAATATGTTTTCATGGTGTTATGTATTTGACACACAGAGCTAAAAAAGTCTTAAACTATTTAAGTTTAAGGAAACTCATGTTGCAAACAGCTTTGCTACTTCCCCAAATTGAGGGGAATAATCTTTGGCTTTAATTTTGATTGGCCCATTCTTTTTCTTATGCTGGCATATTCTTTTGACCCTAGGAACAAATTTTGACCTTTTTGGCTTCTTTATTCACTTCGACATTAATTTTGATTCTTTATTCTTAACAGGATTTCCATTATACTTAATGAACAATAAAGGGGCCCTGGAGGCCCAAACAAACCTGTGAAGTGCCCATGAATTTTAACCAAAGAAGGTAGCACTCCATGATTAAAAGCTTTAAATTCTCCAAGAACAACATGATTAATCCAGTACCACGGTGCTGAGTGGCTTCACACTGGTTTCATTTGTTGGTATTGTTATTTTCCTCCATTATGTTTGATTCACTAGGATGATGATTTCAGCTCCCACAGTTCTAAAGAATATACCTCCGCCATTGCAAAAATGTCTTAAGGATTTCAGGAATTTTAGCACCACTTCTGTCTGTCCTTGTGACATAGGTTGCAGGCTGTGGCTTTGAAGATTGAATCACCTAAACTACATACTTCAGGTTTCAGTGTGGAGGAGAACACAAAACTTCAGTCTGTGCTTGGTGGAAGCAAGGAAAGTTGCTTCCAAGTTTCCTATCCTGCTTTGGCTTTTGTCTGTCTGCCTTTAAAACTCTCTGTGATCCCCATGGTTGCTTGGGAGGCCATCCCACAATTAAAATCAAAAAGTCAACATGACAAAATTTAGTTCTATGCTTTGTCCCCTGTTTGTCCTGCTGCAAATAAGGGGACAACTCCTTTTGTGCTGGCTGACAGTATTTGCTTAGGTATCTGAGTTGCTAGAAGGATTTTTCTGAGCTTCCCTTGCAGAGGTATTCATTTTGATGATTGTTATTCTCCCAGAAGAGACGCAGAGTTCCTTTTACAACATCCTGTGCTATTTATTTTTCTTCTCTCTTCTCTTCTCTTCTCTTCTCTTCTTTCTCTTCTCTTCTCTTCTCTTCTCTTCTCTTCTCTTCTCTTCTCTTCTTTCTCTTCTCCCTCTCCTCCCCTCCCCTCCCCATCCCTCCTTCCCTCCCTTCCTTCCTTCTTCCTTCCTTCTTCCTTCCTTCCTTTCCTTCTTTCTTTCTTTTTGAGACAAGCTTTTTACCCTATAGCCCAAGTTGGCTTCAAACACAGGTGAGATTTTTCTGCCTCAGTACTAGGATTCTTTCTCCAGTACTAGGATTCTAGGTATATGTTTTCCTTGCCATAGGCCTGTATTGTATGTCTACATTCATGATTTAAAACTTGGGGTCCATGTTAGCCACAATAAAGAATCTTGTAATGAGCATTAAGTTCTGGTTTGACTTCTTGTCTCACCTCTATTATTCAGAAGAGTTAAAATATTTTTGTTTCTACGTTAACTTGATATGCCTAATATTTTCAGTTGCTGGAAACCTCATTCTGGCTTATTATTCATTGTGATAGCTAAGCTATATTGTTTATTCATTGTGTGTGCTTTTTGTCTATATGTCTCCTACTATGATTTTGCAAAAAGCATCTTATATTCATTTATTTTTACTATTTATTCATTTTGGTGACACCACAGTCTTATTCTGTAGCACAAGCCAACCCCTAATTAACAGTGTTTCTCCTGTCTCTGTTGCCAGTAATCAAGAACTACAGGCATGAGCTACCATGCCAAGATCTCATGATAGTTTGAATCTAAGGATATCAATATTCTTCTATCATTAGTAGTATAGATCCTTGATCAACACTTTTTGAGGAATTCAAAGTTGTGGAGATAAACTATAGATGGTGGAATAGATGTTTTCATAGCCAGCTTCACTTTTCAAAATGTCACTTTCAATACAACAGATTCCTTTTGTTCCATTAGGTTAGCTGGCAGTAAACTGAAGATCATATGCTGAAGGGTCTGTCTACGCTCTAATTATATAACATGTGGCTGCTCTTGACGTAGGAATATAATAATACTTCTCTTATATGCTGTGATTCATTTCTGAGGGAAAGTGAAGGTGTTCACGTCAGGGACAGTAAGTCTCTGATGTAAGTAGTAAGTCACCACAACCAACAATCAGCCTCATGCCTTGCAGTGAGCCAGCTGATTGAGGTGAGCCGAAAAACCATCTGATTTCCATTGTTCCCCAATAGTCTGCCTCTTTGCTGGCAACTAGACATTATTATGGGATAAATAATGAACCTCTGACCTTTGTTCCTATCTATCCTTTTTCCTATCTATCTTGGCCTCAATTCAGCTACCGACAGACATTTTTTAGTCCCCCTTATCACATGGTATGGACAACTTTAGAACTCAGTCAACATCATAATAGCTTGAAAATAACTAAGGAGTTCTTCTTATACTTTCAAAGCTCATGCTATCACCGTGAGGATCTCCTTCTGG